>CM035157.1:85449314-85793100 GCA_020205615.1 Panax quinquefolius | reverse complement strand
AAGTTCCCTAAACTTAATCCAATTATTATTGAGCGAGTTTCTTTGAACTTCACTCTTTGATTGTGCAAGTTCCTAAATTCTTACTCTTTTACTTGAGCAAGTATCTTTACTCTTTATATCTATTTATGCAATAAACCTGCGTAAGTAAGTTATTGAATTATATTTCGGTTATACAGGTTTTTAAACTTTATTGTTATTAATCATAGTATTGTGCAAGTTTCCTAACCGTACTCAAATTACATTGTGCAAGTATCTGCACTATCCTTACATTGTGCAAGTTCTCGAACTTTACTCGTTCATTGTCTATCAGTACAGTATTACTGTTAAATTCTAAGTATGGTTATACAAGTGTCCTCACTTGGATAATTATTGTACATGTTGATACATACTTGTTGATTTCCAGTATGTATACCTTAATTAAAAGTCGTCTAAGCTATTTGACTCGGCTATACATGGATTTAAAAATATCGTTGAACATGATAGAACCTTATTGATATCCAACAAAATTGTTTTGGTTCGGATTCTCGACTAAGTACGAACATCCCGAATTTGGGAAACTTTTGTGCGCCCAAGGCGGATAAGATGAACGAGAATATCGTTCTGGTATATAGTATTGATCAATATATGGCATAACAGGTTGATCACCCCCGTGCCCGTAAGTTATGACGCTTTACAGATGAAGTTCTATTAAACCTTTTCAAAAATTAAAAACAATGTTCATAGTCTGTCGACTGCTCTCTATTTATAGTCAGTACGTAGTTTCAAAATTTTGAAATAGAATTGTTTCAGTTACTTCACAACTATTGCTTCGTTGTAGAAGTGTCACTCAAAGAAAACATTTAATCCTTTCAGCTAATGTTTATTCTTTGTTATTACTTTCTGGGCACTCAAATGCTCATTCTTGCTTAATTTAAATGTTTTCAGTTAAGTATGATCAACCAGAGGGCTCTGCCAGGAACAAAGGGAAATGAAAGTTGTCAGAATAAGTTTGTGTTATCTAATGTAATAGCTAGACTTAAATAAGATGATGATATTTATTATCTATCATGTAATAAAATGTTTTAAGGTCGCGTACCTAGGATTTAGACAACTCTGATATGTAAATTAAGTTTAATATTTATGACATTATGATTATTATTCCGCTCAAAGAAATGGTATCGTGAAGCACTAAATTCAGGTTTTAAGTACCTAAATTTGGGGGCGTCACACTTGATCTCTCTCAAAGGTCATCAGATGAAAACTCGCCCAAGATAATCTTTGAATCTTTGAATCACAGTAGCACTCAGTGAGTGGGAGAATCCATCACAAATCTTTGGCAAACCAAGAGTCAAATCCTCCTCGATGGGAATATCGGTCTCCTCCATGACTCCTCATCATCGAAATCAATCCCTGACCGTGGATACTACTGCAAATGATCGCATCTCTGTCTCCATCCATGCGAGAATACTCGTAGAACAACCCGGATGGCTCACGAAAAATACAAATATCTCATCGATCCCAACAGTATATACCGGATCGGTCCTCTGCTGATAAATGGCGAGAAGCCAAGCGCTGACTCAATGCCCCCTCAAAAGGATGAAAGTCTTGGAACTGGTCAAACTGACGCATCACGGCCAGCGGGTGATAAGTAATCATGCCCCTCAAGCCAGCCAGAGGGAGATAATCCATGCCCAGAGCATGAGTAATGAAGTTGTAGGGTGAGCTGAGCCCTGTACACAGCAATATATCGAATGGATCTCCAATCCTTACCAGAAAAGCTAACCAAGATGCAGCATCTATACACTCTGTAGGCTGAAAGGAGTATGACATAGCTATCTCATGGGTAAAACAATACCCGTGTCGCCTGAAAGTGCCAATCGGTCTCAAGTGTGACATAAACCACACATACAACATGATCGAGTCATCAGAAAACACTCCCATCTGATAAGTGCAAAGAAGATGTGGCCAATTCCTCGTAGTCTCTCGCTATAATCATTGGTACGATGGTGTGACCCTCCCTGAGAGCTCTCACTGCCATGATAACTCCTATATCCAACTCATCCATGTACCGTGTGACACCCCCAAATCTAGGTACTTCATTCCCACAAGATTTGGTGCTCACTAATCAAACATTCATACTATCTACCCAAATAAAATAATATTTAAACCATAAAATCCTCCCTTTAATTAGGGTTACATAATTAAACTCAAAACATCCCAGGTTATCTAACCTTTAAACATCATTCAAATGCGGAATTAAATTATTACATAACATCATTAAAATTAAGTCTAATATCATTATAATAAATAAAAGTACAAATCAGCATCACTTGTACAATTTTCCCTTTCCTTTGCTAGTTGAAGGCTCATCTACCTTCTCAACTTTAGCTGCAATGAGTATATAAATATGAAAGAGTGAGCAAAACAATTGCCCACTGGATATAATAATGAATCAACAGTAGAATAACAATAATATCTGCCAACGAATAGGCTCATCAAAAATAGGATAGTACTCTAACAATGATAATCAGGAACTGAAATCCAAAATATGGAATATACATAACTGAGGGTCATAAGACCATGAACTATGTCCACAGTTGCGAATAATCTTTCAACTCCAACTTTAACAGTTATAAGACTATAAGGACTCCTCGTACTTAGCGGGATTAGCCCTTCGTACCATGTATTGTGCACAAACATTTAACGCTACGCGTAAGTTATCCCCTAATAATAATAGGGTTGTTCATCTCAGTATTTAGAGTACAAGTCCGCCCCAAAGAAAGTTTGGTTTGGATAAGCTTTCAAGGGTAATTTGAAGTTTAACGAACATCAACTAGAGGACTAGTTGAATTAATAGTGTTTGATAATCACAACAGATGTTTTAATACAACATAGAACAATTGAGAAACATAAATGAATTGATTATACGTATTAAACTCATGCTTGAAATAACTATAGAGCATAAGTATTCAACAAAATGAGTAAAATGGTAAACCTTTGCTTTGAACAATCAATAAGCTAAGGTTAGAGTTTTATAATATTAGAAATGAAATTATTGAACGTACATTAACTGATAGCAAGCTGAAAACTAGAACTTGCCCAACAAGGTATTAACTCATGCAAAGAATTAAAACAGTTCAATAATAATGACGAGAATTCAAACTACATTCATTATACAATAATAGAACTTAAGAAACTTGCTTAACTATAAACAAGTTAGAATGAATCAACCAAATGAGAATTCCAAATGACATAAGAGTTAAAGTTTGTTCAATCAAAAGAATAAAGTTACACAATGTAGTAATGGAACTAACTCAACGAAAGTGTAGAGTTAGAAAGCTTTCTCAATATAAAAAGATAAGGTTTAAAAACTTGCCTTGAGCGTAAGCTATAAAATTAAACTCACGATCACCTACACATAATTTTAGAACCACAATACCTATTAGATATGCTAACATATCATAACATGCTCATTTCTAGCTAAACTTATCATTTAAGCACAAGTATTTCATTACCATTTATATTTCAGAAAATCCAAGTGTTTTACTTCGCAACACTTGTCTAATGCTCATTATGTATACGAAGTTACCACATAACACGTTCTCGATTTACTAACCATTTTTGCAACTTTGAACTTACTAACCCCAATTTACTATGTTATGTTAACCTTAACATTACACGTTTAACATGCTAACACACTTTCAAACCATACCATGTTGCTATCTCAAATCAAAAGAACAAGCAGTAAACCGAATCTCAAACTGTAGTATAAGCAATTGCCCATACAAAGGCTTGGGATCAAAGATACCAATTTTATTTTTTTGCCTTGGCACCTAAAGACAACTGCTGGGTTGTTCGTTGACAGACGCAGTGAGGAGGCTAATGAACAAGAGATGGCAATTTTAGCCCAATAAACGCAAATTTCACCCAACAAACAGTGAAATTAACACGTAAAATAAATATACAACTATCATAAACATGATTGCTCACCTATTCAATCACTTAGCACAATTTAACAACAACTAAAGCTATTTTAATTTCTCAATTTTCATGTTTTTCATAAAAACTCAATTTTCTTGATATTCATTCTAGAAATTATCACTGTGAATTCATTATTTGGCCAAATCACTCCATTTCAATTACGTTATGTTCGTATGTCAATGAACTAACATATACAAGCTTCAATTTATAATTTCACATACAAATTGTCTACTAAAAGTGATACTTTTCATGAACATATGAAAAAATACATATAAACATACTTTGTCGAACTTTTCTTCTACTGTAAACCGAAATTAACATGCAATTATTGTTTAAACATACTATCTAATCATCATAAACACATGTACTACTCATAAATAATTCGAGAACATTAATTCTAAGCATATAAAATTCACAGAGTATGAAAATTATTGTCGTTTTTGTCGTAAAATTATCTAAGCATATAAAATTCATAGAGCATATAAAATTATTCTCTGCTAAGTTCTCTCAAGTTCTCTGAACTCTCTCAAAACTCAGTAAGCTAGAATGCGTATATCTAGGCCAAGCCAAATAACATTAGGCGTATAAAAAAAACTAACAACCCATAATACTATTACTAAATGTATTATCAGTTATAACGCCTAAGTTATAAAATTATATTTATTATTTTATTTATTTTGTTTATTTTATTTAAATTTTTTTAAAAAAAATAGAAATATCAAAAGCCATAAGGCTTGTTTGGCAAACCATTTAAATTTTAAAGAATTAATATTTTAAACCTTGTTTGACAAAAAACTAATTTAAATCCTTTCTAATTTATTTTAATAAACACTTTTGTTTATAGACTATAATCATATATGATTTTCATATCCAACATTAACCCATTAAATTAATCACATACTATATTTTAATTAAATATAGCCTTTTAGCAAATATCAACAAAATTATACTTTTCATTATAACTTTATTTAATAATTTAATAAATCATTTAGATTACCAATCACAATATAACATCTCATGTTATAATACAAATCTCTAAATTATAAATTAATTTAATTCAGAAAATCCTCTAATAAATTTAGATTCATCAATTCCACAATAGACACATCAAATAAATATTTAATATTACACTTTAAAATTTCGGATCGTTACATACCGTGGCATGTAGACATACGACAATATACACAATAGCAGTACATCCACTCTGGCCAAACGCTAATGATCCTCCGATGTGGTGAAATCCCCGGAATGCAGTGTATAACTATCCTCCGAGCCAAATCTGTCAAACAAAAAATGTTGGGATATCACATGGCTGGATGTGATCTCATCTCAGATAACTCTCCACCTCAAATTTTGATAGTCATAAATCGCTTCATTATGTCGTCGATGGCCATATGTGCGCAAGGTCTATCCAATGGAAACGCCGTCAACCGTGCATACTCCTCCAGAGTATGAGTCAACTCATGGATCCCAAAATGGAAGACCTGTCTCTCCGGTATCCAATGCTCCAGCATACCCTCTATGAAGCCTACGGGAACCTAAAACATCAGGAGAGTCATAGTATGTTGTAACAATCGATCTCTGATCACCACATGCGAAGGTGACATACTATCATACCACGATCTCAGACGGGATGCCACCAACACTGGTGGGGGTATAATCAAAACGGCTAACTATCAAAGAAGACATATGTACGGGTCGTGTCATAAGACTATCCAGGGGTCAATGCTGAATATCTCTGGACATACATACATATGCATAACATAATATATGCATGATAAAGAATAGATGGCAATATGATATAAGGGATGGAAAATTGCACATATATTCCTAAGTATATCATCATCTAATACATCTCTGTACAGCTAGAAATATAGGGAAATGGGGCACAAACGCCCTACATCTAACAGAGGTCTATCAAAAGATATAGCGAGAATGGGGGAAAGCCACCCAATGTCTAACAGAGGCCTATCAAAAGATATAGCAAGAATGGGTCCCTCCCCTCCAGCTCGGTTCATTTCGAGTTGCAAAGGAGTTCTTACAAGCTGAAAAGGCCAAATCAGGAATAAAAACGCTACGCGACTGAGCGAAATAGCCTAGAATCCTGGTTATCACAAGTCAAATTATGGCTTTACATATCACTCATTGGTATTCGCCTAATTATAAGGTACACTATACCGATGATCTCAGTTTTTGCAAATCATACTCAGCAATGCCTCACACAAGTCCGATGCAGTCAAATACAGGGTCGTAACCCTAAAAGGTTCCCCGGCGGGGGTTACAACGCATTCTTCGTACATGAATGAATCCCTGACGGGGGTTACAACGCATTCTCATCCATTGATGTACATGTCAATGAACGTCAAGCAACCATGACAGAATCAAGCCCCCGAATCTAAATGAATCTCAATTTCACAGACCCGTTTAGCAGTGTCATATCACTGGGTTAATGTGCAAACCTTTTCTCGGTTGCGTTGGTGCAACCAGTTAAAAACACCAACTGGCGACTCTTACAGTCAAATCGTTGACATATACATGTCGGACCTTTTTCACTTGTTTATTCAAACAAATCTCACATAACATGAGAACACCAAAGAATAAGAACAGAAAAGGGACAAATAAAAATCTCGACATTGACAATTACTTTAGTACAAGTTTTACTTTACACCATATATATTTCAGAAATCTCAAGTGTTAACTTCACAACACTTAATCACTATTCATTGAGTACCTTCAACCCTAACATATCGCTTCATAACTTACTAATCTTTTTATAAATTTGAAATTACTAATTACATGACACAATTCTGTTTTAACCTCTTCATTACATGTTTGTCACATTAACATGTCATTATACTAAGTTACAATAGGTCCTCAAAGTCTATTTAGGAAACAGGCATCACTACCTCTCGATCGAGGGGTATGGCAATTGCTTGCCACTATACATAAGCTCGAGACCTCCAAGCAATTGCACCATTTCGCCTTGACATCAACATAGTCATGTATTTGTACATGTAAGCGAAACTACGCAGTCTTTTTAACAGTACTCTGTTTAGCCCAACTAACACGAGTTTCACCCATAAAACTGTAAATTTAACATATCCAATTGCCATAGAACTCTTATAAACATGATTCCTCACATATTCATCAACTTAGAATAATTAAACAACACTACAACCAATTTAAATTCTTTAAATTCCATGTTTTATACCAAAAACTCTATTTTTGACATCCTTCACAAAAATCATCACCGTGATCACAATTTTTGTCCAAATTAACTCATTCAAACTACGTTCTCTTTGTTTCTTAATGATCTAGCATATTCAAGGCTCAATTTACAAATTAGTTTACAAATTAACCATCAAATTTGGTACTTTCACAAGCTATATGTATAAATATATACTAAAAATAGTTTTCAAACTCGTTTACTACTCTTGTAAGTAGTTTACTACTCTTGTAAGTAATTATTGAACAACCCTATATCAGGAGATTATTTTAGAGCTACGCAATGGCGTTAAAATATTTGCGCAATATATAATACAAAGGGCGGATCACCTGGAGTACGAGATGTTGGTCCACATAGTCATTTAGACTGTTAAAGGTTACAGTAAAAACACCTGTTAACCTAGGACATAGATGATGATTATAGTCTTTTAAACTGTTAAAGGTTAAAGTAGAAATACTTGATAACCTAGAGCATAGTTCGTGGTCATACCAACAATGGAAAAGTGGTATACTAAAGTAAAACAGGTTATTTATAAGGCAGAGCATAGTTTGACTTCGGTCGTTAATAACACATCTAACTTCTAATTTTACATCATTATTCGATGTTAAACTTAATAATATGCGGAATAATTTAAACTTTTCTATCTTCTTACTTTAATTCCCTGAATCAAAACCTTTATCATATACACATCTCTGAATCAAGTTTATTTTGTGATCCGATAACCTTTACATATCAGATAACTCAAACTTTACAATTTATTATTATTACATAATTATTGTGATTTATCAAGTACATTTCTCAAATTCCTCAATAAGCTTGTTCAGTTGTGACTATTTTGAACATATTGATTACTAAAGTAGTTTGAACGTAGTATTACAAATCCTTTACTATTAGTATAAATCCTTTATACTAGTTTGAACAGTGTCAATATTCTAATTAAAACTTTTTGATAAAATTTAGAGTAAGGAACTAGCCTCGTGCGTAAGCTATAAATTTACAACTCACGTTCATCTACACATAGTATTAGAATCACAATATCTATTAGATATACTAACATACACTTTCCAAAATAAGACTCACTTTTAGTTAAACTTTTTACTTTAGTACAAGTTTTACTTTACACCATATGTATTTCAGAAATCTCAAGTGTTAACTTCACAACACTTAATCACTATTCATTGAGTACCTTCAACCCAAACATATCGCTTCATAACTTACTAATCTTGTTATAACTTTGAAATTACTAATTACATGACACAATTCTGTTTTAACCTCTTCATTATATGTTTGTCACATTAACATGTCATTATACTAAGTTACAATAGGTCCTCAAAGTCTATTTAGGTAGCAGGCATCACTGCCTCTGATCAGGGTATGGCGCAGCTGCCCATAGCGCAGTAAAGGAAATCGTTTGGTGACATGGGGTGTCGATATCGATTGTCTCCGATCGAGAGTCGCGCTTCACGTCAAATTTCTGGAAAAGCTTACAAGAGAGAATGGGGACACAGTTAAGATTGAGTACCACCTATCATCCACAAACCGACGGGCAAAGTGAACGAAACATACAAACGTTAGAAGATATGCTTAGAGCTTGCGTGATGGACTTCAAGGTGAGATGAGACGACCACTTTCCCTTAGTAAAATTTGCTTACAACAATAGTTATCATGCGAGTATCGGTATGCCACCGTACGAAGCTCTTTACGGGAGAAAGTGCAGAACACCTTTGTATTGGGATGAAGTAGGAGAGCAAAGAATGTTAGGACCGAAATTAGTTCAACAAGCGGCTAATGTAGTAACAACGATAAGAGTCAGACTAATAGTTGCACAAGATCGCCAAAAGAAACGTAAATTTGCATCGTCAAGATCGAGACTTTGAAGTCGGAAGTTTTATATTTTGAAAGTATCTCCGTGGAAGGGGAAAATAAGATTTGGTAAGAAGGGAAAATTGAGTCTGGGGTTCATAGGACCATTCAAAATATTGAAGCGAGTAGGCGAAGTGGCGTGCAAAGTAGCTTTAACACCCGAGCTGGAACACATCCACATGTGCTTCGCATTTCTGTGTTGCGCCCATACAAGCCTGACTATAAGCACGTGATATCTTATGAGCCGATTCAAGTAGAGAAGAATCTGGCATACGAGGAAATCCATGTCCAAGTAATAGATAGGAAAGAGCAAACTTTGAGAAATAAAACTATATCTTCTGTAAAAGTAATTTGGCGAAACCATAACACCTAGGAGGCTACGTGGGAGTTAGAGGATAAAATGAGGAGGGATTATCCCCATCTATTTATGTAACCTTTTACCAATTCCGAGGACAGAATTTTTATAAGGGGAGGAGGATGTAATGCCCGAGGATTTTCTGAATTTTATTAATATTTAAATTAATGATTATTTGTATATAAATAAATATTGTGTGTCACGGAATATAGTAATTAAGTATGTGACAATTATGTGCTATGGTGGAATTGGTTAAAAGCTTAATGTAAAGCTTATAAAAATTTTCTGGTGTGGCATAATGAAGGACTAAGAGATCACTAAGTGAATTAATAGAGGAACGATTTAATAAGAGAAATATTAATTAATATTATCTAATTTAATTAATTGTTATTATGAGTAGTTGCATATAATTGAGTAATAAGGTAATTTCATGTATGAGATATCAAACAAGGTGTTTAACAAGTAGTATTATTAATTTAGGGTTTAGACTAAAATTCTTCAGTAACTAAGCCTGAGAATTCCTTAAAGTGGCGCAGCTACGCCACTTCTGTACTATAAGCCAACGCAGCTGCGCCGGTAGCAAAACTTAAAAAATAATTCATACTGTATGCATAGGTTACAAGGATGGATTATTAACATTAATGAAAGAGGAGAGAATAATTGATATAGTTGACCAAGTACCAGTATTATTAAAATGAGCATTATTATTAAATGTTGTTATGTACCACCATGTGTTTTATCAGATTTTGTGAGTAGTAGTACCATATAATTACTTCATCCATTGACATAACATAAGGTGTGACATTTAAATGTGAATAATGTTATACAAAATTATAGGGTAAAGGTAAATAAATCATATAATTGGTTGATATGAGTTTTTGTGACCTCATCATGTGTGGTGGGACAATGCAATGAGTATTTTAGTATATAGAAGTAAATAAATAAGTACTATTAAAATATTTATTTAAATAATGGTATGTAATTAAACAATAAAATTTATGGAGAATACCAAGTTAATAATACCCAACTACTTTATTTTATCTAAGTTAAATGTACATGGATTATATGATTATGTGTATATGTGTCCATGACTAAAATCTAAGAAATAACATTAAGTCATCAAATGTGAACTAGTAAGCCAAAAAGGAATTAAAACTTAAGTATATTAGCAATCATTTTGCTACTGCAGACCAAATCAGACTCCTTGTCCCATATTAAGTGACTCAATAGTGCTTAACAGTAGCTTATTTCTCATTACGTGAACTCAAAACATGCACATGGCGGCTAGATAGCTGCAATGATGATGAAGATAATAGAGGAGAAGAAGTTGGTAACTTCTTTTCACCAAACCCTCTCAAATCATTAGATTCTTCTTCTTTCTCTTGGATTAATTCATTGTGCAAAACCCAAAATTTGGCAATAATTTCTCTATAAATTGTAAGCTCTTCTTCTCAATTCACGTTACTGAGTTTTCTGCTAAGTTCATATATAGTGTGAGTCTAGTAATTGAGAAGAAATAATCTAAGATTGGAAGGATTCCATTTTAAGCTACAACAGAGGTAGATTTCTTAAAATATGCTCTTACATTCAAGCATTTCAAAATTCTTAGAATTTTATGGAATCTCTTGTAAATTGGATTGTAAGTTGATGTACAGATGTTAACTAAGTTTGTATGCATATATGAAAGCAATGTGGTTGGCTTAAGTGTATTAATTTAAAGGAAAATACGTTTGGTTACGAGTTCTGAGAGCGGATATCCTTCATGTGTTCTCTCCGGGGCGAGAAGCGCAGTTATGCGCTCCTCAGAAGTTTCAAACACCGGGCAGCGATTCATTCTTGCGGCACCGCTCTTGATTCGACTTACATTTTTCAAATATGGTGAAGTCTAACATGATGTTATGACTTGAGCATACATAAAAATAGGTTTAACATATGGATTTAGGTTCCTTGACATAACATGAATACTTTGGATAGTGTTAGTATACATGTACTAAAAGAAATTATAGTTTTGAAAATAGACTTTAACAAAACTTATGATATCTAAGTTCTGACCATATGAGCATGTGTGTAAGATTTGGCTATGCATGAAACATGATTTAAATTATGCTTGCACTCATTAAGCAGTGATAGCCTAGTTCAAAATGACTTTTAAAGGAAGACTTAAAAGTTTTGGAAAAATAATGTATACGAGCATGATATGGTTTACATTCTGAATTTTTAGGCACGCATGTTAGTACCCTCATGTCACTAAGAAAGACCTATATATGTACTCACCTAGTCGGTTATGAAACAAACTATTTAAGCATGAGATTAGACATGTTTTAAGGTGATAAACGATACTAATTATGCGTAAGTGAATTGATTACATGCAAGCATGCATCTTATAGATTATTGGATCACCATGTATACATAACATATATGGTAGCCTTTGTGATTTCATGACCTTAATTGGCCTTAACTCATTAGAGATCCCAAACTAAAACTATAACATGTAAAGTTAAACTTGGATGGACCTTAAAAGCATGCAAGAATCTTTAATAAGTATCTATGTTATATGTTAATATCCATGCATTCTAAGGAATGGAACAAAACCAGGAAGTGAAAAGCTCAACTCGTCAAAGTCGAGAGGCAGTAGCATGCTGGTCGTCCCTAAGCCTAACTGGTATGCAAACTACCTCCTCATATTCTTGTCTCGACTTATTCAGCATTAACACTAAAAGTTTGCTAAGTGTTTCTAAAAACTTACAAAAGCTAATTTAACGGGATTCCAAAACCAAGTAGTCGGTTATGTAGTAACGTGTAATATGATTATGTAAACTAAGTTAGAACCTAATATATGTGCTTAATGTATGTATCAAGTATATGTATTCGACTTATGTAACTAATGAATATACTTATATGCGTAACTACGTTACCATAGGATTTCAAAGTGTTGATAAGCTATAAATTTGGTAGACTACGCTTGAGGCAAGTTCTCTAACTTCATTTAATTTTCATATTGAATGAAAGTTCCCTAAACTCTCTATGCTTTACGTATTTTATAAATCTGAATTATTACTATATCGACCATATTTACATCGAGCAAATATCTATTACTATTCAGAAATCGATTTATATCTTGATGTTGTTGCAAACATTGAACTTATCATTCCCAAATTCATTATAAAAGATTGTCTAAGCCATTGATTCGGCTAGATTACTATCATGTGAGAAAGTTATCCAAACCAATTGACTTGGTGCGGACTCTTAAATCTACTGAGATGAACAACCCTCATTGAAGGGGAAATTATATAATTGTCGGGGAACCGACGTGCGCACATACTAACATGTTTAAATGTTATGCATAACGTAGGGTACTTAGGCTGATCACCTGTTGTACTCGTTTTTATTGGATTGTCAGTATAATACTGTTAATTCTAGCAAAAGTTCTTAGTCCTTAGTGACTACTCAGTGTTCATTATTCTTGAACCTTGACATGATTAACTCTTTTAATCTTGTTGATATCTTTCAGTCCATAGCGACACTTATTGAGAATTTTTGATAATTCCTAAACTATTATCCACTGTCATACCCTTGAGATTTGAACTTATAATTGTTCACCCTTATTGCTATATTACATACTGGGCAAATTTGTTTCTCATTCTTGCTTTTCCTAAAACTTTCAGTTAAGGCAGAACGTGGTGAACCCTCAGGCAAGGACAAGGGTAAGGGCAAGGCTACGAAATAGATTTGTTCCTTTACGCTAGGAATTTAATATTATTATGTTGTATTATGACTCATGAATTATGATGTACTAAGTTATGTTTAAAGTTAAGTTATGTAATGTTGTTGTAACGGTTACGAGACGTTGGGATGAGAATAATTATGTTATGACAATGTAAATTATTTTATTTTCCATTTTGTGAGATTCTGATTTATTATTAGAGTTAGCACGTGATGTACCAAATTTGAGAGATGGGTGTCTGAATTTGGGGGCGTCACACTTACACTCACTTAAAAGTGTTCATATAGACCATGAACTTTCATTTTCAATTTTCAAAAAGGTTTATACAAAAATTCATTTACAAACCGTCATGACTTACAGACACGGAGGGTGATCAGCCCGTTATGTCCTGTACTGATCAGGTACTACATGTTAGAATGATTTTTACCTTGGGCGCACAAAAGTTTCCCAATTTTGGGAAGTTCACCTCAGTCTTATACTAGGATTCCGCACCAAAACAATTTTGTTCGAGAAAAATTTCAAAGAATACTTGGAATTTTCATAAACATTGGTCTAGCTGAATCAAATAGCTTAGACTCATACCAATAATTCAATTTCAATCAAAACATGTATGTCCAAATCCCGTTGGCAATAATTTATCTTTGAAAGTCTAAAAATAATTTTATGACGTCATGATACCGCACTATATTTACAGCCCGTTTGAGGATTCCGTCATTGTGTGACTTTGACATAATACATCATACTATAGTTGGCTGACGATCTTTCGATCACATCCAACACTAAGTAATTCTGCATTTATAACTCCATCAATTTTTATCATCTTTGCACCAGGTTACATGATGCATTAATGATATAAAATACATTTTGATATTTTCAAATTATTTTCGTCTAGCCGAAATAATTAGCATAGACTATTCTTTAAACAGCTCAAAAACCTTTGCAAATCATTTTAGTGATATCATACCTCAACAGGTAAAGATGTTTTAGTGTCCCGAAGTCCACACATACACAATTGTGTCATATCCTACAAGTCCTTCACAAAAAATTTAAATCCATACCTTATTTCCAGTCTAGGTCTTATTATTCAACCTTTATTTAATTATTTAAGATTTTATAAATCTTATAAATTCTCGGGTTGTCACATGGAAACCCTAACATCAAAAGTTTAGGAAATCATCATGCATGTATTTCAACACATAAGCTACAAAAGCAACTACACTACCATACATAGGCATACATACTATTAATATTAGACAGAAAACGAAAAGGGTAAAAAAATTAATACTGCGATGGGGTTGACTCCCCACTGAGCGTTTGTTTTAAAGTCGTCGGCTTGACTATTCCCCTGGCTCATACCGGGTCACCAAGTGTAATGGAAGTTATTTGACGATCGACGTCGCCGCCGGCCCCAATAGTGCTTAAGGCGTTGACCATTTACTTTGAAAGTTTTGTAAGAGTTTGGACCTTCAACCTCAATCGCACCATGTGGATATACCTTATCGGGACTTCAATTTCCCTTGAAAAAGTTTCAGTCGGGAGTTGAAGAGAAGCACTTTCTGCCCCGGTTCAAACTCTCTTTAAACTATCTTTTATCTTGCCACCGCTTCATTTTCTCCTTGTACAACTTTCCATTTTCATACGCTTGGAGCCGAAACTCATCTGATTTGTTAAGTTGTAACTGTATTTTCTCACCCGCTGCATCCAAATCGAAGTTGAGCTTTTGAATCGCCCAATATGCACTGTGCTCCAACTCAACGGGGAGATGACACGCCTTACCATAAACAAGCCTATACGGAGACATTCTGATAGGCATTTTGTAGGCAGTGCAATACGCCCACAATGCGTCATCCAACTTCTTAGACCAGTCCTTCTGGTTATGGTTCACAATCTTTTCTAAAATCCGCTTGACTTCCATATTCGATACCTCTGCTTGTCCACTTATTTGTGGATGATATGCGATGGCAATTTTATGGGAAACCCCATATTTAGCAAGAAGGGCTTTAAAGTACTTGTTGCAGAAATGCAAGCCATCGTCACTAATAATTGCCCGCGGGCGCCAAATCGAGTAAAAATATTCTTTCTAAAGAAATTAAGCATGACCTTGGCATCATTAATAGGCAAAGCTATGACTTCCACCCATTTGGATACATACTCCACAGCGACTAGTATATACAGATTGTTGTAAGAGGACGGAAACAGGCCCATGAAGAGATGCCCTAGACATCAAACAGCTCTACCTCAAGAATATTTTGTAGAGGAATTTCATGCCTTTTTGAAATGGTTCCTACTCTTTATCAATTATCACATTGCGATACATATAGATAAGCATCCTTAAACAAAGTTGGCTAGTAGAAACCTTATTGGAGCACTTTTGTTGCTGTTCTTTTCCCATAAAAATGTCCTCCATAGTTCGATGAATTACAATGATGGAGCACACCCTCGATTTCTTCCTCAGGCAGACATCGCCGTAAGATTTGGTCTGCACATTGTCTGAACAAGAATGGCTCTGCCCCAGAGATAATGCTTTGTATCATTCAGGAATTTCTTCCTCTGCTGATAATTCATGTTAGGAGGTAGCACATTACCACCAACATAATTAGCAAAGTCTGTATACCACGGTGCTACATTATAAACCACATACAACTGCTCATTCGGGAAGAAGTAATTGATATATGTCTCATTTTCCCCCAAGTGAGTTGGGTTCTCTACTAGATAGGTGATCCGCAGCTTGGTTTTCAGTTTCGTTTTTATCGCGAATCTCCAAATCAAGTTTTTTAGAGGATAAGGACCCATCTAATCAACCTTGGTTTTACATCCTTCTTAAAGATTAGATATTTGATTGCCTAATGGTCAGTATACACAATGACTTTGGTTCCGATGAGATATGCACGGAACTTATCAAAGGCATATACTACTGCCAGAAGCTCTTTCTCAGTAGTGGTCAGGTAACTTTAGATATAATACCTTTTTACGGTGTCTGAGTTGATAAGATGGGGAAATTCTTCGCCATCCATTTCTTGCAATCTGAGGGCTCCTCCTATTGTCAAGGAACTTTTTCAAGACCAAGTCATTTTCTTTGAACTGTCGTAGTTAGACTTTCTTGTTGTAGGATCGAGCGATCCTCTGTTGATATAATTGACCATGAAAAATGGTTATGGCTCGCCTTTCATCTATCAGAGATAATTGGTGGTACTGATCTTGTAACCATTGGTCTTCCTCCATTCAAGCATCTATCAACACTCTTAGGGATTCCATTTCCACCTCTATGGGGAGTACTGCTTCCATGCCATAGGTTAATGAGTAGGGGGTTGCCCCAGTGGAAGTACGCATTGACGTTCTATAGGCTAATAAAGTCAGAGGCAACAAGTCAGGCCATCCTTTGTGATTGGCATCTTTTGCATGATATTCTTATTAGCCACTTCAACATCATCATTCATCTTTGGTCCATATCAACAAATGACATTATTTCTAATGAAACCAATGATCACCTCTTTGGTAACTCTGGGAAAAAAGGTCGCTTCTACCCACTTGGTAAAGTAGTCGATCATGGTGAAGATAAATCGATGACCATTGCTGGCTTTGGGAGCGATTGGCCCGATCACGTCCATTCCCCACATTAAAAAGGGCCATGGTGAACTCATTTTATGGAGTTCCTTTGGAGGGGCGTGGATAGTATTTCCATGAATTTGGCATTGAAAACATCTCCTGACGTGATCATCACAGACAGCTTTGAGAGAGATCCAGTAATGCCTTATTCTTATGATCTTCATGACAAGTAGAGGACCGCTCATGTGTGGGTCACATACTCCACCATGGATTTCATCCACGAGTCTCTAGGCTTGGTCTTTGTCTAGGCATCTTAGAAGGCCTAGTCCTGCATCCCTTTTGTAGAGTGTGTCTCTGCTCAAATAGAAATTCATGGATATTCTATGGATTTGCTTTCTTTTAGCTTGACTTACCCCAATGGGCGTAGATCCATCTTGTAGATATTCCTTGATGGAATGGTACCAAGGGTGTTGGATGGGAGGCAGTTCATCCGATACTTCTCCGATATAATTCCCATAGGTTGGGGCCTTTTGGCTGGCAAATTTGATATTTAGAATGCGTCCCCTTTCAGATATGTTGATTAAGGAGGCCAAAGTTGCTAACGCATCCGCAAAGTCATTCCTGTTCCGAGGATTGTGGAGGAAGGATATTTTTTCAAACTCCAAAGCCATCTGGATAACTTGCCAATGGTAAGTCAGCAAATGCAATTCTTTTGTGTGATAAACCCTAGTGGTTTGTTTGATTACCAGCTCAGAATCTCCAAAGACAGTTAATTGTTTGACACCCATGGATTGAGCTAGTTTCAACCCCAATATACAGCCTTCATACTCAGGTGTATTGTTGGTGCTGACAAACTACAATTTGATAGCAACGGGATACTGTTCTCCCAAAATGGACACCAGAACTGCTCCTGCTCTGGCACCTCCTATGTTTACAGCTCCATCAAAATACATCTTCCACGATCGGACTGTATTCTCTTGATGGTGTTGCTGAATTGTCATTACCCTTTCATTGGGAAAATATGTTTCCAAGAGTTTGAAATCCCCTGATGGTGTTGCGACCAGTTGATCCGCAATTCCTTGCCTTTGATAGACTTTTGGGTCACGTAGATGATGTCGAATTGCTGGATGATCAACTACCATTTG
Organism: Panax quinquefolius; assembly: GCA_020205615.1. Classification (NCBI taxonomy): domain Eukaryota; kingdom Viridiplantae; phylum Streptophyta; class Magnoliopsida; order Apiales; family Araliaceae; genus Panax; species Panax quinquefolius. The sequence continues at coordinate 85,775,281 of CM035157.1, read as the reverse complement.
GATAGTCAACAATTTAATATGGGTTTGCTGAATACGTACTTGAGAGAATTCATGCGGGATATGAGATGGGTTGTGTGACCATGGAGATAATGTTATAATCTCATGGAGGCACATGCTAATGCACAACAAGTCTTTTCAATCAAGGTGTACTTGTGCTCACTGCTGCTTAATCTCTTATTGAGGTAATAGATAGATCTTTATTTGCCTCTATCGTCTTTTTATCCTAGCATACAGCCCATGGCATTGTCAATGATTGACAGGTACATAAACAGGGGAACGTCATCCCTGGGAGGTACCAAGATAGGAGCTTTGACCAATTGCTCTTTGATAGAAAGGAAGGCTTTTTAACACTCTTTGTTCCATTTCTTGGAGTTCTTCCTTAACAACTTGAAGATGGGCTCACAAGTTGCTGTGAGTTGTGAAATGAATCTGTTGATGAAATTGATTCTTCCCAAAAATCCCCGTATTTCCCTCTCTGTTTGGGGCACGAGCATCTCAGTGATGGCTTGAATTTTTGTAGGATCCAGCTCAATGCCTTTGTGGCTCACTAGAAATCCTAGCAACTTGTCTGGCTTGACGCCAAAGGCACACTTGGCTGAATTTAGCTTCAAGTTATACTTGTGCAACCAGTTGAAAAGCTTTTTTGAGATGGTCTATATAGTCCTCTTCCATTCATGATTTGAAAATGATGTCATCCACATTGACTTCTATTTCTTTGTGCATTAAATCATGGAAAAGAGCTATCATGGCTCGCTGATAGGTAGCCCCGGCATTGATAAGGCCGAAAGACAACCGTCTGTAGCAAAAGGTTCCCCAGGGAGTGATGAATGATTTTTTCTCCCGGTCCTCTTCAGCAACCATGATCTAATGGTACCCAGCAAAGCAATCAACAAAAGAGTACATGCCATACTGAGCTGTATTGTCTATGAGTATGTGGATAAATGGTATCGGGAAGTTATCTTTGAGACAAGCTTTGTTCAAATCCCTGTAATCCACGCATACTCACACCTTCCCTCCAGGTTTAGGTACTCCACTATGTTGGATATCCATTCAGGATATGTTGATACCATGATGATGCCGGCTTTGAATTGTTTCACAATTTCTTCCTTGACTTTCAAACTCCACTCAGGTTTCAATTGCCTGAGCTTCTGTTTGACTGGCTTGAATCCCTCTTTAATGGGTAGGCGATGAATGATGATATCCGTTGACAACCCGATCATGTCTTCATGAGACCATGCAAACACATCATAGAATTGGGTCAATAAAGCAACCATGTCATTCCTTTGGCTTGGGGTAAAGTCCATGTCAATCTGAATTTGCTTGGGGTTTTCTGAGGTTCCGAGGTTAATGGAGGTGTTTTGATCAAGGTTTGGTTTGGGTTTATCGTCGACCCATTTTTTGATCTCCTCAGGCACCTCATAGTCCTCTTGCTCAATCTCCAGCAAGTTGGAGTCCAACTTTACATCAAAGTTGCAGTCATTGTGAAGAATTGGCATTCCATCAGCAAGTTTAGACAAACCTAACTCTGGAGTCCTGAAAACAAAATGCTTTCACTTAATATATGAATCTGTTTGATCATACAAAGTCTTAGCATGGCATGACAAAAGTAACTGCTAATACTATGTAACAAAAGTAAGCAGTTAATGATATCTACAAGGTAGAGAGATTTTTTTCCCTTTTTACCCTTTTTGGCAAATGCAAGGAGTGCTACTCCAATTTCCCAGGGTCAAGTCTTGATGGACGGTTGTGATGAAGGGGTGGTTATCATCCTCCTCCTCTTGGATAATGACCATGACATCTGAACAGTCATCATCTGAGATATCTTTGTTCATACCCTCGGTATGCACCAGGAAATACATCTTTGATAACCGTCTCTTTATGTCTTGTTTGCGCCTTTGATTCCTTTCCTCAATGTCTAGGTCTAGAATTAGGACTTCTTTCCCACTAGCTGGTCTGGGCTTAGGAAATAGCATACCCGCCACAAAAACAGGAATTTTCCTTTGAGGCCATACAGAATCTGCATTTGTAGGTTTAGACAATAACATTGTAGATAAAGGAACCGGTGTATGCTTGTGGGGGTTCCTGTGACTTGACCTAGAGGAGCCTAATTTGGCCTTCCTTGTCTGGTTGGGAATTTGAATTGGGCTTTTGATTCCTTGCTGATTCTTTCCTAACCTTTATCCTGGTTGGAAACCCAAGGATATCATTTCTTGACTAGCCGACATTACCTTGGCAGAAACTCTGGGTTTCAAAGCTGGAGCTCCAATAGGTTGATAGTGAGTATTGCTCACCTCAAGGGCTTGGAAGCTGACAAGCTCAACTCCTTCATTAAAACTGATTAGAGGCATATCACTTTGGACAAGATACTCTAATTCAGCATTGACAGTGACCAGATTACTGTTGATGATATACTTGATTTGTTGATGAAGAGGGGATGGGATGACTCCCGCCATATGGATCCAAGGTCTTCCCAACAATAAATTATATCTTGTAGTGATTTTGAGCACTTGAAAGGATATGTAGAAGTTATGTGGACCGATTTCCACTGGTAATTCAACTTCTCCTACAGTATCTCGTCGAGACCCATCAAAGGCTCTTATGACTGTGTGGCTACTTCAGATCCGGTTGGGATTGATCTTCATTATTTCCAATGTGGCATAGGGGCAGATGTTCAGGGATGATCCTCCATCTATTAGCACACCTCTGACCACATATCCGGAAGACATCATTGCTATGTGCAGTGGCTTGTAATGACCGGTCCCTTCGGGGGGTATGTCATCATCAGTGAAAGATATCACATTGCTGTTGAAAATATGATCTACCAGATGATGAAAATTTTCAACATCCACCGTCTTTGGCGGGTGGGCATCTTCTAATATCTTCATTAAGACCTTCCGATGATCTTCAAAAGAGAATACCAAGTTCAGAATAGATATATATGTTAAGGTGCTTCTTTCAAGCTTTGCACCACCTTGGCTTCATTATGTCCCATCTTGCGGAGGAATTCTTCAATTTTCTCCTTGGGCATTTTCCCCTTAGATCTGATGACTGGCTTCATCACTCGTTGAGGGAGATATAATGGGTTTTCCTTGGAAAACGCAGCAGTTGTATTTGATATTGATCCTTCAACCTCCCCATAGTTCCATGGGACTTTCTTTAGGCTAGTGATAGGATACTGTGGTCTGAATAGCAATACCAGTGGTTCCGGTATAGCCATGTTCAAAGGGTTTTCAACTCTTTTAAGCTTGATTGTTTGAATTGTAAGGGTTATTGCAACCAAGTCTACCTCAGAGGATATGACTGTTATGACTTCCTTCCATCTTTACAATCCTGGAGGAAATGTCTTCCCACTCTCAGGCAATACGGTGTCATTATCTTCCATTTGCAGGTAACCGCTATCAATCATATTTTGGATGAAATGATGAAGTGCCCAGCAGCTTTCAGTGTTGTGACCACGAGAATTGGAGTGGTATTGACAGACCCCGGTAACATCAAAACTCTTTGAATATGGATTGACTAGGGGTAGCAGTGCTATAATTCTTCCCTCATTGATCAGCATCTGCAAGATTTCTTCCATCGATTGGCCCAAATAGATGAACTCCCTTTGGTTAGCATAGTCCCGACGGGCTTGGGATCTTTCTTTTCTTGCAAGCTTTTCCTCCAAGGTTTCATTCTCTTGGGTCTGTGGTTGATTTTTTGTGATAAAGGAGAGGAGACTTGTATGCTCCTGACTGAACAACTGCCATGTGAATTGGTGCTGATGTATCACCAGTTCTACCAGTTGATTGACATGTTCATTGATAGACTTCGATTCCCATTCTATCATGAATCGGAACTCTGAATAATCCCACTTATTGGAATTATCTTTGTTGGTTTGGGGAGAACCACCCATGTGTTTGAGGTTAACTTTCTCCATTCCCTCTGTTGATCATGTTAACATCATCTTCCTTGTGTTGAGGGAAAGGGTTATCTTGAACATGTGGTTGTTCGGGCTTTGTCACCACGATCTCACTACTGTCTATTAAGTCCTGAATCTTGTGCTTGAGGGCCCAATAATTTTTGGTGTCATGACTCGGAGCTCCAGAATGGTAAGCACACTTCTTGCTTGTATTGAAACTCTTTCCACTTGGATTGGCTGGTGGAAGAAGATAGGTAATTTTTTCTGAGCTTTCAGGAGTTTGTAAATGTCTTCTAATGAGTCCCCTAAGGGTGTGAACACTCTTGGACATCTGCCTTCTCCAGTTTTTGGCAATGGAGGATTTGAGGATTGTGCTTGAAAAGGAGAATAGTTTCTCCTTTGAATAGGCAAGTTTTGATTGCCTCTTTGAGTTTGTCCTTGTAGTACCAAGGAGACATCCTCTTCTTTCTTCGTATGGACCCTCCGAGGGTTGTTCCCATAATTTCCAACTTGGATATGCTCAGCTACGGCTTTTAAAGCGACAAGGTCTTGAATCTTCCCAGATTTTAACCCCATCTCTGTCATTTCTCTGTGATTGATCATTTCTGAGAATGGTTTTCCTGTGCCTGCTAGGACCCTCTCATAAAATAGAGCTTCTTGAATTTCTATGAAGGTCATCATCATCTCAGTCTCTGTCATGGATGAGATTACTTTAGCAGCCAGACGCCTCTATTTTTGGGCATACTCTCTGAATGACTCATTATTTTGTTTCTTGACTTTGGTAATATGACCTGTCTAGAGCCATTTGAGTTGAAAGATGTATTGATTGAGGAAAGCATGGGCTAATTCCTCCTGGCTATGAATTTTGGAGTTATCCAATTTGACATACCATGCTCTAGCTTCTCCAGTTAGACTCTTTTGAAACAACTGCATTCTCAATTTTTCATCCTCGGCGTAGGATCTGAGTTCTCTAATGAACATTTTTAAGTGAGTTTAGGGATCTCTTAATCCATCATATTTCTCGAAATCAGGATCCTTGAATTTTTTTGGATAATGAACCCTGGGAAAGATGCAAAGGTCTAAATAGGTAACGCTTCCATGCGTTCCAGTCCCTTTAATTGACCGAATGGTCTCTTCCATTTGTTGAACCTTCTTCTGAATATCAGCGATGTCTTGATCTTCTTTAAGATGGGTGATTTTTGGGGTTTTGTTGGGCTTCTCAGTCCATACCCTGGATTTCATCCTTGTGCAGAGGATTTAGTTTGGATGGGCATTTGTGGACCCTGAGTTTGTTTGTTTAGTTATTTCACAAGAACAACCAAATCTTTTATTTGATTACGTAATCCTTCGAACTCCTCTTGGGAAACAAGAACAGGATCAGGCTAGGCACTTGTAGCCATGTCTGACGGTGGGCTTATTAGTGCCTTTTTAGACTTTGAACGGGTAACAGGACCAATCGTTTCCCTACGAAAAGACTATGTAGTTTAGTTTGGGAAAACGTGAAGATGTTGTATGCTATGCAATGTGTCTGTTTTAGGAGTATTTTAATGTTCTCATGCAAAATAGATGTCAGTTGTTTTGATGAAAGGATAGCATGACAGGTCTTGATATGAAAAAGGAATGCATATTTACATCTTCCTTTATATTTTCCATTACATTGAGATTGACATAGAATTGAAATTACATGTAATTGAAAAGGGAAGGTATGAAGAGACTTTTCCTTCGTGTTTGGTTTATCAGAGGCTGACCTATCTTAGGCTACTCTCGCGGCTTTTCGCCATGAAGGTCCCCAGATCATCGCAATTTACTAGATGGGAAGTTAATTCAATCTTTCAACTGGAGTGAATCTGGGTGGTGCCTTTCTTAAGCCTCGCGGGATTAGTCTCCCTTGAGTCTAGTAATCAAACACCAACGGGTTTGCCTCCTAGTGGAGGAATCACACAACATATATTCACATACATTTCGTCTTACCGTATTGAAATGATGACATGTGCGAAGCACTAATATCACAAGCAGATATGGAGTGAAGCACTAAAGTGCAGTAAATAAAGCATTAGTACACATCCATTCAATGTAAATGCAGTATTCACACATAAGCAGATAAAAAGTTTTGTTATGAAAAGGTTGAACAAAGGCGACCTGTCAGAGTCCTCTTACTTGGAGTCCCCAGCAGAGTCGCCACCTGTCAACGTCGGGAATATTTGTGTCCCTTTCTGTGCTTGCCCTTTTGTGTTCTCAATTTGGTTGAGTTTTTTCTGAAAAGGCGAGTTTGAAAAGGTCCGACATGTAAATGTCGACGATTTAACTTTTAGAGTCGCCAGTTGGTAGATTTGAAATGGATGTACCAACTCAACCGATTTTGAAAAGGTTTACCCAAAGGCCCAATGGTTGGACACTATTTAACTGTCCTTGGAAACCGAAATTCATTGGGTTCGGGGGCTTGATTAAGCGAGAAGAAGGTGTTAGCCCCCCCCACCCCCCGACTTCTGTGAAAACATGGTTACCGCAACTTTTCAATTAACTTATTTATCTGCATGTGTGTGTGTTTATTAGGCCTATGTGCAATTATCTAGAAGTAGTGATATGCCTCATTTGTACCTATATACAAAGGGTTTGACTTGTATATAAAAGTTCAGTTTTAGGCAAGATATAGCAGTGATGTTTTGGAAAACAGGTTTTCAAACCCTTATGCTTAATAGTAATTGAGGCCTTTGATACTTCCATTTTATTCTGTATTCGGCTTGATTGATTTTATTTTCGAGATGCGAAGCATCTTTGAGAAAATAAGATACATAGCAGTGCCAAACTCTTTATGGGCATAATAGTCATCCAAGGATATCCAGACACCGTAGATAATTTACAAGTTGTCTGCATCTGATAAATGTTCATCGTGGGAACCGAATCTAGATTCACAGGCTGAATCTTAGATCACATGATTCCTAGGCTCACATGATACATTAATATGTACAAAAGCTAGAAAGAGAACTAGATTTAAATAAATCTAAACCATTCTATCTTCAACGGTTTTAGTTTAGTCACTTTTGAACTGGTCAAAGTTAGAGATATCTAGATTTAGACAAATCTAGTCCACAAGCTGGAAAATTAAATATCTACATTGTGAAAGCAGTTAAAACATATATATATATATATATATATATATATTAAAGTAGTAAAAAGTTTAAAAATCTGAAAAATCTTATAGTGGGCTGCCAAGAAGACTTCAGATAGCTTTTGGGGTCTGAAAACTCAGTTTCCACCAGTTAAACTTCAGTATGTTGTAGAAATCAAGCTTACAAGTATTTAGAAAGAAGAATCACTCAGTTTGGAGCACTCTAGAAGGGGTTAATGGCTGAAATGGACAGAGTTTTCTCTATTTTCTTCTTTTTTTCAAATAAGCTGTTGAGAGCTCATATTTATAGACCAAGGAGCCACGGGTCAACCCGCGGCAGGCGCGGGTCTATCTGCAGCAGCCCGGGCTTCGCGAGTACCGTTGTCTCAAAGTACGTGCACTCAAGCTACGCATTGTCCACTTGAACCTTCATAACTTTGAATCTGGGTATCCGATTGAGGAATGTTGTACCTTTTCAGAAAGCCGTTGTCGAGAGTTACACAATGACATGGGATTAGAAATTTTCCGAAGCCGGGAAGATGGTCCATGACCATATCTCCAAGTCTTCGTTGTCTATCCGTTGTGCTGTTTTGTGCAGTTGTCACTCGGGATTTGAGCGATGGTTCTTGTGGGACATCCTTGTACGCAGTTTGAGTTGAACTGTGTTGAGACAACGTTGATGTGATGTTGAAGTGGTAAAATGACCATTTTGCCCCTCCAGGGGTTATCTCCGAGCTTTGGCGCAGTTGTAGCAGTCGTTTCTCAGGATTATCTTCGAGATTAGGCTGTTGTTGACTCTGACTGTCCTCAGGGTTATCTCTGAGGTTGGCTTGACCTCTCGGGGTTATCTCCGGGGTTGGAAATTGACTTTCCTGGGGTTATCTCCAATATTGGAACCAGCCCGAGGTTATCTCTGGGGTTGGAACTTATTCTCTCAGGGATATCTCCGAGATTGAAAACTTAATCTCCAGAGGTTATCTTCGGGGTTGGAACTAGATCTCTCGGGGTTGTCTTTAGGGTTGGAATTGATTTGACTCCTAGAGTTATCTTTAGAAGACGATTATGCCCTCCTGCAAAGTTAGTAACCGAAATGCAAAAATTCGAATGTCTACACGTCAATAAAGCACTCCCCAATCTCCCACCTATATAAAAGATGTATAAAATAAGTTTCAAAACTAATTACAAAAACAATCATTCAGTAAAAATCAAACATCAGAAAACTTACAAAAAATAAAAAATAAACAACTAGATAAGAAACCTTCGAATTTTGGCAAAGAAAAAAAAGAGAACCTTTTCCTCCAACTATCACCATCCCAAACCACTTCAACTAATTATGTTTGTTTTTCAATAATGACGTATGAAATTGGATTATTTATTCTATTTTAAAATTATTTAATACCTCAAAAACGGATATTAATTAATTCCACTTTCTCTTTTAGGATTATATGTAGGCACTTAGATATAACCTCTTTCATTTTATTTTTGTGAAAGTCCGTGCAGAGAGAATAATATCATTAAGAATGAATCCAAATTACAAAGACGAAAGAATAGAGGATAAACTTCTCTATCCAATAATAAAAATCGAAGAAAAATAGAGGCTGATTATTGAAAATAACCAGCCTAAGAATGATCCATTAAACCCATAGCATAGCATGGGTGAATTGAACCGCCTTGTATATTGTCATTGTAGATACACGAAAGTTTTATTTAAGCCCAGGAGAATGAAGTAGCAGTCTAGCAGATGTGAAAATGACAATAAATTTAGAGAAACCTAAACACACGCAATAATTCATAAAAATATTAAACTAATATAAACAAGTATAAATAATCATATTTCAACAACTGTAAACAGACAAAACCTTGATCAAGCTGAGTTATTTGTAAGAATTATATTTGAAGATAGAACTATTAATCACAAATATTTTATTTGTTTTCAACTTAAACTTGAGACTATTAGTTTAAAAATCATAAAATAATTTGAGATAATAATTAAAATTCTAAAATTATAATCACAAGATTTATAGTATAATTTTGGAAGAATAATAATCCCGATTCCTTGTAAACAAACAAAGCGATCTTAATATTACTGGAACATCTAAAGCTACGCTTTACCTGTAAACAAACATAACCTTGATGAACTTAGAGCTTTATAACATTGTTAAATCTATCACTCGAACACTTAAAGCTACGCTTTGTTTACAATAGTTATGCATTGGACTATTTATGTCACTTATATCACTTCAGTATTAAACACTTTATATCCTTGAATAAGTCCTGAGATAACAATACATGAACTATATTTATAATCCCAAAGCCACTTGAGAGGGTGTTATTTAATCTCACCTTCCTCAAGTTTATATAGCCCGATTATATAATCCCTAATAACCTTGCAAACGAAAAAATAATCCATAAAATTGTCAAAATTACAAACATAGCCTTGGCTCTAACTTAATTTCTTAATCAATAGCATGAATTAAGCATAGGGTTTGGAGTACTACCAACAAAAATGTATTAGCTCTCAACTTAGTTCCTTGATCAATGGCGCATGAATCAAACATTGGGTTTGGAATAGTACCAACAAAAGGGTACTCGTGAACAATAATGGGCCACAGAGCAGCGCAAAAAATAAGTCGAGCATCAGTAACTGAGTGAAAAAGAAACGGAGTATGTGAACCAAAATATGAATTGCATATACAAGACTTCGGAGTATGTGAACCAAAATATGAATTGCATATACAAGACTTCAGATACAAACGAGTTCCTGCATTTAATTAACCAACAGATAATTAGTTCAGACCATGTGAACCAATGACTGAGATAATCAACAAATCTTACTGCATATATGGAGATACAACCAATAAAATATAATGCTATGAAACAAAGACGAAGCAAACAAATTAAGGAAATGTTCAAGTCACTTGATAACACGGAAGATGTGGTGGACTAATGAGCCTAGTTTAGAGTCAAGTAGGGTTGGAAACTGTTCTTCATCAAACATTAGTGTAGGTTGAATACTCAACTGATTTCTCTCCAATGTCTAGTTATGCTGATAGATAGCAAAAGGACAGTAATATCTTCTCCGAACCATAATAAACGACAAATAAAAAATTTATGGAGGAAAATAAAGTATGGAAAAGAGAGATGAATTAATTTAAATTAAGGAGTCCCCTAAAGGACCAAAGAGGTGCTCTAGCTTTATCAAATACAAACTCTATACAGAAACAGTCACCCCTTACTCTCTTCCTTGCTTAAATCCGGAAGAGCTGGGCACTAGTTCTGCATTTTAGCTCATAGTAGCACATATTAAGCACTTCTTCAAAGGGAGTCTCTTTTGGTTGCCGGCTCGCGCACTTCTTCAAAGGGAGCCTCTTTTGGTCGCCGGCTCACAACCGGTGACCTCCACTCTGTTCAATATGTTAGCTCAACATGAGTTGACATACTTCAATACTTGATTATATATACTATCTAGCCCCAGAAGAGCTCTGCTAATAAACTAGCAAACACAAAGAAGCAACATAACAACCATTAACTAAACATTGTCCTTGATCGTAGACCAACTATAAAGACATATAATGATGTCTGTCCTGTATAAGAAAAACCATGGATCGAGTATAAAACACAACATAAAAGTCAGCAATCACCCAAGACATGATTACACAATAATGTGTGTGTATCATTTTGTAACGTATGCAACTAATACAAGGAGCATCAAAGAAGAGTACCTCAGTCTAACCATATAAACATACTCTATGATTTGTGTTCAGTGGCTGATCTTAGTCATTGGTGTAAAAGAAAGTTGGTCATAACATACTAAGTACCCCTCTCAAAACACCACGTTCAATAGTCTCCTCTGCCTCCAACACTCCCACAGGAAGCACAGCTTTACCTTTTATAATTTAAATATAAAGCATCTACGAAGCCTTGCTTTACCTGTTCTGCCCTCAACCAATTCCAGCCTCCTATATATATATATATATATATATAAACTTCTGTGAGGGGTCCTGAAAAGTTAAAAGAAGCACAAGTGCACAACAGTATTGACAAATTGCAACTTTAGAACATGAATCCTTTTGAAGGTTTATCAATGCATCTCAAATTATGACAAAGTCAAACTTGATGAAATCCCAAAGCGTTGACACTTTTTAATGTATAAAAGACTTGACCTTTCTGATCTCTTTCAACGATTTAATTGCACAAAACAGAGATGTGACTGACAGAAGACTAAAATGCACAAAATATTCATCAAAAAACCAAGAAAAAAGGTGGCTAAATAATCATCATAAGGATGATAAAATTAGATCAACATTTAGAAAAATAAATATGTATGTATATCAACACAGCTAAAAGAGAACTTCCTGTTTCATTCAAGGACAACTCATGTCACTACATGCATCAAAAATATAAATTAGATTACTTTTTATATGGAAAAACCATGTATCTGGTGCAAGTTCCATTATATTCCACAGGCTATAAATAAAAAGGAAACAGTTCTTTAAAACAAATAATTCCTCAATTAGATATAAAATGAACAACCTTAGGTATAATGAAGCAAGAAAAAGTCCAGAATCAAAAGTTCAGGCGGCATTCTTACACAACCGAGTATCGGCCTGGTTGTGCAGAACCTGGAAGAGATGATGCTTGGGTTGTTATGTCCTCTAGCGTACGTTTCAATTCCGCTTTAGCCCTCTTAACAGATTGTTCAGAAGGGCCCTCGATGAATAAGTAAAGCTTTCTTTCCCCTTGCCCTGGGATTTTACCAGGTGGAAAATATTGCCCCCTGGTTGTAATAGCGGCTCCATACCATTCAGAGATTGGACCCAAAGTTTCCTTATGCGTAACCTTCCACCGAGCATTTTGAGGAAAATCATTGATCTCCAACTCTGCTTCATAATGTTCAGGCAACGCATCAGCCTGAATCTTTGCTAGGTTATGCTGCAAGTTCATGGCAGCTGCTAATGCTGCAGCCCTAGCAGCCCCTTCATTAACAGCATTTGGAAGTATGGTAGACGGCACAACTGCTGCTGCACCAGGAAGTGCTAGACCAGGGACACCAGGCAGTGAAACAGGTAATCCACCATTTGAAAGCAATTGACCAGATGAGAATGAAGTTGGCACTGAAGCCATTCCCACTTTAGAGGCAGCGACAAAGGCAGCAGCCTGAGCAAGAACGGCTTGCTGAGAGATGTCTCCACCTGCCTTTCGCACCCCATCATCTTCATCTTCTGAATCCGACTTATCCTCCTCAAAACCATATTCTTTTGCCTGTGCTTTCTTTGCTGCTCTTCTTACTTCATCCTCCTCTTCATTAAACTTAAAACCACTTCCACCATAACCAGTCCCATGGGCTTGTTCAAGTCCCTGATTCACCTTTGCCATAAAACCATCAGCAAGAGCTTTCAGGTCATTGGGTACAACTTGTTCAGAGAGTTCCAAGGCTTTTACAAGATCTGGTGCATATCTTGCATCTTCTTCAGATATGAACGTGATAGCACAGCCTTTCCGACCAGCTCGACCTGTCCGCCCAACCCGGTGGACATAGTCTTCATAATGGTTTGGAACATCAAAGTTGATCACCAGTTCGAGCTCTTTGACATCCAAACCCCGTGCAGCAATACTTGTTGCAATCAACAAATTGCATACATTACTCTTAAAGTCCGAAATGGTGGATTCACGATCTGTCTGATCCTTAGCACCATGAAGTGAGAGGCAAGGATAACCATGCTTGAGCAAATCCCTGAAAAGGGCATCACATTTCTCCTGCGTGTGGACAAATATCAAAATCTTTCCCTTCTCGTACCATTCTCCAAGTAATTCCAACAGTCTAAGAAACCTATCATTTTCTGATCGCATCTCAACTAACTGGGATATGTCTTTGTTCACAACACTCCTCCCACCAACCTGTATTTCAACAGGCCTATTCAGTACCTTGCGTGCCAAGACTTCAACCTGACGAGGAAAAGTAGCAGAGAACAGTACTGTTTGACGGTCTGGTCGAGTATTTTGGACAATTCTGGTGATCTGGGGTTCAAAACCCATATCAAACATTCGATCAGCTTCATCCATGACCAAATAAGTAACCCGACGCAGATTTGTAATTTTTCCACCACTTGTGCAAAGTATGTCAATCATCCTACCTGGAGTGCATACCACTATTTCTACCCCTCGTTTCAGTTCACTAATCTGTTGTGCAACACCAGAACCTCCATAAACAGGCACACAGCTGAGACCAACTATCTTTGCAAATTTCTTGATGTCATTATGGATCTGCTGGACAAGTTCCCTAGTAGGTGCCATTATTAGCCCAATAGGACCATCTCCAGGCATCAATGGTGGCTGGTCCTTAATATGTCTCAACATTGGCAACACAAATGCTAGGGTCTTTCCAGAGCCTGTCTTCGCTACACCAATGCAGTCTCGACCACTCATAATAATTGGAAGCGCCTGAGCTTGAATAGACATTGGCTTTTCATAGTTGAGTTTCTTTATCATCTCCAAAATTTTCGTCGACAGTCCAGTCTGGTGCCAGGTTTTAATAGGCTTCGGAACATCCTTTCCATGTATTTTCAATTCCAGTTGCCTCCTATAAGCAGCAACCTCTTCAGATGTCATCCTTAAGATTTCTTTCACTTCAATATAGAAATTTTTCCGGAATTCAGGATAATCAATCTTCGAATGGTCAACAATAGATAGTTTCTCCACTTTTGTCTTCTTCACTCTTTTCATGAATTCATCATCATCTTCTTCTTCCAAAGGATCCTCATCGTTATTAACATCACCGTAATCAGAATCAGAACCCTCTCCAGGAATGATTCTTCCCATAGACTTATTAAGACCCTTTCTAGGCTTTTCCCCATTACTCTGAACATTTATATCCTTCTTCAAATAAGAATAACTTTCCTCAGTAACAGGAGCCGAAGCACTTGTGAGCTTCTCAACTTCAGGCAACACCATTGCATTCATGAAAGCATCTAAGGGATCAATTTCCTCATCCTCACCAGCACTATCACCTCCATTTAGGAAAGCAGGAGCAGCAACCCCATTTTCAGATTCAACTTCCACACTATCTCCACCATTATCCATGGGCTTAGCATCTTCGTCCATGTTCATATCCTTTTCTGGTTTCTCCTCCAGAGCAGCTTCTTCATCATCAGACTCCCCTTCTAAGGTCCAAGCCTTACCAGACTTCAGTTCATCAGCAGCTGCATCTACTCCGAGCTTCTCTCTTTCAGATTCTTCCGTCTTTCTTTTCAACTCTTGCCATTCCTGAACTCTCCTCCTCCTCTTCTCCATCTCGTCATCCAACTTCCGCTGTTCTTCCTCAATATCATCTTCCCGGCTTCTCTTATCTTTTTTATCTAACAAGTCTTCATCACTCCTTTTTCTGGGGCTACTCTCTATACTACCATCTCTGCGCCTATTTGACTTGCTGCTTCGCTCACGCTCACGCTCCCTCTCTTTGTCCTTATAATTTTCCACTCTCCTACGCCGCTTTCGATCACGGTCTCTAACATCATCACCATCACTATTATCCACTTCTCGACGCTTCTCCCTCTCCCGAATCCTCTCCCTTTCTCTTTCCTTCTCCCTATCCCTCTCATCTCTCTCTCTTTCCCTCTTCTCCCTTTCTATTTCTCTTTCTCGCTCCTTCTCCCTCTCCCTCCTCTCTCTTTCTTTTTCCCTTTCTCTTTCTTTTTCCTTCTCCCTCTCTCTATCCTCACGTTCTCTCTCCCTTGTCCGTTCCCGTTCCCTTTCCCTCTCTCTCTTCTCCTTCTCCTTCTCCTTCTCCTTCTCCATCTCCTTTTCCTTGACCCTGTCCTTTTCCTTTTCCCTTTCCCTGTCTCTATGCCTATCCTTGTGCTTTTCCCTTTCTTTATACTTGTCATCAACACTCTTCTCTCTTTCCTTGTCCTTCTTGTCGAACGAAGATCGGTGATGTTCTTTCTCCTTGTCCCTCTCCTTATCCCTATCCCTGTCTCTGTGCTTCTCTCCATTCCTCTCCCTATCCCGATGGCTCCTCTTCGACTCCTCCCTCTTTTCTGAACCTTCCCTCCTAGATTTGTGCTTAGTCTCTTCCATTGCTGCCATTGACCAAGCTACCCGTCCTCTGTCGAAAAACAAGTAAATTAACAAACTCATAAAAGATAGTTTTAAATAGATAGTTTAAAATAAGAGTAAAATAAAAATAGAATAGATATATGCATTGTAAAAATTTGCCCTTTATAATTTGAACCTCTACAAACCCTAGTTAGATGTTCTCGCAAAATCACAAAACCCAGATACAAATCCCGAATAAATACACAAAACATGATGATTTCAGATAATACAAAATTCCTATACATATGAGTAATTGAAGAGACATTGCCATGAGCGAATGCAAGCGAATTGGGGAATATTTAGGGATAATCTTACCAAAACAAGAGGAGATCCGACCCTAAGTTGCCCTAAAATCGGTCCCCAGAGCTCCGGCAGGCGAAACCGGTAAACTGAAAACGAGTCGAAGAGGGACGGAATTGTACTGGTTTTTGTAGATTCAGATATATCTGTGTTTTTGAAGAAAAGGTTCGAGAGAGTTTCAACAATAATTTCGCTAGGTTTTCTCTCCACTCAGGAAAATACCTGTTAGAGTAGCAAAGAGAACGCGCGTGAGGCGGAGTTTTATTAGTAGTACATAAACTATATACAAAAATTATTATGCATATATTTCATTAAAAAACAATATAAAATAGGGGATTATATATTTTATATATTTTTATTAATAAATAATATATAAATTTAATTTTTGTGAATAATTTTTATTTACAATTTGTGCATATAATATTATTTTTTTATTATATAATAGTATTTATTTTTTCTTTCTTTCTACATTTATTTTTATTTGTCCTTTTTAAAACATTTTATTTGGTGTAGTTTGAAACCCAATTTAAAATTAACTTAAAAAATTCAAGCGCAATTCGCATTCAATATTTAAATAAATCAAATTTAAATGTGTGATTTGTAAAACCTCAATTTTTATGAATAAATATTAATTTTTTCTAAATATATTTATGAATATTATGGTGTGGATTTGATATAATATTATAGTTGTGGATAATATTTATAAATTTTGTAAAGTAAGCAAGTTATTATAAAATATTCGATTGGTTGGGGAATATTCGTTTTAACAAGGAATATTCGTACGACGGCAGAATCATTGGTGGACTCCACAATAGAATTATTGTCGGAGTGAGAAAACGACAGAAATATCTTTTTATAAAAATAACGGTAAAAGTTTTATCGTTAACTGTTGAAATACCCAGTGATAAAAGTACAGTAATACGCGTGGTTGCATAGTAGCACACGATATTGATTATTGATGCTTATGTGAGAAGTCACTCAATTATTGCTACAGTAATTGTTGCATAGTATCTCACGTTATTTATTCAATTATTGTCACAATATTTTATATTATTAAATCAATAATTGAGACGACAAATTTATTCATATTATTATTTGCATTATTAACAATGTTTAGAAAGTTCTGTCAAAGAAAGGAGTTTGATCACCTAATTGCGCGTCAATAGAGTGAAATTCTTATCGGAAAGCCCACTCTTTCTTGGGAATGATCTGGTTGTTAATATTACAAGTTATATTATTGATGAATAATTGTTGTTTAAAAATATGTTTTGTAAAGCCAAGTGAATTGAGATAAATAGAGAAAATTTTTATGAAGTATTTGTTATAAGTTTGGCGTATTATTTGGACCCCCACTTACTCATTTTTCAAAATAATCGGTAGGAAGTTATAAAGTATATATATATATATATATGTATATATATATATATATATGTAATAATATATATATATATATATATATATATATATATATATATTAATAAGTTTTATTTTTTATGAAAAATAAAATATATTATATTTTATTATGCATAAGTATTTGTATAGTGTCTGCATAGTGTTTGCATAGTAAAATTAGAAAAATTCGTCAGAATCCGTGATTCCTTACTATATAGTCCGTGATTTTCTAAATTCAAATAGTATCATTACATTCTCCTATGCTTAGTTTAGAATTGAAAATCACACTAGAATCAGAGAATTCTTCTTCTATAATATTGAGCGTATTTCTTTAGAGTTTAAGGAAGTTTTGAGCGTAGAAAACGGTATAAGTTTTCTTCAAGAATATCTCCGCTCTACCAGTCAGAAGTACTTTCTTTTTAAGATAAGGGATATTATTTTTGTCCAATATTCGTAAGAAATAATATTTTCTTCCATACTCTGTAGTATGTAAGTAATATTATTTCATTTCAGATTTCGAATTGTACACTCATTTTGTTAAAGTATTGCTTCTATACTCCGTGAAATTAGTAGAATATCATTGAAATTTGCGTTTCATCTAGTACCTTTTCACGAAAATATTATTTTGAACATTCTTGATAATTTTTAATCTTTTCATGCTGGGGTACTATTCATAAAGTACTATTCATGGGGTACTATTCACTCGGGTACTATTCACACGGGGTACTATTCATGATAAAAATTGATTTCTTTTCAGTCCAAATTATTTTTGATACAATATTATTCTTGAATTTTACTCCACAAAGCAATATCATGTTGATTTAGACATTATTGAATTCTGGATAAATTAAATTATAAATCTTTAAAATTTATCATTTACTTTCATTTAATTGAATTCTTATATCATTCTCATCATCCTCATGCTTATATTGTGATGAAAGTCATCTTTGGCCCGTAGTGCATAAATGGATTGTTGATTGGTATGATTATGACCAGAGATCATTTGGTATAATCATGACCTGTAATGTTACAAATGATGTGGTAAAAGTCCTCATTGGCTCGTAGTGCATTGATGGACAGTTGTTGGCATGATCATGACCATTGGTGATAACATGAATATCCTTGGCCCGTAGTGCATGGATAATTCGAGGATGTGATACTAATGAATATCCTTGGCCCATAGTGCATGGATAATTCAGTGATGTGGATTATTTATTGAGCTGAGTCTCAATGATAAAATTTATGATAAACTTTTTAAATCATAGAAGATAGTAGATATCATGCTCTACTTGACTCTTCTAATGGATTGCTTGTTTTGCTGCAATTAAACTTGTTGTTTATTGTATTCTATCAGTTTAACCTGTTTAAGGCTAACGATAATTTATTTTGCATTATCTTAGTCATAATATTTCTTACTAGGCTAGTTCAGCTCACCCTTTTGGTTTCATTGTTCTCTTCAGGGAATGAGAACGTAGTCGGGACTAGTCGAGAAATGGAGTGACGCTCCGAGATGGTGTGTGACGCCCCCAAAATAGGTATACATCACCCATCTTGGGTCGCCAAATATATGGTACTGAATACAAATACAAACTTAATTATACAACATGAACTGTAAGTTTTAATACAAATATTATCTTTTAGACAGTATTCAAACTCCAAATAAGTACTCATTTATTATCACACTATTTCACAGGATAGTGAGGACTACTAATGCAAACATCTGGACCGGCTACCCGCTCCCCGACTAGTCCCTACCACGCTCTCATTTCAAAGAGAATGAAGAAAAGAAAAGGTGAGCTCAACTAGCCCAAAGAAGAAATATTCGACTAAGATAATGCAGAATAAATTATCCTTCGCCTTCAACAGTATAACAACTGATAGAATACAATAGACAACATGTCTTAGATCAAGTTTAACTACAGCGGAAGAGTCAAGTAGAACATAATGTCTACTATCTCTTCTAGATTAAAAGTTCATCGTTAATATTTCATTCATGTAATACTAAACAACTGTTCTTTGTTATACCCAAGACAAAAAGAACTATCATCACCTGTCTTCACCTGAACTGTGGCGCCCCCAAAATAGGTATACATCACCCATCTTGAGTCGCCAAATACATGGTACAAAATTCAAATACAACTTAATTATACAACAATCGTGTAAAATACGACAAAACATAATCTAAGAGTTTTAATAAGAATATTGTCATCTAGACAATATCCACACTCAATGGAGTCCTCATTACATTTATTGTCACACTATTTAATAGAATAGTGAGGACTACTAATGCTATCATCTAGACCGTCACTCCGTTCCTCGACTAGTCCCGGCTACGTTCTCATTTCCTGAAGAGAACAGTGAAAGAAGGGGTGAGCTCAACTAGCCCAGTAAGAAATATTATGACTAATATAATGCATAATAAATTATCATTAGTCTTCAACAATGTTAAACTGATAAAATATAATAGACATCAAGTTTAACTGCAGCGGAATAAGCAATCCATTAGAAGAGGCAAGTAGAGCATGATATCTACTATCTTCTATGATTTAAAATATTTTCATCAATTTTTATTGCTGAGACTCAGCTTAATAAATAAACCACATCATCGAGTCATCCCTGCACTACGGGCCAAGAATATTTATTAAATCATCAATGGTCATGACTATACCGAATAATCCTTGGTCATAATCATACTAAAAACTGTCCATCAATACACTACATGCTACTGAGGACTTTTACCACATCATTTATAACATTACAGGTCATGATTATACCGAATAATCCCTGGTCATAATCATACCAAGTCCATCTATGCACGTAAGCAAAAGATGACTTTCATCACAATATAAGCATGAGGATGATGACAATGACATAATAATTCAATAAAATAAGTTCAAGAATAAATTTTAAAGATTTATAAGTTAATTTATCTTGAAATCAATTACGTCCAAATTGTCAACATGATACTGCTTTGTGGAGTAAAATTCAAGAATGCTCAGAAGAATATGTCCATGAAAAGATACCGGATGAAGCGCAAATATCCAAGATATTCTACTAATTTCATGGAGTATAGAAGCCAAAACTTTAACCAAATGAGTATCATAGAATATATGAAACTACAAATGGATTTTCACCGCCACGCGATAATCCACGTAGATGCATCATTTCCACAATTTAATAAGGAATGAATACGAAGGATCATTCACCATGCATGTGATAATCCACATGTATGATGTGTTATTCCAATGTAATAATAAAGAATGGAACCAGTGCATGCCGCGTAATCCGCATGCATGTGATATTCCAATGTAATAATAAAGAATGGATCCGTGTCTAGCGTAATCCGCACGCATAGGATATTCCAAAATAATAATAAAGAATGGAATAACAAAGAATTCACCACGCATGCGATAGATCGCATGTATACGTTATTCTAACATAATAATAAAGAATGGAACCAAGTCTAGCGTAATTACATGACATGTGATATTCCAATGTAATAATAAAGAATGGAATAACAAAGAATTCACCATGCATGCGATAGATCGCATGCATGTGTTTATTCCAATGTAATAATAAAGAATGGAACCAGTGTCTGGCGTAATTACGCATGCATGAGATATTCCAATGTAATAATAAAGAATGGAATAATGTAAGAATTTCACCATGTATGCGGTATTTAGATATATATAGGTTATTCCAACATAATAATAAAGAATGGAATAACAGAAGCTCTCTTCATGAATACGAAAGAAAAAATACCCCTTACCTTAGAAAGAAACTGGATACTGGAGTAGAGAGGTAGCAGACTTCTCTTCTTCTTTCTCTTTATAATTTCGCTCTATAATAATTGCTCTATAGCTTTAATGAATTGGTGAGAAATAAAGGAAGAATGAGCTTCTATTTATAGAAAAATATAGTTTCGATAATTACACGTTTTGGGGCTTGATATATTACAGTACAATACCTTCAACTTTTCTTTCATTTTTAATTTAGTCCTGCAAGTATTATCAAACTTGCACCACCTCCCCTAATAGTAATAATGTGAATAAATAGTTCAATCATGTGAATTAATAGTTATAATAATCTAAAAATACGAATTACAGTATAGTACCTCCATCTATACTCCATTTTTAACTTAGTCATGCAAGTATTATCAATCTTGCACCAACTGCCCTAATAGTACAAGAATGTGAATCAATAATACACACATGTGAACAAATAGTTATAATCATGTGAATTAATAGCAATTAATTTCTCATTTATTCGGTTAATTACCCGATTGGTCAGTATAACTTTCAGACATCAATTAATATCGAAATAAATGTCGATTTCCACTAACACTAATAATTCCAACACAATGGAACTATCAATTTCATCTTTAATCAACATGAACTTATTCATCATTAATATTATAACTCATAATATTTAACAACCAGGTCGTTCCCAGAAAAGAGGGGGCTTTCCGATAAGGATTTCTCCTTATTGGCGTGCAATTAGATGACCAAACCTCTCATTGACAAAACTTCTAGACATTGTAAATATTGCAATTTAATAATATGAATAACTTTGTCATCTTAATTATTGATTTAATAATATATCATATAATGCAGATGATACTGTGACAATAATCGAATCAATAATATGAGAGATATGATGCGATAATTATCAGTGTAATAATTGAGTATAACCGAGTGACTTCTCACGTAAGCATCAATAATCAATCAATACTGTACTACTATTCAACCACGCCAGATTCATCGTACTTTTTACTACCGGGTAGTTCAACAGTTTAACGGTAAAACTTCCGCCGTTATTTTTATAAAAAGATAATTATGTCGTTTTCTAACTACGACAATACTTTCGTTGTGGGGTCCACCAATGATTGTGTCATCATACGAATATTCCCTGTTAAAATGATCCGCGTCATACATTCCTCATTCTCCACCAAATGAGGTGCAAACCTGGATAACTCTGCAAACTTCACCTCATATTGGGACACCGTCATGTTATTTTGTTCTAGTCTAATAAACTCCGCTTCCTTCAAATGACGAATACTTTCAGGAAAGTACTTGTCATTGAACAGTTTCTGAAATGTCTCCCAAGACATGTTGAGTGCGGCTGGATGGGTACGCTTCACAGACTCCCACCAGTAATCTGCCTCATTACAAAACATAAAAGTGGCGAATGGAACCTTTTGTTCCTCCATGCATCCCAAGACATCGAATATCTTGGTAATTTGTTTGACCCACGTTTCTGGCGTAATCGGAATCCGGCTTTCCCCAAAATTCTGGTGGTCTCAACTCTTTGAACTGCTTGGCCTTGACAAACCGTGTGTTGTTATCATTTCCACCGGTATTTTGTGCATGAGTCTCCCTCGTCTGATTTTGCATGAACTGCAAAAGCTTTCTAAACATTCTGCTGCTCATCGTCGATCGGTGGTGTTTTTTTTGGAGGAACATTGCCTTTACTGTTTCACGCTTCTCCTCGTTGGTGGGTAAAGGTGTCTCCACGGTCTCAACATTCTCAAATACATTCTCAAATCTTGCCGCCATAAAACAAAGGTTAATTAAAGAAATCAACATATTACATAATATCGCTATATACTGACCAACCAACAAATAAGCTTAGGTAAGACACACTAGCGAAGGTTTTACTCGTCTCTCCCCTCCTATTTCTATTCCTCGATCTCCGCCAGAGATCATATCCCTAAGCTCTGATACCAACTGTGACGCCCCCAAAATAGGTATACATCACCCATTTTGAGTTGTCAATAACATGGTACAGAAACAACTACAACTTTATTAATACAATATATAAACTATAAGTTTAAATACAAATATTGTTATCTAGACAATATTCATACCCAACTAAGTCCTCAGTACAAATATTGGTACATTATTTTACAAAAATGGTGAGGACTACTAAAACAACTTCTAGAACCATAATTCCACACCCCGACTAGTACTCGCTACATTCTCGCCTCCCGAGAAGAAAAATGGAACAAAAAGGAAAAGGGTGAGCTCAACTAACCCAGTAAAGAATATTATGACTAAGATAATATAGAACAAATTATCGTTAGTCTTCAACAGGGAAAAATCTGATAGAATATAATATAGACAACAAGTTTCAGATTAATATTTGCAGCGAAAATAATAATTCATAGATGAGTTACGTAGAGAATGAAGCCTACTATAATCTATGAATTTAAAAGTCCATCATCAATATTTTATCCCTGTAACATCAATCAATATTCATCTTGAATCAAATATTCATCTTTGCACTATAGGCCAAAGATATTCATCAGTTGGTCATGTTCATCTCAACACCTGTACATCTTTGCACTACAAGCCAAAGATATTCATCAAAAATCCATTCATCTTTTCACTACATGCCAAAGATATTCAGTAATATCATCATTTAGGATTGAGGATGATGAAAAATATTTTAAAGAAAATGAATCTAGTGAAACAAAAGAACAAATATTAAATATCCGTACTTTAAACAATCCGAGTTCAAAAATACTTCATAAATAAACATAGTGGAGTAAAATTCAAGAATGATCAAAACATGGATACAATCAAAGCTAGTATCCATAATGAATATTTTGGACAAAAAATGAAAAACTAATTTTTCTGTGAATAGTGTCGTATTCGTGAATAGTTAGTATACGTGAATAGTACCGTATACGTGAATAATAACCTCAACACTAAAAGATAAGAATTTCACAAGAAAAATACTATCAATATTCCAGCATAATGATATAATATCATTTTTAAAAAATAATATCCCTTACCTTGAAAAGATTGTACTTAAAAATTGGAATAACGGATATAGTCTTTGAAGGAACTTGCACCGTATAGCAACACTCAAAGTATCAAAATACTCACAAGTATACACTCGATAATATAGAGAGAGAAAACTTCAATTTTTGGTGTGATTTTTAATTCTAACCTAAGCACCTTATTTATAGGAAAATGCTTAGAACACTAAAGCAGAAAATTTAATAAAATATTAATATTATTTATTTTTATTCCTATGCCCACATTTAGATATCTGAATTCAGCCATTTCAACAACCAATGGGGCACATCAAACATATCAAAAACGTTTTTCTTTTAAAACAAATTTAAAACTTTTGAAAAATAATTATTTCGGAACTTCAGAACTTCAATAATTCATAATAAATAGCCCTTTTATTAGAAAAATTCAAATCTCATGTTTTTTTCATAGGAAATTTCATTCTCTACAACTTTTCAGAAGAAAGTTTTTCCAAATTCCAAACAGAAATTGACCAAAATCCACAAATGGATTTATTTTACAAAAGCTATAATCAAATTTTAGTCAAGAAATGGGGTCCACAAACATGAAAAACATGTTTTAAACATTTATTGAAACAAAAATACTCTTCCTCCTCATTTATTCATATATCCCACATTCATTGTAAAATATCACCATTAATATATTATTAAAATATAATAATATATTTAAATAAATTATTTTATCAAAAGAGATAAAATATCAATTTTCAACAATTGTCACATTAAAAATTTTCTCCATCTATATCCACAAAAATAAATATTTTCCTTATCATATAAATCAATAATTAATTATTCACAAATAATATTACGAGAATCACAATCTCGATAACCGTGCAGCCTCAGGAAAGAGGGGCTTTCCAATAAGGATTTCTCCTTCTTCTTGGCCTTGATTAGGTGACCAAACATCTCCTTAGAGCATAACTTTCTAGACATTGCCAATAATGTTATCTAATAATATTATTCAAATAATATGAATTATTGATTTGATAATAAAAATATCAGAGTAGTGACAATTATTGAAACAACAATAATGTAAAATATCAACGTAGCAATTATTGAATCAATAAAATAAAATATTAAACAATAATTCATCAGTAATAATTATTGAGTAGTGCCTTCTTACGTAAGAATCAATAATCGTGCAATACCGTGTCTGGTAATGCTACCGTGTTTTTAACCATCGGGTATTCCAACAAGATAATTGATAACAAACAACGCCGTTATTTATAAACAACTTATACTTGTCATTTTCTTGATCCAATCGCTTTTCGTTATGGAGCCCACACAAGGCTGCGCCATCGTACGAATATTCCCTGACAGTAAAAATATTCTACGACCAAACGAATATTCTCCGATAAAAATGAATATTTTATAACCACTTGCATATTTGAAATATTTGTGCTTTTTACCCATAACTAACCACATTAATCAAATCAACCCTTACTATTTCAAATTAATAAATAGAGGAAATTCAATTTCATTAACAATAAGTTGGGGTCTTACAACCTCCCCTCCTTATGAAATTTCGTCCTCGAAATTGACGTACGTACCTGGTGTTTCAAAAAGGTGAGGATACCTCGCTTTCATTTCCGTTTCCAACTCTCAGGTCATTTCCTCAATAGCATGGTTCCTCCACAAAACTTTGACTTGTGGTATGACCTTGGTGCGTAGGACATGCTCCTTCCTATCCAAGATCTTGACAGGTACCTCCTCGTACGTTAAGTCTTCGACTATCTCATCCGGTTCTAACTCAATAACGTGGTTCGGGTCTTTCACATATTTACAAAGCACATATATATGAAAAACATTATGAACATGAGACATACTTGGAGGTAACGCGAGTCTATAGGCTACATTTCCTACTCGGTCAAGAATCTGAAATGGACCAATAAATCGTGGATTGAGCTTTCCTCTCTTATCGAATCTTGTAACTCCTTTTCATGGGGCAACACGCAACAATACATGATCCCCAATACTAAATTCCACACCCTTTCGATGAAGATCCACATAACTCTTTTGTCGATCTTGTGCTGTTTGTTTACGTTGTCGAATTATTTGGATCTTTTATGTAGTAATACGTACCAACTCTGGTCCCAACAATGTTGCTTCACCCACCTCATCCCAACATACTGGAGAGCGACACTTTCTTCCATACAATGCTTCGAATGGAGCTACCCCTATACTTGCCTGATAACTGTTGTTGTAGGAGAATTCCACCAATGGTAAATACTTATCCCAACTCCCTTTGAAGTCTAGGACACAAAGTCTTAATAGATCTTCAAGAGTTTGAATAGTCCTCTCTGATTGTCCGTCTGTTTGAGGATGGTATACCGAACTGAATCGTAAATCCGTGCCCATAGCTTTTTGCAAGCTAACCCAAAATCATGAAGTGAATCTTGGGTCACGATCCGAAACTATGGATACTGGCATGCCATGCAATCTCATAATCTCATTTACATACATATGAGCAAGACGTTCAAGGGAATAAGTCTCCCGTATCGGCTAGAAATGAGCAGACTTGGTTAATCTATCAACAATAACCCAAATAGCATTTATGCCTTGAGAAACTGTGGGAAGACCTGTAACAAAATCCATGGTAATGTGTTCCCACTTCCATTTCGGAATCTCAAGTGGTTGTAACGGACCCTTAGGTACTTGATGCTCTGCCTTTACACGTTGACAAGTTAAACACCTCGAGATAAACTTTGCAATCTCTCTCATCATGTTGTTCCACCAAAATGTATGTCGAAGATCACGATACATTTTGGTACTTCCAGGATGGATTGCAAATGGTGTATTATGTGCCTTTGTCATGATCTTGTACTTCAAATCAGAGTCGTTAGGAACACAAAGTCTGGAGTGGACTTGAAGTATTCCTTCTTCATCGATTCTCGCTTCCGGAATAGCACCTTCTTGTACTTTCTTCTTCATACGCATCAGCTCCGGGTCGGTGGCTTGAGCAACTTTAACTTTTTCTATTAAAGTTGGCTCTCTATCGTATATACTTGACATCATCGCACTCATTCCTCGCATATGATCTTCTACTCAACGCGTCGGCTACCACATTCGCTTTTTTTCGGGATGGTATTGAATAAGCGTGGTCATAATCTTTTAACATTTCGAGCCAACGTCGTTCTTAGCATGTTGAGTTCCTTTTGGGTGAAGAAATATTTGAGGCTTTTATGGTCCGAATATATCTCCACTTTCTCCCCATATAGATAGTGCCTCCAGATCTTTAGCGTGAAAATGACTGCTGCCAACTCTAGATCATAAGTAGGATAATTCCTCTCATATTCTTTAAGTTATCGCGAGGCATAGGCTATGACTTTCCCATGTTGCATGAGAACACATCCTAATCCTTTGCCTGAAGCATCATTGTAGATAACAAATCCATCCGAACCGATGGTATTGTTAGAAACAGTGCTTAAAATGAGTCTCCTCTTAAGCTCTTGGAAACTCTTCTCGCATTCCTCGCTCCATACAATTTTTGTATCCTTCGAAGTTAGTGAGTTAATGGAGTAGAGATTCGAGAAAACCCTTCCACGAATCTCCGATAATAAACAAATAGGCCCGAAAAGCTACGTATTTGATCCACCGACTTGGTTGCTCTCTAACTTTGTATTGCTTCAATCTTCGCCGGGTCGACAGATACTCCATGTTTTGACACCACGTGCCCAAGGAATGCTACTTCCTCAAGCGAACTCGCATTTCTTCAACTTGGCATATAGCTTGTTTTCACGAAGCCTTTGAGTACCGACTTCAAATGGTGCTCATAATCTTCACTTTTGGAATATATGAGGATGTCATCAATAAAGACAACAACGAACCGATCCAAATAATCCTTGAATACTCGGTTCATCATATCCATGAAAGCCAGCAGGAGCATTAGTCAATCCAAAAGACATGACTAAGAATTCATAATGCCGTCTCGAGTTACGAAGGCGGTCTTTGGAATATCCTCAGTTCTAATCTTCAGCTGATGATATCCAGGACGAAGATCGATCTTTGAAAAGAATTGTACTCCTTGTAACTGGTCAAACATGTCATCAATACGAGGTAGCGGATACCTATTCTTGATGGTGACATGGTTCAATTCCCTGTAGTCAATACAAAGTCGCATACTCCCGTCTTTCTTCTTTACAAATAAAATAGGAGCACCCTAAGGAGATGTACTAGGATGATTGAAACCGATGTCCAACAACTCCTGTAGTTGGACCTTTAACTCCTGAAGTTCAATAGGAGCCATTCGATATGGGGTTTTAGAAATGGGCTTTGTACCATGCTCAAGATCAATAAAGAATTCAACTTCACATTCTGGGGGTAGACCGGGAAGTTCTTCAGGAAATACGTCAGGAAACTTACTAACAACAGGAATATTATTCAAATCTGACGTGTCTTTATTCAAATCCATAACATGGGCTAAGAAAGCTTGACATCCATTTTTTAATAAACGAATAGCTTTATGATTTGATATGTCTGTGATTGATTTTAATGGTTTAGTTGCTTGAATTCGTATAACAGGTTGGTTAGGAATATAAAAACTAACAACCTTACGAAAACAATCAATTTTGGCATGATGAGTGGTTAACCAATCAATCACTAAAATCACATCAAAAGCAAGTATCTTTAAAGAGATAAGGTCAATAGGTAATGTGATGGTACCAACTTGGATCAAACAAGATTTATAAATAGTGGATGTAATAAAAGTTTCTCCTAATGGAGTCTCCACAAATAAATCAAAGTCTAATTTCTCCGGAGTCAAGTTTAAACGTTGAGCACAAGTAGGAGAGATAAATGAATGGGTAGCACCGGTATCAAGTAAGGTATAAACTTCGCAAGAATTAATGATTAGCTTACCCGTGATCACCTCGTTTGGGTTCCTCGTATTTTGACCAGTCACAACAAACGCTCTTCCAGGAACCGTTGACTTTGACTTTTTTAGAACAACCTTTTGAGTCACTATCCCCCTTGGACTTGGTTTCGCTACCGTACAATCTCGAGCGATATGTCCTTCCTTTCCACAATTACAACATACCTTGAACTGTTGTGGACAGTTTGGACTGATATGTCCCTCTTTCCCGCATTTATAGCATACGACCTGTGGTCGTTCTCCTCCCTTAGAAACAGTTGTTGCTGGTGTTGACGTCTTCACACGGTCATTGTTAAATCTCCTCTTTTTAAAATCTCCTCCCGACTCGCTTCTTCTATTCTCATGGCCATGACTACAACCAGAGTGGTTACCATTTTTGTCCGTCTTTTTTTTTCTCCGCTAGTTATCATTATTCTGTTGACTGCTATCTCCGGTATGATCCTGGTTGTGGTCCCTCGGTTGAACGTACTCGTTATTTCGTTCTAATAATTGAGCCATATTGACAACATCTGAATAGAGAGAAAATTTATGGGAAATGAGATATTGACGTATGCCGGGTTTCAAACCTCTCAGAAACATCCGCGTCATACGTTCCTCATTCTCCACTAAATGAGGTGCAAACCTGGATAACTCTTTAAACTTCGCCTCGTATTGGGACACCGTCATGTTGTTTTGTTCTAGTCTAATAAACTCCACTTCCTTCATATGACGAATACTTTCAGGAAAGTACTTGTCATTGAACAGTTTATGAAATGTCTCCCAAGATATGCTTAGTGCGGCTGGATGGGTACGCTTCACAGACTCCCACCAGTAATCTGCCTCATTATGGAACATAAAAGTGGCAAATGGAACCTTCTGTTCCTTTGTGAATCCCAAGACATCGAATATCTTGGTAATTTGTTTGACCCACGTTTACTTTAATCGATTCGAAACTTTCCCTGCACTCGTGGTCCCAACTCTTTGAACGCTTGGCGTGACAAACCGTAAGGCGTTGTTATCATTTCCACCGTATTTTGTGCACAAGTCTCCTCATGTCGATTTTGCATGAACTGCAAAAAGCTTCTAAACATTCCGTCGTTCATCGTCTGATCAGTGGTGTTGTTTACAGGAGGAACATTGTCGGCCTGTTGCACGTTCTCCTCGTTGGTGGGTAAAGGTGTCTCCACGGTCTCAACATTCTCAGTCGACATTCTCAAATACTGCCATAAAACAAAGGTTAATTAAAGAAATCAACATATCACATAATATCCCTATATACTGACCAACCAACAAATAAATAAGCTAGGTAAGACACATTAGCTTAGCGAAGGTTTTACTCGTCTCTCCCTCTAGTTCTATTCCTCGATCTCCGCCAGAGATCATATCCCTAAGCTACGATACCAAGCATGGCGCCCCCAAAATAGGTATACATCACCCATTTTGAGTTGTCGATAACATGGTACGAAACAACTACAACTTTATTAATACACATATAAGCTGTGAGTTTAAATACAAATATTGTTATCTAGACAATATTCATACCGAACTAAGTCCTCATTACAATTATTGGTACATTATTTTACAAAAATAGTGAGGACTACTAAAACAACTTCTAGAACCATCATTCCACACCCCGACTAGTACTCACTACATTCTCGCCTCCTGAGAAGAAAAATGGAACAAAAAGGAAAAAGGTGAGCTCAACTAGCCCAGTAAAGAATATTATGACTAAGATAATATAGAACAAATTATCGTTAGTCTTCAACAGGGGAAAATATGATAGAATATAATATAGACAACAAGTTTCAGATCAATATTTACAGCAGAAATAATAATTCATAGACGAGTTACGTAGAGAATGAAACCTACTATAATCTACGAATTTAAAAGTCTATCATCAATATTTTATCCCTGTAACATCAATCAATATTCATCTTGAATCAAATATTCATCTTTGCACTCTGACAGCCAAAGATATTCATCGATTAGTCATGTTCATCTCAACACATGTACATCTTTTTTGCTCTGGGCCAAAGATATTCATCAAAAAATCATTCATTTTTTGCACTACATGCCAAAGATATTCGATAATATCATCATTTAGGAGTGAGGATGATGAAAATATTTTAAAAAAAAGCGAATCTAGTGAAACAAAAAGAACAAATATTAAGGATTCGTACTTTAAACAATCAGGAGTTCAAAATACTTCATAAATAAACATAGTGGAGTAAAATTCAAGAATGATCAAAACATGGATACAATCAAAGCTAGTATCCATAATAGATATTTTAGACAAAAAATGAAAAACTAATTTTTACGTGAATAGTCTTAGTATTAAGTGAATAGTGCAGTATCGTGAATAATCTGCAGTATCGTGAATAAAGAACTCCCAAACACTAAAAGATAAAAATTTCACAAGAAAAATACTATCAATATTCGGCATAATGATATAATATAATATCATTTAAAAAATAATATCCCTTACCTTGAAAAGATTGTACTTACAAATTTGGAATCTGGGATATAGTCTTTGAAGGAACTTGCCGTATTATTGCAACACTCAAAAAGTATCAAAATACTCACAAGTATACACTCGATAATATAGAGAGAAAATTTGGAGTTTAATTGTGATTTTCAATTCTAACCTGAACACCCTATTTATAGGAAAATGCTTAGAACTCCAAAGCAGAAAATTTAATAAAATATTAATATTATTTATTTTAATTCCTACGCCCACATTTAGAGATATGAATTCATCCATTTCAACAACAAATGGGGCACATCAAACTTATCAAAAATGTTTTTCTTTTAAAACAAATTTAAAACTTTTGAAAAATAATTATTTCGGAACTTCAGAACTTAATAATTCATAATAAATAGCCCTTTTATCAGAAAAATTCAAATCTCATGTCCTTTCCATAGGAAATTCCATTCTCTACAACTTTACAGAAGAAAGTTTTCCAAATTCCAAGCAAAATTGATGTAAAAATCCACAAGCAGGCGATTTTACAAGTATAATCAAATTTACGATTCGAGAAATGGGGTCCACAAACATGAAAAACATGTTTTAAATATTTATTGAAACAAAAATACTCTTCCTCCTCATTTATTCATATATCCCACATTCATTGTAAAAATATCACCATTATTATATTATTAAAATATAATAATATATTTAAATAATTATTTTATCAAAAGAGATAAAATATCAATTTTCAACAATTGTCACATTAAAAATTTCTCTCCATCTATATACATAAAATAAATATTTCCTTATCATATAAATCAATAATTAATTATTCACAAATAATATTACGAAATCACAATCTTGACAACCAGGGTAGGTTCCCAAGAAAGAGGGGGCTTTCCAATAAGGATTTCTCCTTACTGGCTTGCAATTAGGTGACCAAACCTCTCCTTAGACAGAACTTTCTAGACATTGCCAATAATGTTATCTAATAATATTATTCAAATAATATGAATTATTGATTTGATAATAAAAATTCTGTGTAGTGACAATTATTAAAATAACAATAATGTAAAATATCAACGTAGCAATTATTGAATTAATAAATTAAAATATTAAACAGTAAATACTGTAACAATTATTGAGTAGTGCCTTCTTACGTAAGAATCAATAACTAGTGCAATACCGTAATACCTTGTGTTTTAACCAACGGGTATTCAACGATATAATATTACTGCCGTTATTTATAAACAACTTATACTTATCGTTTTCTTCATCCAATCGCTTTCGTTATAGGGCCCACACAAATAAGGTTCCTACCGTCGCATTTAATATTCCCCAAAAGAAAAATATTCCACGATCAAACGAATATTCTCCGATAAAATATTAATGAAATTGAATTTTCTCTATTTATTAATTTGAAATAGTAAGGGTTGATTTGATTAATGTGGTTAGTTATGGGTAAAAAGCGCAAATATTTCAAATATGCAAGTGGTTATAAAATATTCATTTTTATCTGAGAATATTCGCTTGGTCGTGGAATATTTTTACCGTTGGGAATATTCGTATTTACTACAGCAAAAGAAATTTGTGGGGCCCCATAATGGAAAACGATTGATGAAGAAAACGACAAGATAAGTTGTTTATAAATAACGCGTAGTTGTTATCGTTAATACCGCTGAATACCCTATGGTTAAAACACAAGTGAGATTACCAGATCGCACTGCTTATCGATTCTACGCAAAGAAGGCACTACTCTAATAATTGTTACAAAGAGTTATCGCTTTTATATTTTATTTTATCGATTCAATAATTGCTACGCTGATATTTTATATTATCATTGTTTCAATAATTGTCACTACACACAAGATTTTCATTATCAAATTAATAATTATATTATTTGAATAATATTATTAGATAATATTATTGGCAATGTCTAGAAAGTTCGCCTAAGGAGAGGTTTGGTCACCTAATCATGCTTAAGAAGGAGAAACTTTATCGAAAGCCCCACTTTCTTTCGAACCGCCTCGTCACGATGATTGCGATTCGTAATATTATTTGTGAATAATTAATTTTGATTTATATAATAAGGAAAATTTATTTTATGTGGATATAGATGGAATTTTTTTTAATGTGACAATTATTGAAAATTGATATTTTATCTTTTCTGATAAAATAATTCATTTAAATATATTATTATATTTTAATAATATAATAATGGTGATATTTTACAAGGAATGTGGGATATATGAATAAATGAGGAGGAAGAGTATTTTTGTTTCAATAAATATTTAAAACATGTTTTTCATGTTTGTGGACCCCATTTCTTGACTGAAATTTGATTATAGCTTGTAAAATCGCCCGTTTGTGGATTTCTATCAATTTCTGTTTGGAATTTGGAAAAACTTTCTTCTGTAAAGTTGTAAAGAATGGAATTTCCTATGGAAAGGACATGAGATTTGAATTTTTCTGATAAAAGAGCTATTTATTATGAATTATTGAAGTTCTGAAACAATTATTTTTCAAAAGTTTTAAATTTGTTTTAAAAGAAAAACAATTATTGAAATGGCTGAATTCAGATCTCTAAATGTGGGCATAGGAATAAAAATAAATAATATTAATATTTTATTAAATTTTCGCTTTGGTGTTCTAAGCATTTTCCTATAAATAGGTGCTTAGGTTAATTAAAAATCACACCGTAAATCAAGTTTTCTCTCTATATTATCGAGTGTATACTTGTGAGTATTTTGATACTTTCGAGTGTTGCTATACTTGCAAGTTCCTTCAAAGACTATATCCCAGATTCCAAATGAAGTACAATCTTTTCAAGGTAAGGGATATTATTTTTAAAAATGATATTATATCATTACGCTTGGATATCGATAGTATTTTTTCAGTGAAATTTTATCTTTTAGTGTTTGGTTACTATTCACGATACTTTACTTATTCACGATACTTTGACTATTCACTTAATACGGCACTATTCACAGAAAAATTAGTTTTTCATTTTTTGTCTAAAATATCTATTATGGATACTAGCTTTGATTGTATCCATGTTTTGATCATTCTTGAATTTTACTCCACTATGTTTATTTATGAAGTATTTTTGAACTCGGATTGTTTAAAGTACGAATCCTTAATATTTGTTCTTTTGTTTCACTAGATTCGTTTTTTTTAAAATATTTTTCATCATCCTCACTCCTAAATGATGATATTACTGAATATCTTTGGCATGTAGTGCAAAAATGAATGGATTTTTGATGAATATCTTTGGCCTGTAGTGCAAAGATGTACATATGTTGAGATTTAACATGACTAATCGATGAATATCTTTGGCCTCAGTAGCAAAGAGATGAATATTTGATTCAAGATGAATATCGATTGATGTTACAGGATAAAATATCGATGATGGACTTTTAAATTCATAGATTATAAGAGGTTTCATTCTCTACGTAACTCATCTATTAATTATTATTTCACGCAAATATTGATTTGAAACTTTTGTCTATATTATATTCTATCGATTTTTTCCCGCTGTTGAAGACTAACGATAATTTGTTCTATATTATCTTAGTCATAATATTCACCCTTTTCCTTTTTGTTCCATTTTTCTTCTCAAGAGGCTAGAATGTAAATAGTACTAGTCAAAAGTGGAATGATGGTTCTAGAAGTTGTTTTAGTAGTCCTCACCCCTTTTTGTAAAATAATGTACCAATAATTGTAATGAGGACTTAGTTGGGTATGGATATTGTCTAGATAACAATATTTGTATTTAAACTTACAGTTTATATGTTGTATTAATAAAGTTGTAGTTATTTCTGTACCATGTTATTGACAACTCAAAATGGGTGATGTATACCTATTTTGGGGGCGTCACATGAACCATATTATTGAATTAGAACCAGACGGGATAGAGGAAGATTTAACGTATGAAGAGTTACTTGTTAAAATCTTGGATAAGAAGGATCATATTCTACGCTCTAAAGTTATACCTCAAGTCAAAGTTTTGTGGAGAAACCACGATGTGGAGGAAATGACCTGGGAGTTAGAATCTAAGATGAAATCAAGGTATCCTCACCTCTTCGACTTACCAGGTATGCTCTCTCTTAAACTACCGGCTTTGGCTTGTCTGTATCCGCCTTTGGTGCCACCGTCCCAGCTGGACTTGACTTCACTATACGACAAAATCAAGCTAGGTGACATTCTCTTCTACAATTAAAACACGCTTTGGATTCTTTGCGTGCAGGTTTTGACTTTGACGGATGTGTTCCTCCCGTCTCAAGATTTGAAACATACGACCGGTGGTCGTTCTTCTTCTTTTTGAAACGGGTCTTTGTCATTGCCTTTCCATCATTATTATTGAACCTTCTTTTCTTGAAATTTCCACTTCTATTATCTTGGCCATGATTACCACCGAAGTGGTTACCATTCTTGGCATGATAATTTCCCCCACGATGGTTATCATTGTTCCGATAACCGCTGCCACTGGTACAATTATTATCGTGTTGTTGGTCGATGCCTTTTGGTTGTGCTGACTCATTATCGCGCTCCAATAACTAAGCCCTATTCACAACATCTGAATATAAACAAAGTTTGTGAGAAATGAGGTATTGACGTATATTGGGTTTCAAACCTCTTAGAAACATTCGCGTCATTCGCTCCTCATTATCGACCAAATGGGATGCAAATCGAGACAACTCGACAAACTTAGCCTCGTATTGCGATACGGTCATATTGTTTTGCTCCAGCTTGATGAACTCCACCTCCTTCATGTGACGAATACTTTCGGGAAAGTACTTGTCGTTGAACAGCTCTTGGAACTTCTCCCAAGACATCTTGAGTCGGCGATGGTCAGACGCGTTTCTGATTCCCACTAGTAATCTGCCTCTTCACACAACATAAAGGTAGCAAATGGAACCTTTTGCTCCTCTGAGCATCCCAAGACATCAAATATCTTGGTGATCTGCTTTAACCACGTCTCCGCTTTAAGTGGTTCTGGCTTTCCCAAAAACTCCGGTGGTCCCAGCTCCTTGAATTGCTTAGCGATAACCGACCGTGGGTTGCCATTATTTCCTCCTATATTTTGAACATGAGTCTCTCTTACCTGTTGTTGCATGAATTGCATAAAGCCTCTGAACATTCCATCGTTCATCATTTGGTCAGTGTTGTTGTTTACAGGAGGATTATCGCCTTCCTGATGCACATTATTGTGATTATTGATCTGTGGAGACTCAACGGTCTCCTGTGCTCCATTGCTATTCTCAACATTTTTGGATGCCATTTTCAAATACTGTAACAAAACAAGGGTTAAATAACATATCACATATTATCCCTATATTCTGACCGACCAATTAAATACCAAATAAACTTAGGTAGGTCATACTAGCGAAGAAATTCCCCGTCTCTCCCCTCCTTGTTCTTATCTCACATCTCAGCCAGGGATCATATCCCTAAGCTTTGATACCAACTATGACGCCCCTAAAACAGGTATACATCACCCATCTTGAGTCGCCAAATACATGGTACAAAATTCAAATACAACTAAATTATACAACAGTCGTGTAAACAATATGACAAAACATAAACTGAGAGTTTTAATAAGAATATTGTCATCTAGACAATATCCACACTCAAAGGAGACCTCATTACATTTATTGTTACAATATTTAACAGAATAGTGAGGACTACTAATGCTGTCATCTGGACCGTCACTCCGTTCCCCGACTCATCCCAGCTATATTCTCATTTCCTGAAGAGAATAGTGAAAGAAAGGGTGAGCTCAACTAGCCCAGTAAGAAATATTATGACTAAGATAATGCAGAGTAAATTATCATTAGTCTTGAACAATGTTAAACTAATAAAATACAATAGACATCAAGTTTAACTGCAGCGAAACATGTAACCCATTAAAAGAGTCAAGTAGAGAATAAAATCTACTATCTTTTATGATTTAAAAAGTTTTTCATCACTTTTATCGCTGAGACTTAGCTTAATAAATAATCCACATCATCAAATCATCTCTGCACTACAGGCCAAGGATATTATTTAGTATCACGACCACAAATTATCCATACACTACGGGCCAAAGATAATCGTGTTTTCATCAACGATCCTGATCATGCCATAAAACAATTCATCTTTGCTCCCTTGGCCGAAGAGAATCCATAGCCATAATCATACCAAAAGCTGTCCATCAATGCACTACGGGCCAATGAGGATTTTTTTCACATCATTTGTAACATTATGGTCATGATTATACCGAAAAATCCCTGATCATAATCATACCAAGTCCATCTATGCACTACAGGCCACAGATGACTTTCAACAAAATATAAACATGAGGATGATGACAATGATATAAGAATTCAATAAAACAAGTTCAAGAATTAAATTATTTAGGAACTAATAACGTCCAAATTGTCAACATGATACTTCTTTGTAGAGTAAAATTCAAGAATGCTCAGAAGAATATTTCCATGAAAAGATACTGGATGAAGCGCAAATATCAAGGATATTCCACTAATTTCATGGAGTATAGAAGTCAAAACTTTAATCAACTGAGTATAATAAAGAATGAAATAATAAAAGAAATCACCATGCATACTAGATTTCTTGAGACGAAGTTATTCTAACATAATAATAAATAACGGAACCAATCGTCGGATGTAATACGCACCAAGCGGGATATTCCAATGTAATAATAAAAAGAATGGAATAACAACGTAAATCACCATGCATGCGATGACGTCAGATGAGCAGTTATTCCAATGAATAATAAATAATCTAACCAGTCCCACAGAAAGCGCATGCATGTGATATTCAAATGTAATAATAAAGACGCGGAACCCGGTCCTGCCAGAAATGCACGCATACGAGATATTCTAACGAGAATAATAAAGACGGAATTCAGTCCTGCCAGAACGCATGAATATGATATTCCAAATGTAATAATAAAGAATGGAATAATGTAAGAATTTCACCAAGTATAGGGTAGATCAGATGTATCTGAGTTATTCCAACCTGAATAATAAATAATGGAATAATGTAAGTTCTCTTCATGAATACAAAAGAAATAATACTCCTTACGAGTACAACAAATAATATCCCTTACCTTTGAAAGAAGAGTACTCCGACTGGTAGGGCGAGGATATACTCGAAGAAAACGTGCACTACGCCAAAGCTTTCTTAAACTCCTAAAAATACTCCAAAATTATGAAGAAGAATTCTCTCTATAGTTTTTCTCTCTGAGTTTCAATTGAATTAAGTAAGAAATAATGAAGGAATGAGCTTCTATTTATAGAAGAATGGATCGCATATAGTAACTAATTCATGAATCGGTCCGTATTGATTTACTTTTAATCGGACGGTCCAGATAAAGCAAAATCTTTTAAATAAAATATAATATATTCTATTTATAATCTAATAAAACGAATAACTTTATAAAAGTATTTTATTTTATATAAAAAATTTTACTATGCAAAACACTACTATGAAGGCACTATGCAATACTATGCGTAATAAAATATAATATATTCTATTTATAGAATAATTTTATAAAAGTATTCATTTTATATAAAAGCTTTTCTGCTTTATTACATTTATAATATCAATAAAACAAAAAACCGGTGACTTATCACGTAAGCATCAATAATCAATATCGTGTGCTACTTATGTAACTACGCCAGATTCTCGCATTTTTACTAATGTAGTAGTTCAACAAGATTAACGGTAAACTTCCGTAGTTATTTTCATAAAAATATTTTTATTATTTTCTCAATCCGACAATAATTTTATTGTGGGGTCCACCAATGATTGTGTCGTCGTACGAATATTCCCCGACACAAAGAATATTCCCCGACCAATCGAATATAATATAACAACTTGCATACTTTGCAAAATTTATAAATATTACCCACAACTATAACATTATATTAAATCCACACCATAATATTCAAATTTTTTTTTTGAGAAATTTAAATTTTTATTTGTAAAATTTGGGATTTTACAAAATACGTCAGGAAATTTATTAATAATAGAAATATCATTCAAATCTGACGCATTTTTATTTAAATCCGTGACATGGGCTAAGAAAGCTTGACATCCGTTTTTCAATAAACGAATAGCTTTATGACTTGATATGACAGTGATTGATTTTAGTGGTTTGGTTGCTTGAATTCGCATAATAGGTTGGTTAGGAATATGAAAGCTAACAACCTTATGAAAATAATCGATTTTAGCATGATGAGTAGTTAACCAATCAATCCCTAAAATCACATCAAATGCAAGTATTTTCAAGGAAATAAGATCGACGGTGTAACGTCGCGATTCTGATTTGAATCAAATAAGACTTATAAACCATGGATGTAATGAAGGTTTCTCCCAACAGAGTTTCAACAGATAAGTCAAAGTCTAATTTCTCTGGAGTCAAATTTAAACGTTTAGTGCAAGTAGGAGAAATAAAGGAATGAGTAGAACCGGTATCAAATAAAGTATAAACTTCACTAGAGTTTATGATTAGCTTACCCGTGATCACCTCGTTCGGATTTCTCGCTTTTTGGGAGGTTACGACAAATGCTCTCCCTTGAACTACCGATTTTGTCTTGTCTGGGACACCCTTTGATGCCTCCATCCCAGCTGGACTTGACTTTGGTGCACGACAAAATTAGGCTAGGTGACCTTCTTTTCCACAATTATAACACGCTTTGGACTGCATCATGTAGTTTGGACTTATGTGTCCTTCCCCTCCACATTTATAACATACGACCAGTGGTCGTTCTCCTTCCTTAACAACAGGTGCTGGTGTTGATGTCTTTCCATCCTTGTTGAATCTCCTCTTCTTAAAATGTCCACTCATATTGTCATGGCCATGATTACCACCGAAGTGATTATCATTTCTAGCATGTTGATTCCCTCCACGTTTGTTGTCACCGCTTCGATGACTGCTACCACTAGTATTATCTACTTGTCGGTTGCTCTCTCTTGGTTTCACAACATCTGAATACAAACACAATTTGTGAGAAATTAGGTATTGACGTATCTCGGGTTTCAAACCTCTTAGAAACATCTGCGTCATTCTCTCCTCATTATCAACCAAG
This sequence comes from Panax quinquefolius, assembly GCA_020205615.1. Taxonomy (NCBI): domain Eukaryota; kingdom Viridiplantae; phylum Streptophyta; class Magnoliopsida; order Apiales; family Araliaceae; genus Panax; species Panax quinquefolius. The sequence continues at coordinate 85,735,257 of CM035157.1, read as the reverse complement.
TGGGACGCAAACTGAGACAACTCAGAAAACTTAGCTTCGTACTGCGCCACAGTCATATTGTTTTGCTCAAGCTTGATGAACTATACCTCCTTCATGTGACGAATACTTTCAGGAAAGTACTTGTCATTGAACAGCTCTTGGAACTTCTCCCAAGACATTTTGAGTCTGGCGGGTTGAGTACGCTTTTACTGATTCCCACCAAGAATCGCCGCTCATAATACATGAAGGTGGCAAAGGGAACCTTTTGCTCCTCAGAGCATCCCAAGATATCAAATATCTTGTTGATCTGCTTTATCCAAGTCTCCGCCTTAAGTGGTTTTAGCTCTCCAAAAAACTCCGGTGGTCCCAGCTTCTTAAACTGCTTAGCGGTGACCATCAGAGAGTTGTCAGTGTTTCCACCTGCATTTTGGACAAGAGCCTCTTTCGCCTGATGTTGCATGAATTGCATAAAGCCTCTGAACATCCCATCGTTCACCATTTCATCGGTGTTATTGTTTACATGAGGATTATTGTCTTTCCATTGCACATTATCCTGGGCATTAATCTGTGGTGACTCAACGATCTCATATGCTTCATTGTTTATCTCAACATTTTTGGATGCCATTTTCAAATACTGCCACAAAACAAGGGTTAATTAACATATCACATATTATCCCTATACTCTGACCGACCAATTAAATACCAAATAAACTTAGGTAGGTCATATTAGCGAAGGAATTACCCGTCTCTCCCCTCCTAGTTCTTGTCTCACATCTCAGCCAGGGATCATATCCCTAAGCTTTGATACCAACTGGGGTGCCCCCAAAATAGGTATACATCAGCCATCTTGAGTCGCCAAATACATGGTACAAAATTCAAAGACAACTTAATTATACAACAGTCGTGTAAAATACGACAAAACATAATCTAAGAGTTTTAATAAGAATATTGTCATCTAGACAATATCCACACTCAATGGAGTCCTCATTACATTTATTGTCACACTATTTAATAGAATAATGAGGACTACTAATGCTATCATCTGGACCGTCACCCCGTTCCTCGACTAGTCCCGGCTACGTTCTCATTTCCTGAAGAGAACAGTGAAAGAAGGGGTGAGCTCAACTAGCCCAGTAAGAAATATTATGACTATTATAATGCATAATAAATTATCATTAGTCTTCAACAATGTTAAACTGATAAAATATAATAGACATCAAGTTTTAACTGCAGCGGAATAAGCAATCCATTAGAAGTGTCAAGTAGAGCATGATATCTATTATCTTCTATGATTTAAAATGTTTTCATCAATTTTTATCGCTGAGACTCAACTTAATAAATAAACCACATTATTGAGTCATCCCTGCACTATGGGCCAAGGATATTCATTAAATCATCAATGGTCATGACTATACCGAATAATCTCTGGTCATAATCATACCAAAAACTGTCCATCAATGTACTACAGGCTACTGAGGACTTTTACCACATCATTTATAACATTACAGGTCATGATTATACCGAATAATCCCTGGTCATAATCATACCAAGTTCATCTATGCACGTAAGCCAAAGATGACTTTCATCACAATATAAGCATGAGGATGATGACAATGACATAATAATTCAATAAAACAAGTTCAAGAATAAATTTTAAAGATTTATAAGTTAATTTATCTTGAAATCAATTACGTCCAAATTGTCAACATGATACTGCTTTGTGGAGTAAAATTCAAGAATGCTTAGAAGAATATGTCCATGAAAAGATACCGGATGAAGCGCAAATATCCAAGATATTCTACTAATTTCATGGAGTATAGAAGCCAAAACTTTAACCAAATGAGTATCATAGAATATATGAAACTACAAATGGATTTTCACTCGCCATGCGATAATCCACGTAGACAGATCATTTCCACAATTTAATAAGGAATGAATACGAAGGATCATTCACCATGCATGTGATAATCAACATGATGAAGTTATTCCAATGTAATAATAAAGAATGGAACCAGTCACGCGTAATCCGCACAGCATCGGGATATTCTAATGTAATAATAAAGAATGGAACCAGTCTCTAAAGAATCCGCATGCACGTGATATTCCAACAGAATAATAAAGAATGGAATAACAAAGAATTCACCATGCATGCGATAGATCGCATGCATGTGTTATTCCAAATGAATAATAAAGAATGGAACCAGTGTCTAGCGTAATCCGCATGAATAGGATATTCCAACAAAATAATAAAGAATGGAATAACAAAGAATTCACCACGACGCGATAGATCGCATGACATGAGTTATTCCAATGTAATAATAAAGAATGGAACCGTGTCTAGCGTAATCCGCACAAATAGGATATTCCAACAGAAAATAATGTGAGACCCCAAATTTTATGAATAAAGATTTAAATTTCTCGAAATATTTTTTTTTAAAATTATGGTGTAGATTTGAGATAATGTTATAGTTGTGGGTAATATTTATAAATTTTGCAAAGTATGCAAGTTGTTATATAATATTCGATTGGTCGGGGAATATTCTTTGTGTCGGGGAATATTCGTACGACGACACAATCATTGGTGGACCCCATAACAGAATTATTGTCGGATTGAGAAAATAACAAAAATATTTTTATAAAAATAACGACGGAAGTTTTACCATTAACTGTTGACACACCCGGTGTTAAAAATACAGTAATACGCGTGGTTGGATAGTAGCACACGGTATTAATTATTGATGCTTACGTGAGAAGTCACTTAGTTTTGTTTATTTATTGTTACAGTAATTGTTGTATAGTATCTCACGTTATTTGATTCAATTATTGTCGATATTTTATATATTATTAAATCAATAATTGAGATAACAAAGTTATTAATATTATTATTTGCAATATTAACGATGTCTGTAAGTTCACATCGAGGAGAGGTTGGTCACCTAATCGCATGCCAATAGGAGAAATCCTTATTGAAAGCCCCTCTTTTCGGAAACTACCGGTCGATTAATATTGTGAATTATAATAATAATGATAAATATTGTTAAATATATTGAGGTGTCTTTTTATGAAGTCATCGAAGTTTATATATATATATATATATATATATATATATATAAATTTTGTTTTATTAGTATTATTAATGTAATAAAATAGAAAAGCTTTTTATATAAAATAGAATACTTTTATAAAGTTATTTGTTTTAATAGACAATAATTAGAATATATTATATTTTATTATGCATAGTAAAATCTTTTTATATAAAGTAGAATACTTTTATAAAGTTATTTGTTTTATTAGACAATAATTAGAATTTAATATATTTTATTATGCATAGTGCTCTGCGTAGTGTTTTCGTAGTAAAATCTTTTTATATAAAATGTAATACTTTTATAAAGTTATTTGTTTTATTAGACAATAATTAGAATATAATATATTTTATTATGCATAGTTTTGCTTAGTGCCTCTGATAGTGTTTGCATAGTAAAATCTTTTTATATAAAAATGATTACTTTTATAAAGTTATTTGTTTTATTAGACTATAAATAGAATATATTATATTTTATTTAAAAGATTTTGTTTTATTAGAATATTTTATTTATAATTTATAGTAAATCAATATGGATCGTCTGCTTAAAAGTAAATCAATCTGGACCGCTCATGAATTAGTTACTTATTCAGGTCCATTCTCCTATAAATAAAGCTCATTCATTCATTATTTCTTACGAATTCACCGAAACTTTAGAGAGAGAAACTATAGAGAGAAAGAAGAAAAGTATTCCGCTACTCACTTTTCCAATATCCAGTTTCTTCTAAGGTAAGGGATATTATTTGTTGTACTCGTAAGGGGTATTATTTCTTTCGTATTCATGAAGAGAACTTCGTATTCCATTATTTATTATTCTATTGGAATAACTCAGTATCACGCTGCTACCCTATACTTGGTGAAATTCTTCTATTATTCCATTCTTTATCATTATGTTGAATACCCCGCTCATGCAAAGTACCGCATATATGGTGAAATTCTTCTATTATTCCATTCTTTATTATCTTTGTTGGAACATCCTATCTCAAGGCTTACGCACGACTGATTCCGTTATTTATTATTCTCATTGGAATATCCTCGCCGGCATGCGTATTACGCCTGACTCGGTTCCATTAATTATTATTACGCTTGGAATAACTCGTATGCATGCGGCCTATCGCATGCATGGTGATTTCGTTGTTATTCCATTCTTTATTATTCTATTGGAATATCCTGCTTGATTGTGATTTTCACCGACCTGGTTCGATTATTTATTATTCATTGGATTAACTCCGTCTGCATGCGCTTATCGCATGCCTGGTGATTTCTTTTGTTCTTTCATTATTTATTATACTCAGTTGGTTAAAGTTTTGACTTCTATACTCCATGAAATTAGTGGAATATCCTTGATATTTGCGCTTCATCCAGTATCTTTTCAAGGAAATATTCTTCTGAGCATTCTTGAATTTTACTCTACAAAGAAGTATCATGTTGACAATTTGGACGTTATTAGTTCCTGGATAAATTAATTCTTAAACTTGTTTTATTGAATTCTTATATCATTGTCATCATCCTCATGTTTATTTTATGTTGAAAGTTATCTGTGGCCTGTAGTGCATAGATGGACTTGGTATGATTATGACCAGGGATTAATCAGTATAATCATGATCGTAATGTTATAAATGATGTGGTAAAAGTCCTCATTGGCCCATAGTGCATTGATAGACAGTTGTTGGCATGATCATGACCATTGATGAATACACGAATATCCTTGGCCCGTAGTGCATGGATAATTTGTGGTTGTGATACTAATGAATATCCTCGGCAGAAAAGGATGATGTGGATTATTTATTGTCGAGTCCCAAATGATAAAAGTGATGAAAAACCTTTTAAATCATAAAAGATAGTAGATTTTATTCTCTACTTGACTTTTTTAATGGATTGCTTGTTCATCAGTAGTTAAACTTGATGTTTGTTATATCAGATCGCTTTAACACCGCTGAAGGCTAACGATAATTTATTATGCATTATCTTAGTCATAATATTTCTTCTCGGGCTAGTTGAGCTCACCCTTTCTTTCACCGTTTTCTTCGTGAAATGAGAACGTAGCTTGGACTAGTCGTGAACGGAGTGACGGTGCAGAATCGACCCCAAAATAGGTCCATTCCATCCAACCCATTCTCGAGTCGCCAAATACATGGTACGTAAAAACAACTACAACTTTATTACAACAATTGTCGTGCAAAAAATACAACAACACATATGCTTTGAGTTTGGATACAAATATATACCAATCAGAAGCGTCGCTACAATGACACCTTACATAAAGGTATAGTCAAAACTGCTTTTAGAAATTAGAATCTTTGGGAAGTGCTCAAGAAAACCTTCGCATACATGGGAGGCCATGCTTTTTAGTTATGGTAGATATCATATGGCCACGTAATTATCCTTGGTTGACCTAATAGACCCCAAAGAAAAACGAGAAGATTACTATCATATTCTTCCCAATGGTGAGTCTTCTCTTGACATATCATTATCTCCACTGCCTCTAATTGGATATTATACTCCAAACAAACACCAAGATTATATAGGTAGTGCTTGTAAATATACTCAAAGAAGTGGATGAGCACAACCATGTCTTATGATAACACGAGGTTGTATGTCATTAGACATCTTGTATGATAGTGACAAAACACCTTCCAAGTTAAATTCACCTCACCCTCAACATCTATAGACCACCACTCTATTCCTCGCTATCCCCGCTCGACCCAAATACTACACTTTTATTACACGAAAGGAATTGTGAAACAAAAGGGTGAGCACAACTAGCTCAAGAAAGAATATTATGACTAAAGATAAATAAATTATCAATAGTCTTCATCGAGAATAAATCGAGATTTAGAACATATGGTAGATGATAAAACTTTTCAACCATAGTTGCAATGAATGAGCAATCCATTAGAAGAGTCAAATAGACTATAAAGTCTATCGTCTTCTTCCACGTTAAAAGTCCACCAAAGAATATTTTATCCTCAGTAACATCAATCAACAGTTCCTTTCCACAATTATATGAATAACTCATAATCATAATTGTAATTCTAAATTCCTCTTCGCATCCAAGACGAAGGTAATTTTCATCACCGTCTTTACCTCAAAACATCAAATATCATGGTTATACCAAATCACAGCCTCGCTCATAATCATACTTAATAAATTCATCTTTGCACCACGCCAAAGATATTCATCAACAGCTCATCTTTACACTACAAAGCAAAGATATTCAACAATGTGTCATCTTTGCATTACGAGCCAAAGATATTCATCAATAATTCATCTTTGCACTACAAAGCTAAGATATTCATTAACAAGCCATCTTTTTGCACTACGAGCCAAAGACATTAATATCTCAAAGAAATATATAATCATTTCGAATTTATATAAACAATAATTATAACCATGTTGATCAATTCACCTTTGCACCAAAGTTAAAGATGTTCAATTATAAATTCAATGGTCATGATCATACCAGCTTAACAATTCAACTTTGCACCATCGCCAAAGAGAAACCCATAGTCACGATCATACCAATAATCTACCCATCTTTACACTCAAGTGAAAGAGAAATTCAACATCGTGGTTATAAAATGTTATATATGATAATAAAAATAATATGATCAACAACCGCATTTATTTTCAAGAGCAAACAATCATAAATCAACGATAATTTGGTCGTAAAAAGAAACCAATTTTTTTTTTGTGAATAGTACCCGTGAATAGTAACTCGTGAATAAGTAACTCATGAATAGTAACTCGTGAATAGTAACTCATGAATAGTAACTCGTGAATAAGATCAGTATTCGCATACATAAGACCAGATATCGTAAATAATGTCATATACGTAAATAATGCCACATACATAAATAGTGCAGATACGTGAATAAGTACCAAGTATACATGAATAAGACCATATACGTGAATAGTAACTCGATACCAAAAGATAGAAATTCCACAAAAAACATTTTCACGCTTACAATAAGACTTGTGAATAGTAACTCAGTGAATAGTAACTCATGAATAGTAACTCGTGAATAGTAACTCATGAATAGTAACCCGATATAAAAAGTTCCAAATTTGATAAAAACTTGGATCAACATTTCAAAGATAATGATATCAAGAAATAATATCATTACGAAAAAAATAATATCCCTTACTATCCCTTACCTCAAAGAATCAAGATTTCCGGAAGGAAAGGCTCAAGTGATCTTTGAATGAAACTTGTCTTCAATAAAGAACTCACCAAGTATCTAAATACTCACAAAATACACTCGATAATCAAGAGAGAAAAGAGAAAACTTATGAATTTCGGTGTGATTTTCAATTCTAACTTAGCCCTCTATTTATAGGAAAATGTTAAGACGCCAAGCAGACTTGACCGCCACCGATGGCTTTACCTTTACTATTACACCCACCAAAAATCAGCCATCTTCCCCAACAACCAAAAGTGGGGCCCACCCATTTCTAGAATTTTCCACCAAAATCATTTATAAACCTAATTTTCTAATCATTCACCTCTTAAAATTCATAATAAATTATACGCTCATTTTAATTCTGTTCAAAATTTGTGGACATATACTCAACTTATATATGTATAACATATCCAAAAATTACAACGATCCAACGGTCGGATCAAAATTTATAACTCACGCAATATAGCTAAAGAACACTGATTTTTTCGGACTATTAGTCCTTCTGACGATTTCATTCAAAATTTTACCACGAAATATCTACAAAGAATTTTTTGGGTGATTCAAATTTCTACAGCTTAGCTTACTTCTAGGGCTTTCTTTTGATATATGGCTCATCTCTTAACTCATTATACACAAAGAGTTATGGATTTTACAAAATCAAGTAATAAACTAATTTTTCCGAAAATCCCATATTTTGTTCTCCATTTCACAAATACCGATAAAACACCTCATCATTAATTCCTTCACTTATAAATACATAAATAAATCCATCATTTATATCCACATCAAATAAATATTTTCTTATCATATAAATCAATAATTAATTATTTCCAAATAATATTACGTAATCACAATTATGATGACCAGTGCGGTTCTCAGAAATAGGGGCTTTCCAATAAGGATTTCTCCTTCTTGCCGCAATTAGGTGACCAAACCTCTCCTTGATGTAACTTTCTAGACATTGCCAATAATGTTATCTAATAATATTATTCAAATAATATGAATTATTGATCCGATAATGGAGATATCGCAAGCGACAATTATTGAACAACAATAATATAAAATATCAACGATCAATTATTGAATTAATAAAATAAAATATTGAATAAGAATTATCGTAATAATTATTGAGTAGTGCCTTCTTATGTAAGGATCAATAATTCAAAATATCATGTAAAACCGCAGTATATCGCGGGCAAACACGCATATTATCGTATTTTAACCATCGGGTATTCCAACAAAGTTTTAATTGAGAACGATTATGTCATTATTTATAAAAACTTAATTTTGTCGCTTTTCTTCATCCGATAGCTTATTCTCATTATGGGGCCCACAAATAGTCAAACACTGGTAAATTTAATATTCCCCACGTAAAAGAATATTCCATGACCAAACGAATATTCCCCACAACAATGAATATTTTATAACCACTTGTGTATTTTGAAAAAAATTCATATATCACCCTTAACTTTAACTTTTATCAATTTAACCATTTACTGAATAGTAATTATAAGAAAAATTGAATACTTTTATTTCATAAAATTCGGGGTCTTACACGGTCCATATGATAGTATTAGTAGTCCTCACTATTCTGTTAAATAGTGTGACAATAAATGTATAGAGGACTCCATTGAGTGCGGATATTGTCTAGATGACAATATTCTTATTAAAACTCTCAATTTATGTTTTGTCGTATTTTACACGATAGCTGTATTATTAAGTTGTATTTTTATTTTTGTACCATGTATTTGGCGACTCAAGATGGGTGATGTATACCTATTTTGGGGGCGTCACAAATAAAGAATGAAATAACAGAAGAATTTCACCATGTATGCGGTACTTCGCATAAACAGGTTATTCCAACATAATAATAAAGAATAGAATAACAGAAGCTCTCTTCACGAATACGAAAGAAATAATACCCCTTACCTTAGAAAGAAACTGGATACTGGATTAGAGAGGTAGCGGACTTCTCTTCTTCTTTCTCTCTATAATTTCTCTCTATAATAATTGCTCTATAGGTTTAGTGAATTGGTGAGAAATGAAAGAAGAATGAGCTTCTATTTATAGGAAAATATAGTTTTGATAATTGCACGTTTTGGGGCTCAAAATATTACAGTACAATACCTTCAACTTTTCTTTCATTTTTAATTTAGTCCTGCAATAATTATCAAACTTATACCACCTCCCCTAATAGTAAATAATGTGAATAAATAGTTCAATCATATGAATCAATAGTTATAATCATGTGAAAATATGAATTACAGTATAGTACCTCCATCTATACCTCCATTTTTAACTTAGTCATGCAAGTATTATCAATCTTGCACTAAATCCACTAATAGTACAAGAATGTGAATCAATAGTACACACATGTGAACAAATAGTTATAATCATGTGAATTAATAGCAATTAATTGTTCATTTATTCGGTTAATTATCCGATTGGTCAGTATAACTTTCAAACATCAATTAATATAGAAATAAATGTCGATTTCCACTAACACTAATAATTCCAACACAATGGAACTATCAATTTCATCTTTAATTAACAAGAACTTATTCATCATTAATATTATAACTCACAATATTTAACAACCAGGTCGTTCCTAGGAAAGTGGGGGCTTTCCGATAAGGATTTCTCCTTATTGGCGCGCAATTAGATAACCAAACCTCTCATTGACAGAACTTTTAGACATTGTAAATATTATAATTTAATAATATGAATAACTTTGTCGTCTCAATTATTGATTTAATAATATATCATATAATGCAGATGATACTGTGACAATAATCGAATCAATAATATGAGAGATATGATGCAGCAATTACTGTAGCAATAATTGAGTATAACTGAGTGACTTCTCACGTAAGCATCAATAATCAATACATTACTTTTACTACCAGGTAGTTCAACAGTTTAACGGTAAAACTTCCGCCGTTATTTTTATAAAAAGATATTTATGTCATTTTCTAACTATGACAATACTTCCGTTGTGGGGTCCACCAATGATTGTGCCATCGTACGAATATTCCCTGTTAAAAAGAATATTCATCGACCAATCGAATATTATATAACCACTTGCTTACTTTGCAAAATTTGTAAATATTACCCACAACTATAACATTATATCAAATCCACACCATAATATTCAAAAATATATTTTAAAAAAATTATTCTTTATTCATAAAAGTTGGGGTCTTACATGAACCACCAAAGATTATAGTTAAATCCATAATTCATATTTATAATCATGTAAATCAACAGTTTCCCCTTGCCACAAAGGATTAATAGAACGTTTACTCGATATCCTTACCCCAAAGGCTAAAGATATTCAAATGTAATAACAATGATCATACCAATCAGTTGTCTATCTTTATACTACGGGCCAAAGATATTCAACTATAAAACCAATGGTTATGATCATACCAATCAATTGCCTGTTAGTGCACTACGGCCAAAGACATTCAACTGTTAACTAATGGTCATGATCCTGCCAATTACATCATCGAATTATCCCTGCACTACGACCAAGGATATTCGTTAGTATCACTAGTGTTCATGATCATGTTATACACCTGTCCATCTTTTCACTACGGGCCAAAGCTATCAATCAACAGTTCATCTTTGCACTACGACCAAAGATATCAATCAACAGTTCTTCTTTGCACTACAGGCCAAAGACATACAAGTGTAAAACCAATAACCAACAGTCCATCTATGCACTACGTGCCAAGGATGACTTTTAACGTAATATAAGCATGAGGATCATGACAATGATATAAAGAATCAATCAAATGAGATAAAGGATAAATATTAAATATTTATAATACAATTTATCCAGAGTTCAAGAATATCTAAATTGTCAACATGATCACCAATTGTGGAGTAAAATTCAAGAATAATATTCATGTATCAAAAATTAATTTGGACAGAAAAGAATCAATTTTTTGTCATGAATAGTACCCCGTGAATAGTACTTCATGAATAGTACCCTGTGAATAGTACTTCGTGAATAGTACCTCATGAATAGTACCTAGCAAATAGTATCTCGTGAATAGTACTTCGTGAATAGTAATTCATGAATAGTACTTTATGAATAATACTTCATGAATAGTACTTTGTGAATAGTACCCTCGAGTGAATAATACCCGAGTGAATAGTAAGAAATAATACCTCTTACGAATAAGAAATAAATAACATCCCTTACGGATATTGAACGAAAATAATATTCTTACGAATATTAAACGAAGACAATGAATATTGAACGAAAATGATATTCCTTATGAATATTGAATGAAAATAATATTCATACGAATACGAAAAATAATATCTCTTCAGAATATGAAATAAATAATACCCCTTACAACTGTTGAACGAAAACAATATTCTTACGAATATTAAACGAAATGATATTCCTTACGAATATTGAACAAAAATAATATTCATACGAATACGAAAAATAATATCTCTTCAGAATATGAAATAAATAATACCCCTTACCTCATAAGAAGACTGGATACTGGAGTAGTGAAGTAGCAGACTACTCTTCTTCTTTCTCTCTATAGCTTATCTCTCTATAATTACTCTTGTGAGTCTTAGTGAATTTGTGAGAATGAAGGAAGAATGAGCTTCTATTTATAGGAAAACATAGTTTCGATAATTGCACGTTTTGGGACTCCAAATATTACAGTATAATACCTTCATCTTTTCCTTTATTTTTAATTTAGTCCTGCAAGTATTATCAAACTTACATCACCACCCCTAATAGTATATCATGTGAATCAATAGTACAATCATGTGACTCAATAGTTCTATACATGTGAAAAAAATAATTGCAGTATAGTACCTTCATCTATACCTCTATTTTTAATTTAGTCATGCAAGTATTATCAATCTTACACCACCTCCCCTAATAGTACATTCATGTGAATCAATAGTACACACATGTGAATAAATAGTTATAAGCATGTGAATTAATAGCAATTAATTGCTCATTTACCCGATTAATTACCCGATTGGTCAATATAACCTCCAGAAATCAATTATTATCGAAATAAATGTTGATTTCCACTAAAACTAATAATCCCAACACAATGGAACTATCAACTTCATCTTTAATCAACACGAACTTATTCATCATTAATATTATAACTCACAATATTTAACAACCAGATCATTCCCAGGAAAGAGGGGGCTTTCAGATAAGGATTTCTCCCTATCATGCAAGTAAATTAGGTGACCAAACCTCTCCTCGATGAACATTCTGAGACATCGTCAATATTCCAAATAATAATATGAATAACTTCGTCATCTCAATTATTGATTTAATAATATAAAATATTATACAGATGATACTGTGACAATAATTGAATCAATAATATGAGAGATATTATGCAATAATTACTGTAGCAATAATTGAGTATAACTGAGTGACTTCTTACGTAAGCATCAATAATCAATACCGTCTGCTACTATGCAACCACGCGTATTACTATACTTTTACTACCGATTATTTTATGACAACTTGCTTACTTTGAATTTTTTTTTCAAATATCACCCTTAACTTTAACCTTTTATCAATTTAACCATTTACTAAATAGAATAATAATTATAAGAAAATTAAATACTTTCATTTCATAAAATTCAGGATCTTACATGGTGGTTATAGTAGTCCTCACTATTCTATGAGATAGTGTGATAATAAAGGTAATGAGGACTCTATTTGCGTTTGGATATTGTCTATGAGACAATATTCGTGTTAAAACTCTCAGCTACGCTTTTGTCGTATTGTATAAATTAAGTTTGTATTTGAATTTTGTACCATGTATTTGGCGACCCAAGATGGGTGATGTATACTTATTTTGGGGCCGTCACAGTTGGTATTAAAGCTTAGGGATATGATCCTCGGCTGAGATGTGAGACTAGAACTAGTAGGGGAGAGACGAGTAAATCCTTCGCTAGTATGACCTACCTAAACTTATTTGTAAGACCCCAACTTTTATGAATAAAGAATAATTTTCTCGAAATATATTTTTGAATATTATGGTGTGGATTTGATATAATGTTATAGTTGTGGGTAATATTTATAAATTTTGCAAAGTAAGAAAGTGGTTATATAATATTTGATTGGTCGGGGAATATTCGTTTTAACAGAGAATATTCAATGCGATGGCACAAATCATCAGTGAACCCCACAATGGAAGTATTATCGTAGTTAAAAATGACATAATTATCTTTTATAAAAATAACTATTAAGTTTTACCGTTAAACCGTTGAACTACCCTAGTAGTAAAGTACAATGAATACGTGTGGTTGCATAGTAGCACACAAGATTGATTATCGATGCTTACGTGAGAAGTCACCGCTTATACTCAATTATTGCTATAGTAATTGCTGCATTATATCTCTCATATTATTAATTCGATTATTATCACGGTATCATCTGCATTATATGATCTATTATTAAATCAATAATTGAGACGACAAAGTTATTCATATTATTAAATTGCAATATTTACAATGTCTAGAAGTTCTGTTAAGAATTGCACGCTAATAAAAGGAAATCCTTATCGAAAATTCCCCTCTTTCCTGGGAACGACCCGATTGTTAAATATTGTGAGTTATAATATGAATGATGAATAAGTTCGTGTTGATTAATGATGAAATTGATAGTTCCATTGTGTTGGAATTATTAGTGTTAGTGGAAATCGACATTTATTTCGATATTAATCGATGTCCGGAAGTTATACCGACCACGGTAATTAACCTGATAAATGAGCAATTAATTTCTATTAATTCACATGATTATAACTATTTGTTCACATGTGTGTACTAGTGATTCACATTCTTTTACTATTAGGGGAGTTGGTCCAAGATTGATAATACTCGAATGACTAAGTTAAAAATGAAGGTATAAATGGAGGTACTATATTGTAATTCGTATTTTCACATGATTATAACTATTGATTCACATGATTGAACTATTGATTCACATTATTTACTATTAGGGAGGTGGTGCAAGTTTGATAATACTATAGGACTAAATTAAAAATGAAAGAAAAGTTAAAGGTATCAGATCAGAATATTTCGTGCCCCAAAACGCAAGTAATTATCAAAACTATATTTTCCTATAAATAAACTCATTCTTCTTTCATTTCTCACCAATTCACTAAAGCTATAGAGCAATTATTATAGAGAGAAAGAAGAAGAGAAGTCTGCTACCTCTCTACCCAAAGATCCAGCTTTTTTTTAAGGTAAGGGTATTATTTCTTTCAGATTCATGAAGAGAGCTTCATATTCCATTCTTTATTATTATGTTGAATAACTGCCTCATGCTAAGCACCGCATACATGGTGAAATTCTTCTCGTTATTCCATTCTTTATTATTATGTTGAATATCCTCGCCTATGCGAAGTACCGCATACATGGTGAAATTCTTCCGTTATTCCATTCTTTATTATTCTGCTGGAATATCCCGTCTGATCGGATTACGCTTAGACTGGTTCCATTCTTTATTATTCTCGTTAGAATAATCATTCTGCATGGCCTATCATTGCATGCATGGTGAATTCTTCTCGTTATTCCATTCTTTATTATTATGTTGGAATATCCTCATGCGTGTGGATTACGCATTTACCTAGTTCCATTCTTTATTATTCTCTGGAATAACTCAGATATGTGGATTATCACATGCATGTTGAATGATCCTTCGTATTCATTCCTTATTAAATTATGAAAATGATCCATTTCACGGGATTATCGTATGGCGGGTGAAAATCCATTTGCGCTTCATATATTCTCGCGACTCATTTGGTTAAAGTTTTGGCTTCTATACTCCATGAAATTAGTAGAATATCCTGGATATTTGCGCTTCATTCTTAAGATCTTTTCATGGAAATATTCTTCGAGCATTCTTGAATTTTACTCCACAAAGCAAAGATTACGTTGATAATTTGGACGTAATTGATTTCAAGATAAATTAGCTTATAAATCTTTAAAATTTGTTCTTGAACTTGTTTTATTGAATTATTATGTCATTGTCATCATCCTCATGCTTATATTGTGATGAAAGTCATCTTTGGCTTACGTGCATAGATGGACTTGGTATGATTATGACCAGATTTATTCGGTATAATCATGACCTATAATGTTATAAATGATGTGGTAAAAGTCCTTAGAGCTTTCAGTAGTGCATTGATGGACGCTTTTGGTATGATTATGACCGTGGATTATTCTTGTATAGTCATGACCATTGATGATTTAATGAATATCCTCGCCCGTAGTGCGGTGGATGACTTGATGATGTGGTTTATTTATTGTCGAGTCTCAAATGATAAAAATGAAAGAAAATATTTTAAATCATGTAAAGATAGTATATATCATGCTCTACTTGACTCTTCTAATGGATTGCTTATTCCATTGTAGTTAAACTTGTTGTCTATTGTATTTTATCAGTTTAACATTGTTGAAGACTAATGATAATTTATTTTGCATTATCTCAGTCATAATATTTCTTATTGGGCTAGTTGAGCTCACTCTTTCTTTCACTGTTCTCTTCAGGAAATGAGAACGTAGCCGGGACTAGTCGGGGAACGGAGTGACGGTCCAGATGATAGCATTAGTAGTCCTTACCATTCTGTTAAATAGTGTGACAATAAATGTAATGAGGACTCCATTGAGTGTGGATATTGTCTAGATGATAATATTTTTATTAAAACTCTTAGATTATGTTTTGTCGTATTTTACATGACTATTGTATAATTAAGTTGTCTTTGAATTTTATACCATGTATTTGGCGACTCAAGATGGGTGATGTATACCTATTTTGGGGGCGTCACATTATTTGTTATTTATTGATCAGTCAGAATATATGGATAATATGTGGCATGTCAATTAACCCTTGTTTTGTGGTAGTGTTTGAAAATGACATCCGAGAATGTTGAGATAAGCAATGGAGCACATGAAACCGTTGAGTCACTGATGATCAATAACTAGGATAATGTGCATCAAGAAGGCAATAATCCTCATGTACACAACAACACTGACCAAACGAGTAATGACGGAATGTGAGCTTTCTGCAATTCGGGCAACATAAGGCAAGAGAGACTCATATTTAAAATACAGGTGGAAACACTGGAAACTCTCGGACGGTCACCGCTAAGCAGTTCAAGGAGCTGGGACCACTGGAGTTTTTGGGAAAGCCAAAACCACTTAAGGCAGAGACGTGGATAAAGCAGATCACCAAGATATTTGATGTCTTGGGATGCTCTGAGAAGCAAAAGGTTCCATTTTTCACCTTCATGTTGCGAGGAGAGGCAGATTACCGATGGGAATCTGTAAAACGAACTCAACCTGTCGCACTCAAGATGTCTTGGGAGAAGTTCCAAGAACTGTTCAACGACAAATACTTTCCCGAAAGTATTTGTCACATGAAGGAGGTGGAGTTCATCAAGCTGAAGTAAAACAATATGACCATGTCGCAGTACAAAGCTAAGTTTGCTGAGTTGTCTCGGTTTGCATCCCATTTGGTTGATAATGAGGAGAGAATGACGTGGATATTTCTGCGAGGTTTGAAACCCGAAATACGTCAATACCTCATTTCTCACAAACTTTGCTTGTATTTAGATGTTATGAATAGGGCTCAGTTATTGGAGCGCTGTGACGCCCCCAAAATAGATATACATCACCCATTCTGAGTCGCCAAATACATGGTACAGAAACAAATACAACTTCATTAATACAATTGTCATGCAAAATACGACAACACATATACTGTGAGTTTAAATACAAATATTGTCTATCAATGTATTCAAACTCAAAAGGAGTTCTCATTACAATTATTGATGTACTATTTTACAAAAATAGTGAGGATCTGCTAAAACAACTTTCTAGAACCATCATTCCATACCCCGGCTAGATCCTGCTATATTCTCACCTCCTGATAAGAAAAATGGAACAAAAAGGAAAAGGGTGAGCTCAACTAGCCCAGTAAAGAATATTATGACTAAGATAAAGAACAACAATTTATCGTTAGCCTTCAACAAATCAGATAAAATATAATGGACAACCCGTTTTAGATCAATATTCGCAGCGAAAATAACAATTCATTAGAAGAGTTAAATAGAGAATGAAATCTACTATCATCTATGAATTTAAAAGTCCATCATCAATATTTTATCCTTGTAACATCAATCAATATACATCTTGCATCAAATATTCATCTTTGCACTACGGGCCAAAGATATTCATTTGTATCACCAGTTGGTCATGTTCATCTCAATACATGTTCATCTTTGCACTACGGGCCAAAGATATTCATCAGGTAATCATTCATCTTTGCACTACAGGCCAAAGATATGCATCAAGTATCACCATTAAGGACTGAGGATGATGAAAAATATTTTAAAGAATGAATCCAGTGAGATAAAAGGACAAAGATTAGAGATTCGTACTGTGACGCCCCCAAAATAGGTATACATCACCCATCTTGGGTCGCCAAATACATGGTACTGAATACAAATACAAACTTAATTATACAACATGAGCTGAGAGTTTTTACACGAATATTGTCTTCTAGACAATATCCAAACTCAAATAGAGTCCTCATTACATTTATTGTCACACTATTTTATCGAATAGTGAGGACTACTATAACACCATCTTGGACCATCACTCCGTTCCCCGACTAGTTCCGGCTACATTCTCATTTCCTGAATAGAACAATGGAAGTAAAAGGGTGAGCTCAACTAGCCTAGTAAGAAATATTATGACTGAGATAATGCAGAATAAGTTATCATTAGCCTTCAACAATGTTAAACTGATAGAATATAATTGACAACAAGTTTAACTGCAGCGAAACAAGCAATCCATTAGAAGAGTTAAGTAGAGCATGATGTCTACTATCTTCTATGATTTAAAAAGTTTATCATTAACTTTATCACTGGGACTCAGCTTAATAAATAAATCACATCATCGAATCATCCCTGCACTACGGGCCAATGATATTCATTAGTATCACATCCACAAATTATTCTTGCACTACGGGCCTAGAATATTCGTGTAATCATCAATGGTCATGATTATACCGAATTATCCCTGGTCATAATCATACCAATCAACAGTCCATCTATGCACATAAGCCAAAGATGACTTTAATCACAATATAAGCATGAGGATGATGACAATGATATAAGAATTCAATTAAAAGAAGTAAAGGATAAATTTTTAAAGATTTATAATTTAATATATCTAGAATTCAATAATGTCCAAATTGTCAACATGATAATGCTTTGTGGAGTAAAATTCAAGAATAATATTCATGTATCAAAAATAATTTGGACAGAAAAGAAATAATTTTTTCAGTGAATAGTACCCCGGGAATAGTACCCTATGAATAGTACTTTAGGAATAGTATCCCTTGAATAGTACCCGACATGAAAAGTGCCCCGAATACCCGAGTGAATAATATTTGAGTGAATAGTAACCGGGTGAATAGTAACCCATGAATAGTAACTTGTGAATAGTACCCCGGCATAAAAAATTCCCCGAATACATGAGTGAATAATATTATAGTAAATAGTAACCGGGTGAATAGTAACCCGTGAATAGTACCCCGAGTGAAAATATTGATATTTAATAAGAAAGTTCAGATCAATATTCCAATGAAACGATACTAGATGAAGCGCAAAACTCAAGAATATTCCACTAATTTCAGGGATTATAGAAGCAATACTTACTATAGTAAGTGTAGATTTAAGAATATGAATCGAAATAATATACGAAACTGCAAATGAATTTTCACATGTCATATGGTACGTAATCCGCTTAAATAGGTTATTCCGATATATTAAAGGATGAATACGAAAAATAGTATTCCTTATGAATACGAAAGAAATAATTCCCCTTACCTTAGTAGAAGGCTGGATACTGCAATAGTAAAGTAACAGAATACTCTTCTTCTTACTCTCTATAGTTTCTCTCTCTATAGTGTCTCTTGTGAATCTCAATGAATTGGTGAGAATGAAAGAAGAATTAAGCTTCTATTTATAAGAGAAATGACTAAATAGTAACTAATTCACGAATGTATTCGTCCAGATTGATTTACTATTAGAACGGACTGTCCATATTGATTACTATTAAAACCACAACCGACGGTCCAGATTGATTTACTTTTAAAACCACCACCGAGGGTCCATATTGAATTACTTTTAAAACCACCACCGAGGGTCCAGATTTGATTACTATTAAAACCATCATCGATGGTTTAGATTAATTTACTATTAAAACCACCACCAATGGTCCAGATTGATTTAACTTATTACACTTTAGTACCCCTAAAGTTTTCCAAGTTTGCATTATTCCCCTCTAACTTTTGTAATTCACTTATCTTCAATAAACACATTGTTAATACTTCAACAATTATTCATCATTAATATTATAACTCACAATATTTAACAACCAGATCATTCCCGTGAAAGAGGGGCTTTCCGATAAGGATTTCTCCTATCGACGCCAAGCAATTAGGTGACCAAACCTCTCATGATGTAACTTTCTGACATCGTCAATATTGCAAATAATAATATGAATAACTTTGTTGTCTCAATTATTGATTTAATAATATAAAATATTATTGTAAGACCCCGAATTTTTTTTTTATATAAATAAAATTAAATTTCCTTTATTCATTATCTTGAAATAATAAGGAGTTAATTTGATATAATGTGTGAAGCCCCCAAACAAGGTATACATCACCCATCTTGGGTCGTCAAATATATGGTACTGAATACAAATGCAAACTTAATTATACAACATGAGCTGTGAGTTTTAATACAAATATTATCTTCTAGACAGTAGTCAAACTTAAAATAAGTCCTCATTTATTATCACAATATTTCACAGAATAATGAGGACTACTAATGCAAACATCTGGACCATCACTCCATTCCCCGACTAGTCCAGGCTACGTTCTCATTTCTTGAAGAGAACAGTGAAAGAAAGGGTGAGCTCAACTAGCCCAGTAAGAAATATTATGACTAAGATAATGCGAAATAAGTTATCCTTAGCCTTCAACAGTATAAAATTGATAGAATATAATAGAAAATAAGTTTTAGATCAACAACTGCAGCGGAATAAGCAAACCATTAGAAGAGTCAAGTAGAGCATGATATTTACTATCTTCTATGATTTAAAAGTTTATCATCAATTTTATCCCTATAATACCCATCAACAGTTCTTTATTATACCCAATACAAATAGAACTTTCATCACCTGTCTTCACCCGAACCACCAAAGATGTTAGTTAAATTCACAATTCATGTTTATAATAATGTGAATCAACAATTTCTCCTTGCCACAAAGGCTTAATAGAACATTTACTCAATATCCTTACCCCAAAGACTAAAGATATTCAAATGAAATAACAATGATCATACCAATCAGTTGTCTATCTTTACACTACGGGCCAAAGATATTCAACTATAAAACCAATGGTTATGATCATACCAATCAATTGCCTGTCAGTGCACTACGGCCAAAGACATTCAACTGTTAACTAATGGTCATGATCCTGCCAATCACATCATCGAATTATCTATGCACTACGGCCAAGGATATTCGTTAGTATCACCAGTGGTCTTGATCATGTCATACACCTGTCCATCTTTGCACTACGGGCCAAATCTATCAATCAACAGTTTATCTTTGCACTACGACCAAAGATATCAATCAACAGTTCTTCTTTGCACTACAGGCCAAAGACATACAACTGTAAAAGCAATAACCAACAGTTCATCTATTCACTACGGGCCAAAGATGACTTTTAACGCAATATAAACATGAGGATCATGACAATGATATAAGGAATCAATCAAATGAGATAAATGATAAATATTAAATATTTATAATTCAATTTATCTAGAGTTTAAGAATATCTAAATTGTCAACATGATCACCAATTGTGGAGTAAAATTCAAGAATAATATTCACGTATCAAAAATAATTTGGACAAAAAAGAAATATATTTTTCAGGTGAATAGTTCCCTATGAATAGTACCCTGTGAATAGTACTTCAGGAATAGTACCTCGTGAATAGTACCCCAGCATGAAAAGTACCACAAATACCCGAGTGAATAATATTCGAGTGAATAGTAACTGGGTGAATAGTAACCCATGAATAG
The DNA here is from genome assembly GCA_020205615.1 of Panax quinquefolius. Classification (NCBI taxonomy): domain Eukaryota; kingdom Viridiplantae; phylum Streptophyta; class Magnoliopsida; order Apiales; family Araliaceae; genus Panax; species Panax quinquefolius. The sequence continues at coordinate 85,713,835 of CM035157.1, read as the reverse complement.
TAACTCGTGAATAGTATTCCAACATGAAAAGTGCCCCGAATACCCGAGTAAATAATATTCGAGTGAATAGTAACTGGGTGAATAGTAACCCATAAATAGTAACTCATGAATAGTATTCTGGCATGAAAAGATCAATAATTATCAAGAAAGCTCAAAATAATATTTCCATGAAAAGATACTGGATGAAGCACAAATATCAAGGATATTCTACTAATTTCATGGAGTATAGAAGCCAAAACTTTAACAAAATAAGTATAGAATTTGAAATCTGAAACGAAATAATATTACGTACATACTACAGAGTATGGAAGAAAATATTATTTCAAGCGAATATTGAACAAAAATAATATCACTTACGACTGTTGAACGAAAATAATATTCCTACGAATATTGAACGAAGATGATATTCCTTACGAATATTGAACGAAAATAATATTCATAGGAATACGAATAATATCTCTTTAGAATATGAAATAAATAATACCCCTTACCTCAGAAGAAGACTGGATACTAGAGTAGTGAAGTAGCAGATTACTCTTTTTCTATCTCTCTATAGCTTCTCTCTCTATAATTGATCTTGTGAGTCTTAGTGAATTGGTGAGAATGAAGAAAGAATGAGCTTCTATTTATAGGAAAATATAGTTTCGATAATTGCACGCTTTGGGGGCTCAAAATATTACAAAGATAATACCTTCATCTTTTCCTTCATTTTAATTTAGTCCTGTAAGTATTATCAAACTAGCACCACCTCCCCTAATAGTATATCATGTGAATCAATAGTACAATCATGTGACTCAATAGTTCTATACATGTGAAAAAATAATTTCAGTATAGTACCTTCATCTATACTTCCATTTTTAATTTAGTTATGTAAGTATTATTTGCACCACCCCCCTAATAGTATATGCATGTGAATCAATAGTACACACATGTGAATAAATATTTATAAACATGTGAATTAATAGCAATTAATTGCTCATTTATCTGATTAATTATCCTATTGGTCAATATAACTTATAGACATCAATTATTATCGAAATAAATGTCAATTTCCACTAACACTAATAATCTCAACACAATGGAACTATCAATTTCATATTTAATCAACATGAACTTATTCATCATTAATATTATAACTCACAATATTTAACAACCAGTGTCATTCCTGTGAAAGAGGGGATTTTCGATAAGGATTTCTCCTTATCATGCCGCGTTAATTAGTGACCAAACCTCTCCTCGATGTAACTTCTGCACATCGTCAATATTGCAAATAATAATATTAATAACTTTGTCGTCTCAATAATTGATTTAATAATATAAAATATTATGCAGACGATATTGTGACAATAATTGAATCAATAATATGAGAGATATGATGCTGCAATTATTGTAGCAATAAATTAGTATAACTGAGTGGCTTCTCACGTAAGCATCAATAATCAATACTGTGTGCAACTATGCAACCACACATATTACTGTACTTTTACTACCGGGTAGTTCAACAGTTTAACGGTAAAACTTTCGCCGTTATTTTTATAAAAAGATATTTCTGTTGTTTTCTAACTACGACAATACTTCTGTTGTGGGGTCCACCAATTATTATGCCGTCGTACAAATATTCCCTATTAAAACGAATATTCCCCGACACAACGAATATTTTATATCAACTTACTTACTTTGCAAAATTTTCAAATGTCACCCTTAACTTTAACCTTTATCAATTTAACCATTTACTAAATAACATAATAATTGTAAGAAAATTGAATACTTTCATTTAATAAAATTCGAGATCTCACATAATGCTTTAGTTATGGGTGAAATGTGCAAATTTTGCAAAATAAGCAAGTGGTTATAAAATATTCATTTTTGTCTGGGAATATTCGTTTGGTCGTGGAATATTCTTTTTGTCGGGGAATATTCGTACGATGGAACAGCCATTTATGGGTCCCATAATAGAATAACCGCTTGATGAAGAAAATGACAAGTTTGAGTTTTATAAATAATGGCGTAATTGTTACCGCTAACACCGCTGATTACCTAGTGGTTAAAATACGTGAATACGCTGGGTCGTTACAAAGAAGACACAATATTGTATGTATTTTTGAATTATTGATTCTTACGTATGAATGCACTACTCAATAATTGTTACAAGTAATTACTGCTCAATATTTTATTTTATCGGTTCAATAATTGTCATAGTTGATATTTTATATTATTGTTGTTTCAATAATTATTACTTTACAAGATTTCCCATTATTTGATCAATAATTCATATTATTTGAATAATATTATTAGATAGCATTATTGGCAATGTCTAGAAAGTTCACAATGAATGAGAGGTTTGGTCACCTAATCAAGCTACCAATAAGGAAAAATCCTTATTGAAAGCCCTCTTCCCGAGAACTATTCTCGTAGTCATTATTGTGATTCATAATATTATTTGTGAATAATTAATTATTGAGTTATATGATAAGGAAATATATATTTTTATATGGATATAAATGAAGGAATTAATGCTGAGGTGTTTTATTAGTATTTTGTTGAAATGAAGAACGAAATTTGGAAATTTTCAGAAAATTAGTTTATTACTTGATTTTGTAAAATCTATAACTCTTTGTTTATAATGAGTTAGGAGATGAGCCATATATCAAAAGAAAGCCCTGGAAGTAAGCTAAACGTAGAAATTTGAATTACCCAAATTTTTTTTATGGATTTTTCGTGGTGACTATTTGAGTGAAACTGGTATGAGGGACTTATAGTCCGAAAATCAAATCAGTGTTCTTAAGCTCTATTGCGTGAGTTATAATTTTGATCCGACCGTTGGATCGTTGTGATTTTTGGATATGTTATATATATACAAGTTGAGTATATGTCCACAAATTTTGAAGCGTTAAAAATTAACGTATGATTTGTTATAAATTAAGAGGTGTTGAAAATCGTCCGTATGTGAATTTCGGGAATTTTTCGTTTGGAATTTGGAAAAACTTAAAGCTACAAAGTTGTAGAGAATTTAATTTCCTATAGAATGGACATAAAATTCATATTTTTTTGATAAAAGGGCTATTTATTATGAATTATTGATGTTTCAGAAATTAAATATTTTTATTAAAATTATGGGTGGGACCCACTTTTGTTTTGTATGAAAAAACTTTGCTGGAAATCAATTGTGATGTGCTGAAGTCTTGTTCAAGGGTGGAGGCTGGCATGCGTATAATAATAATAATATTTTATTAATTTAGTCTTCTTTGGCATTCTAGCATTTTCCTATAAATAGGGTGCTTAGTTAGAATTGAAAATCACACTAGAAATAAGTTTTCTTTCTCTCTATATTATCGGCGTTTATTTTGTGAGTATTTAGATACTTTGAGAGTTGCTATTCAGTGCAAGTTTCTTTTGGCTTTACATCCGATATTCTGATCAGAAATACTGTTATTTTGAGGTAAGGGATGTTATTTTCTTTGTAAATGATATTATTTTCTTCAATATCATTATGCTGAAATATTGTTATGAATTTTATTGTGGAATTTTTACCTTTTTCTCTTGGGGTTACTATTCATGTATACGACACTATTCACGTATATGGCACTATTCATAAATACGAAACTATTAACCTAAAAATAAAATTTTCTCTTCTTTATCCCAGATGTCTATTATAGTTACTATCTTTGATTGTATCCATGTTTTTATCTTCATTCTTGAATTTTACTCAATTATAGTTTATTATGGAGTATTTTTAAACTAGAATTATCTAAAGTACGAATCTTTAAACTTTGTCCTTTTATCTTACATGATTCGTTCACTAAAATATTTTTCATCATCCTCAGTCCTTAATGGTGATACTTGATGAATATCTTTGGCCTGTAGTGCAAAGATGAATGATTACCTAATTAATATCTTTGGCCCGTAGTGCAAAGATGAATAGGTGTTGAGATGAACATGACCAACTGGTGATATAAATGAATATCTTTGGCCTGTAGTGCAAAGATGAATATTTGATTCTAGATGTATATTGATTGTTGTTGCAGGGATAAAATATTGATGATGAACTTTTAAATCTTAGAAGATAGTAGAACTGTAAGACCCCAACTTTTATAAATAAAGATTAATTTCTCTAGAAATATATTTTTGAATATTATAGTGTGGATATAATATGATGTTATAGTTGTGGGTAATATTTACAAATTTTGCAAAGTAAGCAAGTGGTTATATAATATTCGATTGGTTGGGGAATATTCGTTTTAATAGGGAATATTTGTACGATGGCACAATCATTGGTGGACCCCACAACGGAAATATTGTCGTAGTTAGAAAATGACATAATTATCTTTTTATAAAAATAACGGCGGATGTTTTACCGTTAAACTGTTTTACTACCTGGTAGTAAAAGTACAGTAATACGTGTGGTTGCATAGTAGTACACGGTATTGATTATTGATGCTTATGTGAGAAGTCACTCATTTATACTCAATTATTACTACGATAATTCACGATCATATCTCTCTATATTATTGATTTGATTATTGTCACAAAAGATCATCTCGTATAATATGATATATTATTAAATCAATAGTTGAGACGACAAAGTTATTCATATTATTAAATTGCAATATTTACAATGTCTAGAAGTTCTGCCAAGGAGAGGTTTGGTCATCTAATTGCGCGCCAATAAGGAGAAATCCTTATTGGAAAGCCCCCTCTTTAGAGCAATTATTATAGAGAGAAATTATAGAGAGAAAGAAGAAGAGAAGTCTGCTACCTCTCTACTCCAAAGATCCGCTTTTTTCTAAGGTAAGGGGTATTATTTCTTTCAGATTCTTGAAGAGAGCTTCATTATTCCATTCTTTATTATTATGTTGGAATAACTGCGCCTATGCTCAGATACCGTATATACATGGTGAAATTCTTCCGATATTCCATTCTTTATTATTATGTTGAATAACTCGTCTGCAAGTGCGGCATCTATCGCATGCATGGTGAATTCTTTGTTATTCCATTCTTTATTATTCTCGTTGAAATATCCTCGCTCAGGCGGATTACGCTGACCTCGGTTCCATTCTTTATTATTCTCGTTGAATAACTCGTCTGCATGTGCCTATCGCATGTATGGTGAATTCTTTTGTTATTCCATTCTTTATTATTCTGTTGGAATATCGTGTCTGTGCGTATTACGCTAGACCTGGTTCCATTCTTTATTATTCTGTTGGAATAACCTGTCTATGTGGATTATCACATGCATGGTGAATGATCCTTCGTATTCATTCCTTATTAAATTGTGAAAATGATCTGTCTACGTGGATTATCGCATGGCGGGTGAAAATCCATTTACAGTTTTATATATTCTATGTATTCATTTGGTTAAAGTTTTGGCTTCTATACTCCATGAAATTAGTATAATATCCTGAATATTTGCGCTTCATCCGGTATCTTTTCATGGAAATATTCTTATGAGCATTCTTGAATTTTACTCCACAAAGCAGTATCATGTTGACAATTTGGACGTAATTGATTTCAGGATAAATTAACTTATAAATCTTTAAAATTTATACTTGAACTTGTTTTATTGAATTATTATGTCATTGTCATCATCCTCATGCTTATATTGTGATGAAAGTCATCTTTGGCTTACGTGCATAGATGGACTTGGTATGATTACGACCAGGATCATTCTAAGATAATCATGACCGTAATGTTATAAATGATGTGGTAAAAGTCCTCAATGGGCCTGTGTAGTGCATCATGGACGCTTTTGGTATGATTATGACCAGGATTATTCTAAGATAGTCATGACCATCGATGATTTAATGAATATCCTCGCCCGTAGTGCGGGGATGACTCGATGATGTGGTTTATTTATTGTCGAGTCTCAAATATAAAAAATTGATGAAAACATTTTAAATCATAAAAGATAGTAGATATCATGCTCTACTTGACTCTTCTAATGGATTGCTTATTCACCGCAGCTTAAACTTGATGTCTATTGTATTTTATCGCTTTATATTATCAAGACTAATGATAATTTATTCTCGCATTATCTTAGTCATAATATTTCTTATCGGGCTAGTTGAGCTCACCCTTTTTTTTCACCGTTCTCTTCAAGAAATGAGAACGTAGTCGGGATTAGTCCGGGAATGAAGTGATGGTCCCAGATGATAGTATTAGTAGTCCTCACTATTCTATAAAATAGTGTGACAATAAAAATGTAATGAGGACTCTTTGAGAGTGGATATCGTCTAGATGACAATATTCTTATTAAACTCTCAGATTATGTTTTGTCGTATATTACACGGCATCGGTTGTATAATTAAGTTTGTATTTGTATTTTGTACCATGTATTTGGCGACTCAAGATGGGTGATGTATACCTATTTTGGGGGCATCACAACAGTATCAAAGCTTAGGGATATGATCCTCGGCCGAGATGTGAGACAAGAACTAGGAGGGGAGAGACGGGAATTCCTTCGCTAGTTCGACCTACCTAAGTTTATTTGGTATTTAATTAGTCGATCAGAGTATTGGGATAATATGTGATATGTTAATTAACCCTTGTTTTGTGGCAGTATTTGAAAATGGCATCCAAAAATGTTGAGATAAACAATGAAGCACATGAGACCGCTGAGTCACCATAGATTAATGCCTGTGATAATGTGCAACAGGAAGACAATAATCCTCATGTAAACAATATCACCGATGAAATGGTGAACGATGGGATGTTCAGAGGCTTTATGTAATTCATGCAACATCAAAGTAAAGCGGCTCCTCATTCCAAAATGCAGGTGGAAACACCGATAACTTCCTTTGACGGCCACCGCTAAGCGCTTCAAGGAGCTGGGACCACCAGAGTTTTTTGGAGAGCCAAAACCACTTAAGGCGGAGACGTGGATAAAGCAGATCAACAAGATATTTGATGTCTTGGGATGCTCCGAGGAGCAAAAGGTTACCTTTGCCACCTTCATGTTGTGAGCAGAGGCAGATTACTGGTGGGAATTTGTAAAGCGTACTCAACCTGCCGCACTCAAAATGTCTTGGGAGAAGTTCCAAGAGTCGCTTCAACGACAAGTACTTTCCTCGAAAGTATTCGCCACATGAAGGAGGTAGAGTTCATCAAGCTTGAGCAAAACAATATGACCGGCGCAAGAGACGGCTAAGTTTGCCGAGTTGTCTCTGCTTATATCCCACTTGGTTGATAATGAGGAGAGAATGACGCGATGTTTCTAAGAGGTTTGAAACCCGAGATACGCCAATACCTTATCTCTCACATAAACCAGTGTTTGTATTCGATGTTGTGAATAGGGCTCGCTTATCGAGCGCGATAATGAGTCAACCCAACCAAGAGAGAGCAACCGACAAGTCGATAATACCAAAGGTAGAAAATAGCCATCGGGGCTATGTGACAACAAACGTGGAGGGAATCAACATGCCGTAAATGAAAATCACTTCTATGGTAATCATGGCCATGACAATAAGAGAATGGACATTTCAAGAAGAGGAGATTCAACAAGGATGGAAAGACGTCAAGACCAACACCGTTGTTAAGGAAGGAGAACGACCACCTTATCAGATATTTACAAATGTGGAGGGAAGGACACATAAGTCCAAACCGCATCGATGCAATCCAAAGCGTGTTATAATTATGGAAAAGAAGGTCACCTAGCCCGATTTTATCGCACACCAAAGTCAAGTCCAAATTGGATGGAGGCATCAAAGGGTGTCCTGCATAAGATAAAACCTAGTAGTTCAAGGAGAGAGCATTTGTCGAAGCTCCCAAAAAGCGAGGAATCCGAACGAGGTGATCACGGTAAGCTAATCATAAACTCTAGTGAAGTTTATACTTTATTTGATACCGCTTCTACCCATTCCTTTATTTCTCCTACTTGCGCTCAACGCTTAAATTTGACTCCTAGAAATTAGACTTCGACTTATCTCATTGAAACTCCGCTGGAGAAACCTTCATTACATCCACTATTTATAAGTCTTGTTTGATTCAAATCCAGAATCGCATCGCTACCACGATCTTATTTCTTTTAAAATACTTGCATTTGATGTGATTTTAGGGATTGATTGGTTAACTACTCATCATGCTAAAATCGATTATTTTCGTAAGGTCATTAGCTTTCATATTCCTAACCAACCTATTATGCAAATTCAAGAAACCAAACCACTAAAATCAATCATCGCTATATCAAGTCATAAAGCTATTCATTTATTAAAAAACGGATGTCAAGCTTTCTTAGCCCATGTCACGGATTTAAATAAAGATACGCCGATTTGAATGATATTTCTATTGTTAATAAATTTCCCGACGATATTCCCTCAAGAACTTCCCGCCTACCCCAGAGCGTGAAATTGAATTTTGTATCGACTTTTGAATCGTAGACAAAAACCCATTTCCAAAGCCCCATATCGAATGGCTTCTATAATTGAACTTCGTGAGTTAAAACCCAACTAAAGGAATTGTTAGACATCGCTTTCATTCTGGCCCCAAGACGCCTCCCTCGGGGTGCTCCTGCTCTATTCGTGAAGAAGAAAGATGGAAGTATGCGACTTTGTATTGATTATCGGAGTCAATCATGTCACCATCAAAAAAAAGTACCCGCTCATCATTATTGATGACCCGTTTCACCAGCCAGTAAGGAGCCAAATTTTTTCAAAGATCGATTCGCTTCCTGATATCATCAATTGAAGATTAAACCGATGACATTCCAAAGACCGCTTTAACTCTAAGACGGCATTATGAATTCCTAGTCATGTCTTTTGATCGACTAATGCTCCCCGCCGCTTTCATGGATATGATGAACCGAGTATTCAAGGAATATTTGGATCACTTTGTGGTCGCTTTTATCGATGACATCCTCATATACTCCAAACCCCGCTTCATGAGCAAACTTGAGGTCATACTCTTATTCCTTTATGCCAAGTCAAGAAATGTGAGTTCGCTCGAGGAAGTCAGATTCCTTGGGCACGTGATATCAAATCATGGAATATCTGTCAACCCGACAAAGATCAAGCAATTCAAAGTCGGGAGCAACCTAAGTCAAATGATCGAAGTACGTAGCTTTCTGCTTAGCTAGTTATTATTATCGAGATTCAGTAGAAGGGTTTTCTCGAATCGCTACTCCATTAACTCAAATTGACTCGAAAAAAGATACAAAATTCGGTTGAGCGAGGAATGTGAAAAGAGTTTTCAAGAACTCAAGAGAAGACTCATTTCAAAGACCTGCTCGACAATACCATCCGCCTCGAGGGATTTGTCATCTACAAAGATGCTTCGTGCAAAGGGTTAGGATGTGTTCTCATGCAACATGGGAAAGTCATAGCCTATGCCTCACGACAACTCAAAGAATATGAGAGGAATTATCCTACTCATGATCTAGAGTCGTCAGCAAAGAAGCTATTTTTGCGCTTAAGATTTGGAGGCATTACCCAGATGAGAGAGAAGGTGGAGATCTATACGATCATAAAAGCCTCAAATATTTCTTCACTCAAAAGGAACTCAACATGCGAGAAACGACGATGGCTTGAGTTGTTGAAAGATTATGATCATACCATCCAATACCATCTTGAAAAGCGAACGTAGAGTAGCTTTTATCGAGTAGTAAGATCATATGCGGCACGAAAGTGCAATATTGTCAACGCAAAGACCCATTTTGTATGACTTGGAAAGGATGGAAATAGAGTTAAAGACTCAGGACCCATGTGATGATGGCGAATATACGAGTGGAACCGACTTTTAATCGATAAAGTTAAAGTCGCCAAACTACGCACTGGAGCCGATGCGTATGAAGAAGAAAAAGTGAAAGAAGGTGCTATTCCGTAAGCAAGAATCGATGAAGAAGGAATACTTCGAGTCAACTCCAATTTGTGTTCCTAACGATTCTCGACTTGAAGTATAAAATCATGATGGAGGCGCACAACACACCGCTTGCAATCCATCTCGAGAGTACCAAAATGTATCGTGATCTTCGACATACATTTTGGTGGAGCAATATGAAGAGAGAGATAACGGGTTTATCTCAAGGTGTCTAACTTGTCAACGAGTCAAGCGCGAAAACATCAAGTGCCAAAAGGTCCATCAGAACCACTTGAAATTCCGTAATGGAAGTGGAGCACATTACCATGGATTTCAAGCATCGGTCTTCCCAAGGTTTCTCAAGGCATAGATGCGATTTGGGTCATTGTTGATAGATCGACCAAGTCCGCTTCATTTCTTACCGATACGAGAAACTTTTACACTTGAACGCCTTGCTAGTATGTACATAAACGAGATCGTAAGATTGCATGGTATGCCAAAGATCCATAGTTTCCGATCGAGACCCAAGATTCACTTCAAGATTTTGGGTTAGTTTACAAAAAGCTATGGGCACGGATTTACGATTTAGTTCGCATATCATCCTCAAACGGATGGGCAAATGGAAAGGACTATTCAAACTCTTGAAGATTTATTAAGACTCGTGGTCCTTAACTTCAAGGGAAGTTGGGACAAGTTCTTACCATCGGTGGAGTTTTCCTACAACAATAGTTATCAAGCAAGTATCGGCATGGCTCCATTTGAGGCGCTTGTATGGAAGAAAGTGTCGCTTCTCAAAGATGTTGGGATGAGGTGGGTGAAGCAACATTGTTGGGACCAGATTTGGTACGTATGACTACGAAAAAGATTCAAACGATCCGACAACGATAAAAAACCTCACAAGATCGACAAAAGAGTTATGTCCGATCTTCATCGAAAAGACGTGGAATTCAATATCGAGATCATGTGTTGTTACGTATCGCTCCATGGAAAGGAGTTACAAGATTTGGAAAGAGAGGAAAGCTCAATCCTCGATTCATCGGCCCATTTTAATCCTCGATCGAGTAGAATCGTGGCCTATATAGACTCGCTTTACCGCTAAGTATGTCTCGTGTTCATAACGCTTTTCACATATCTATGTTACGTAAATATGTGAAAGACCCAAACCACATTATCAATTAGAACCAGACGAGATAGAGGAAGATTTAACATATGAAGAGTTACCGTTAAAATCTTGGATAAGAAGGATCATATTCTACGCCCTCCAAGTTATACCTCAAGTCAAAGTTTTGTGGAGAAACCACGATGTTGAGGAAATGACCGGGAGTTAGAATCGAGATGAAATCAAGGTATCCTCACCTCTTCGACATACCAGTAATGCACTCTAATTTCGAGGATGAAATTTCATAAGAAGGGAGGTCAGAAGACCCCAACTTTTATAAATAAAGAATAATTTTCTCTCAAATATATTTTTGAATATTATGGTGTGGATATAATATAATGTTATAGTTGTGGGTAATATTTACAAATTTTGCAAAGTAAGCAAGTGGTTATATAATATTCGATTGGTCTGGGAATATTCATTTTAACAGGAATATTCGTACGACGGCACAATCATCAGGACCCCACAACTAAGTATTGTCGTAGTTAGAAAAAAACGACATAATTATCTTTTATAAAAAATAACGGCGAGAAGTTTTACCGTTAAAACCGTTGAACTACCCTAGTAGTAAAAGTACAAAGAATACGCTGGGTTGCATAAGAGCACACCAGATTGATTATCGATGCTTACGTGAGAAGTCACTCGCTTATACTCAATTATTACTACAAAGAATTGTTGATCATATCTCTCATATTATCGATTCGATTATTATCACAAAGATCATCCGATAATATGATATATTATTAAATCAATAATTGAGACGACAAAGTTATTCATATTATTAAATTGCAATATTTATAATGTCTAGAAGTTCTCATAAGGAGAGGTTCGGTCATCTAATCATGCTACCAATAAGGAGAAATCCTTATCTGAAAGCCCCTCTTCCTCGGAAATGACCTCGTTGTTAAATATCGTGAGTTATAATATTAATGATGAATAAGTTCGTGTTGATTAAAGATGAAATTGATAGTTCCATCAGGTTGGAATTATTAGTGTTAGTGGAAATCGACATTTATTTCGATATTAATTGATGTCCTGGAAGTTATATCGACTATTAATGGGTAATTAATCGGATAAATGAGCAATTAATTGCTATTAATTCACATGATTATAACTATTTGTTCACATGTGTGTACTATTGATTCACATTCTTGTACTATTAGGGGAGTCAAAAAGATTGATAATACTTGCATGACTAAGTTAAAAATGGAGGTATAAATGGAGGTACTATACCGTAATTCAGATTTTCACATGATTATAACTATCGATTCACATGATTGAACTATTGATTCACATTATTTACTATTAGGGAGGTGGTTCAAGTTTGATAATACTACAGGACTAAATTAAAAATGAAAAAAAAGTCAAGGTATTATACTGTGAATATTTCGAGCCCCAAAACGTGCAATTATCGAAACTATATTTTCCTATAAATAAGCTCATTCTTCCTTCATTTCTCACCAATTCACTAAAGCTATAGAGCAATTATTATAGAGAGAAATTATAGAGAGAAAGAAGAAGAGAAGTCTCGCTACCTCTACTATTCCAAAGATCCAGCTTTTTCTAAGGTAAGGGGTATTATTTTTTCAGATTCATGAAGAGAGCTTTCATTATTCCATTCTTTATTATTATTATTGAATAACTCGCCTATGCTAAGTACCGCATACATGGTGAAATTCTTCTTCATTATTCCATTTTTTATTATTCTGTTGAATAACCTCCTCATCTGCATTCGATTACGCTTAGAATTCTTCGGTTCCATTCTTTATTATTCTCGTTGAATAACTCGTCTGCAAGCGCTCATCGCATGCATGGTGAATTCTTTGTTATTCATTCTTTATTATTCTCGTTGAATATCCTCGTCTGTGCGGATTACGCTGAGACCTCGGTTCCATTCTTTATTATTCTATGGAATAACCTCGTCTCGTAAGGCCTATCGCATTTACGGTGAATTCTTCCGTTATTCCATTTTTTTATTATTCTTTGAATATCCTATCTGTGCGGATATGATTACGCTTGAATTCTTCTCATATTCCATTCTTTATTATTCTGCTGAATAACTCTGCCTATGTGGATTATCATATGCATGGTGAATGATCCTTCGATTCATTCCTTATTAAATTGTGGAAATGATCTCGCTCTACGTGATTACCGCATGGGCGTGTGAAAATCCATTTGTAGCTTTCATATATTCTATTATACTCATTTGTTAAAGTTTTCGGCTTTTATACTCCATGAAATTAGTAGAATATCCTGATATTTGCAAGCTTCATCCAAGATCTTTTCATGGAAATATTCTTCCGAGCATTCTTGAATTTTACTCCACAAAGCAAGATCATGTCGATAATTTGACGTAATTGATTTCAAGATAAATTAACTTATAAATCTTTAAAATTTATTCTTGAACTTGTTTTATTGAATTATTATGTCATTGTCATCATCCTCATGCTTATATTGTGATGAAAGTCATCTTTGGCTTACGTGCATGGATGGGACTTGGTATGATTATGACGACTGTGGATTATTCTAAGATAATCATGACCGTAATGTTATAAATGATGTGGTAAAAGTCCTCAAAGGGTCTGTAGTGCATCGATGGACAGCTTTTGGTATGATTATGACCAGGATTATTCTTAGATAGTCATGACCATCGATGATTTAATGAATATCCTCGGCCATAGTGTGTGGATGACTCGATGATGTGGTTTATTTATTGTCGAGTCTCAAATGATAAAAATTGATGAAAAACATTTTAAATCATAGAAGATAGTAGATATCATGCTTACTCGACTCTTCTAATGGATTGCTTATTCCGCTGCAGTTAAACTTGATGTCTATTGTATTTTATCAGTTTAACATTGTTGAAGACTAATGATAATTTATTCTGCATTATCTTAGTCATAACATTGTTCTCTTCAGGAAATGAGAACGTAGCCGGGACTAGTCGGGGAATGGAGTGATGGTCCAGATGATAGCATTAGTAGTCCTCACTATTCTATAAAATAGTGTGACAATAAATGTAATGAGGACTCTATTTGAGAGTGGATATTGTCTAGATGACAATATTCTTATTAAAACTCTTAGATTATGTTTTGTCGATATTACACGAAGGTTGTATAATTAAGTTTGTATTTGTATTTTGTACCATGTATTTGGCGACTCAAGATGATACCTGGGTGTGATGTATACCTATTTTGGGGGCTTGTTGTCTACATGTAAATATTACCCACAACTATAACATTATATCATATCCACACCATAATATTCAATAATATATTTCGAGAAATATTTAATCTTTATTCATAAAAGTTGGGGTCTTACACGTACTTTAGATAATCCAAGTTTAAAAATACTCCATAATAAACCATAGTGGATTAAAATTCAAGAATGGACATCAAAACATGGATACAATCAAAGATAGTAACCACAATTGACATCTAGGACAAAGAAGAGAAATTTTTATTTTTTTTAGTGAATAGTGCCGTATACGTGAATAGTAACTTTGACACAAAAAGGTAGAAATTCTACAATAAAATTCATACCAATATTTCAGCATAATGATATTGAAAGAAATAATATCATTTACGAAGAAAATAACATCCCTTACCTCAAAAGAACAGTATTTCTGAATGAAATATCGGATATGATGCTGAAGGAAACTTGCACTGAGTAGAAACTCTCAAAGTATCTAAATACTCACAAAATACGCTCGATAATATATAGAGAGAGAAAAAACTTTTTTTCTTTTGTTAATGTGGAGTTTCCCAACCGCAGTCGGACTAAGGAGATGTACTAGGACGAATGAAACCGATGTCCAACAACTCCTGTAGTTGGACCTTTAACTCCTGAAGTTTAATAGGAGCCATTTGATATGGGGTTTTAAAAATGGGCTTTGTACCAGGTTCAAGATCAATAAAGAATTCAACTTCACATTCTGGGGGTAGACCGGGATGTTCTTTAGGAAATACGTCAGGAAATTTACTAACAACAGGAATATTATTCAAATCCGACGTGTCTTTATTCAAATCCATAACATGGGCTAAGAAAGCTTGACATCTGTTTTTCAATAAACGAATAGCTTTATGACTTGATATGACATTGATTGATTTTAGTGGTTTAGTTGCTTGAATTGCATAAACAAAGTTGGTTAGAAATATGAAAACTAACAACCTTACGAAAATAATCAATTTTGGCATGATGAGTAGTTAACCAATCAATCCCTAAAATCACATCAAAAGCAAATATCTTTAAAGAGATAAGATCAACAGGTAATGTGATGGTGCCAACTTGGATCAAACAAGATTTATAAACAAAGGATGTGATGAAAGTTTCTCCTAACTGAGTCTCCATAGATAAATAAAAGTCTAATTTCTCCTGAGTTAAGTTTAAACGCTGAGCACAAGCGGAGAGAGATAAATGAATGGGTAGCACCCCAGATTCAGTAAGGTATAAACTTCGCAAGAATTTATGATTAGCTTACCCGTAATCACCTCGCTTGGGTTCCTCATATTTTGACCAATCCACGACAAACGCCTTCCAGAACCGTTGACTTTGACTTTTCTAGGACAAGCCTTTTGAGTCACCATCCCCGCTGGACTTGTTTTCGCTACTGTACAATCTCGAGCGATATGTCCTTCCTTTCCACAATTATAACATACCTTGAACTGTTGTGGGCAGTTTGAGCTGATATGTCCCTCTTTCCCGCATTTATAGCATACGACTGGTGGTCATTCTCCTCCTTCGTACATTCGGGCTTGTCAGCCAGCGCGCCTTCACATGGTCATTGTTGAATCTCCTCTTTTTTAAATCTCCTCCCGACTCGCTTCTTTTATTTTCATGGTCATGATTACCACCAGAGTGGTTACCATTTTTGTCTGTATTTTTCTTTCTCCGCTGGTTATCGTTATTCTGATGACTGCTATCACCGTTATGATCCTGGTTGTGGTCCCTCGGTTGAACGTACTCGTTATCTCGCACTAACAATTGAGCCCTATTGACAACATTTGAATAGAGAGAAAATTTATGAGAAATGAGATATTGACGTATGCAAGGTTTCAAACCTCTCAGAAACATCCGTGTCATACGTTCCTCATTCTCCACAAAAATGAGGTGCATACCTGGATAACTATGCAAACTTCGCCTCGTACTGGGACACCGTCATATTGTTTTGTTCCAGTCTAATAAACTCCACTTCCTTCATATGACGGATACTTTCAGGAAAATACTTATCATTGAATAGCTTCAAATGTCTCCCAAGACATGCCGAAAGCGTACTGGATGGGTACGCTTCACGATTCCCACCAAAGAATCACGCCTCATTACGAACATAAAAGTGGCGAATGGAACCTTCTTCTCCTCCGTGCATTCCAAGACATCGAATATCATGGTAATTTATTTGACCCACGCCTCCGCTTTTTTATCGGATCCGCTTTCCCTGCACTCGTGGTCCCAACTTTTGAATCGCTTGGTTGTAACAAACTGTGCGTTGTTATGATTTCCACCAGTATTTTGTACACGAGTCTCCCTCGTCTAATTTTACATGAACTGCAAAAAGCTTCTAAACATCCCGTCGTTCATCATCTGCTAAACAACTTTCTAGAACCATCATTCCACACCCCGACTAGAACTCGCTACATTCTCGCCTCCTGAGAAGAAAAATGGAACAAAAAGGAAAAGGGTGAGCTCAACTAGCCCAGTAAAGAATATTATGACTAAGATAATATAGAACAAATTATCGTTAGTCTTCAATAGGAAAAATCGATAAAATACAATAGACAACAAGTTTCGAGATCAATATTCGCAATGAAAATAATAATTCATAGATGAGTTACGTAGAGAATGAAATCTACTATAATCTATGAATTTAAAAGTCCATCATTAATATTTTATCCCTGTAACATCAATCAATATATATCTTGAATCAAATATTCATCTTTGCACTACAGGCCAAAGATATTCATCACTCAATCATGTTCATCTCAACACATGTTCATCTTTTGCACTACAGCCAAAGATATTCATCAAAATTCATTCATCTTTGCACTACAGGCCAAAGATATTCAGTAATATCATCATTTAGGACTGAGGATGATGAAAAATATTTTAAAGACAACGAATCTAGTGAAACAAAAGAATAAATACTAAGGATTCATATTTCAAACAATCCAAGTTCAAAAATACTTCATAAATAACCGTAGTGAAGTAAAATTCAAGAATGATCAAAATATGGATACAATCAAAGCTAGTATCCATAATAGATATTTTGGACAAAAAAAGAGAATTTAATTTTTTCTGTGAATAGTGCCGTATTCGTGAATAGTGTCGTATACGTGAATAGTAACCCAGACACTAAAAGACAAGAATTTTACAAGAAAAATCTTACCAATATTCTGGCATAATGATATTAGAAGAAATAATATCATTTAAAAAAAAAAATATTCCTTACCTCGAAAAGACAAAGATTTCGATCGAATACTAGATATAGTCTCAAGGAACTTGCACCGATAGCAACACTCAAAGTATCAAAATACTCACAAAATACGCTTCTTGAATAATATAGAGAAAACTTCAGTTTCTGGTGTGATTTTCAATTCTAACCTAAACACCCTATTTATAGGAAAATACTTAGAACACCAAAGCAGAAAATTTAATAAAACATTATTATTTTTACAAAACTTTCACGCCCATCTTTGAAATCTGATTTCACTTATCAACGTAGCAATTATTGAATCAATAAAATAAAATATTAAACAAGAATTCACCGTAATAATTATCGAGTAGTGCCTTCACGTAAGAATCAATAATTGGTGCAATATCGTAAGCATCGTATTTTAACCACTCGGGTATTCCAACAAGATAATTGTGAATAACTATGCCGTTATTTATAAATAACTTATACTTGCTGCTTTCTTCATCCAATCGCTTTTTAGTTATGGGGCCCACACATTGTTTCATACCATCAGCATTTAATATTCCCCGACAAAGTAAGAATATTCCACCACCAAACAAATATTCCCCGACAACAATGAATATTTTATAACCACTTGCTTATTTAAAATATTTAAGATTTTACCCATAACTAACCACATTAATCAAATCAACCCTTACTATTTCAAAATAATAAATAGAGGAAATTTAATTTCATTTATAATAAACTGGGGTCTTACAACCTCCCCTCCTTATGAAATTTCGTCCTCGAAATTAACGTACGTACCTGGTGTTTCGAAAAGGTGAGGATACCTCGCTTTCATTTCTGTTTTGAACTCCCAAGTCATTTCCTCAATAGCATGGTTCCTCCACAAAACTTTGACTTGTGGTATGACCTTTGTACGTAAGACATGCTCCTTCCTATCCAAGATCTTGACAGGTACCTCCTCGTACGTTAAGTCTTCAGCTATCTCGTCCGGTTCTAACTCAATAACGTGGTTCGGGTCTTTCACATATTTACGAAGCACAGATATATGAAAAACATTATGAACACGAGACATACTTGGAGGTAACGCGAGTCTATAGGGTACATTTCCTACGGGTCAAGAATCTGAAATGGGCTAATAAATCGTGGATTGAGCTTTCCTCTCTTCCCAAATCTTGTAACTCCCTTCCATGGAGCAACACGCAACAATACATGATCCCCAATACTAAATTCCACGTCCTTTCGATGAAGATCCGCATAACTCTTTTATCGATCCTGTGCCGTTTGTATACGTTGTCGAATCATTTGGATCTTTTCCGTAGTCATACGTACCAACTCGGGTCCCAACAATGTTGCTTCACCCACCTCATCCCAACATATTGGAGAGCGACACTTTCGTCCATACAATGCTTCGAATGGAGCCACACCTATACTTGACTGCTAACTGTTGTTGTAGGAGAATTCCACCAATGGTAAATACTTATCCCAACTCCTTTTAAAGTCTAGGACACAGAGTCTTAATAGATCTTTAAGAGTTTGAATAGTCCTCTCTCATTTTCCGTCCGTTTGTGGATGGTATGCCGAACTGAATCGTAAATCCGTGCCCATAGCTTTTTGCAAGCTAACCGAAAATTGTGAAGTGAATCTTGGGTCACGATCCGAAACTATGGATACTGGCATGCCATGCAATCTCATAATCTCATTTACATACATATGAGCAAGACGTTCAAGAGAATAAGTCTCCCATATCGGCAAGAAATGAGCAAACTTGGTTAATCTATTAATAATAACCCAAATAGCATTTATGCCTTGAGAAACCGTGGGAAGACCCGTAACGAAATCCATGGTAATGTGTTCCCACTTCCATTTCGGAATCTCAAGTGGTTGCAATGGACCCTTAGGCACTTGATGCTCCGCCTTTACACGTTGACAAGTTAAACACCTCGAGATAAACTTTGTGATCTCTCTCTTCATGTTGTTCCACCAAAATGTATGTCGAAGATAACGATTCATTTTGGTACTTCCAGGATGGATTGCAAACGGTGTATTGTGTGCCTCTATCATGATCTTGTTTTTCAAATCAGAATCGTTAGGAACACAAAGTCTGGAGTGGATTCGAAATATTCCTTCTTCATCGATTCTCGCTTCCGGAATAACACCTTCTTGTACTTTCTTCTTCATACGCATCAGCTCCGGCCTTGCGGGCTTGAGCAACTTTAACTTTATCGATTAAAGTTGGTTCTATGCGTATACTTGACATCATCGCACTCATTCCTGCATATGATCTTCTACTCAATGCGTCAGCTACCACGTTTGCTTTTCCAGGATGGTATTGAATAGTGTGGTCATAATCTTTTAACAGCTCGAGCCAACGTCGTTGCCGCATGTTGAGTTCCTTTTGGGTGAAGAAATATTTGAGGCTTTTATGGTCTGAATATATCTCCACTTTCTCTCCATATAGATAGTGTCTCCAGATCTTTAGCGCAAAAACGACTGCTGCCAACTCTAGATCATGAGTAGGATAATTCCTCTCATATTCTTTAAGTTGTCGCGAGGCATAGGCTATTACTTTCCCACGTTGCATGAGAACACATCCTAACCCTTTGCCTGAAGCATTGCTATAGATAACAAATCCATCCGAACCAGATGGTATTGTCAGAACAGGTGCCGAAATGAGTCTCCTCTTAAGCTCTTGGAAACTCTTCTCGCATTCCTCGCTCCATACGAATTTTATATCTTTCTGAGTCAGCTGAGTTAATGGAGTAGAGATTCGAGAAAATCCTTCCACGAATCTCCGATAATAACCAAATAAGCCCGTAAAGCTACGATTTTGGCCATCGACTTCCGCTGTTCTTCAACTTTGTATTGCTTCAATTTTCGCCGAGTCAACAGATACTCCATGTTTTGACACCATTATGCCCAAGGAATGCTACTTCCTCGCCGTAACTCGCATTTCTTTAACTTGGCATATAGCTTGTTTTCACGAAGCCTTTGAGTACCAAATTTCAAATGGTGCTCACGATCTTCACTACTTTTGGAATATATAAGGATGTCATCAATAAAGACAATAACGAGTTGATCTAAATATTCCTTGAATACTCGGTTCATCATATCCATGAAAGTCAGCAGGAGCATTAGTCAATCCAAAAGATATGACTAAGAATTCATAATGCCCGTATCAAGTTCAAGGCGCCTTTGAATATCCTCGCCTCTAATCTTCACCGATGATATCCGTAATGAAGATCGATCTTTGAAAAGAATTGTGCTCTTTGAATCGGGTCAAACAGTCATCAATGCGAGGTAAGCGGATACCTATTCTCGATAGTGACATGGTTCAATTCTTGGTAGTCAATACAAACTCAAGATACTCCCGCCTTTCTTCTTTACGAATAAAATAGGAGCACCCCAAAGAGATGTACTAGATCTAATGAAACCGATGTCCAACAACTCCCCGTAGTTGGACCTTTAACTCAAGTTCAATAGAGCCATTCGATATGGGGTTTTAGAAATGGGCTTTGTACCAGTTCAAGATCAATAAAGAATTCAACTTCACGCTCGGGGTAGACCGGAAGTTCTTCCTAAATACGTCGTGAAATTTACTAACAACAGAATATTATTCAAATCCGACGTGTCTTTATTCAAATCCATAACATGGGCTAAGAAAGCTTGACATCCGCTTTTCAATAAACGAATAGCTTTATGACTTGATAGGATGTTGATTGATTTTAGTGGTTTAGTTGCTTGAATTGCATAACAAAGTTGGTTAGGAATATGAAAACTAACAACCTTACAAAAACAATCAATTTTGGCATGATGAGTAGTTAACCAATCAATCCCTAAAATCACATCAAAAGCAAATATCTTTAAAAAGATAAGATCAACTGATAATGTGATGGTGCCAACTTGGATCAAACAAGATTTATAAACAAAGTGGATGTGATGAAAGTTTCTCCTAACGAGTCTCCACAGATAAATCAAAGTCTAATTTCTCCTGAGTTAAGTTTAAACGCTGAGCACAAGCAAGAGAGATAAATGAATGGGTAGCACCGTAGATTCTAGTAAGGTATAAACTTCGCAAGAATTTATGATTAGCTTACCCGTAATCACCTCGCTTGGGTTCCTCACATTTTGACCACCACGAAAAAAATGCTCTTCCAGAACCGCTTGACTTTGACTTTTCCGGGATGTACCTTTTGAGTCACCATCCTCACCGGACTTGGTTTCGCCATCGTCTAATCTCAAGCGATATGTCCTTCCTTTCCACAATTATAACATACCTTGAACTGCTGTGGGCGCGCTTGAGTGATATGTCCCTCTTCCCGCATTTATAAGTATACGACCGTGGGTCATTCTCCTCCCTTAGTACTAGTTGTCATTGCCGGTGTTGACGCCTTCACATGGTCATTGTTGAATCTCCTCTTTTTAAAATCTCCTCCCGACTCGGTTCTTCTTTTTTCATGGCCATGATTATCTCCAGAGTGGTTACCATTTTTGTTTGTATTTTTTTTTCTCCGCTGGTTATCGTTATTCTGATGACTGCTGTCACCGGTATGATCCTGATTGTGGTCCCTGGGTTGAACGTACTCATTATCTCGCTTCTAACAATTGAGCCCTCGCTGACAACATCCTAATAGAGAGAAAATTTATGAGAAATGAGATATCGACGTATCCGTGTTTCAAACCTCTCGTAAACATCCGCTATACGCTCCTCATTCTCCACCAAATGAGGTGCAAACCTCGATAACTATGCAAACTTCGCCTCATCTTTGGGACACCGTCATATTGTTTTGTTCTAGTCTAATAAACTCCACTTCCTTCATATGACAGATACTTTTAGGAAAATACTTATCATTGAACAGTTTCTAAAATGTCTCCCAAGACATGCCGAAAAGAGTACCGATGGGTACGTTTCACGATTCCCACCAAAGAATCCGCCTCATTACTTTAACATTAAAGTGGCAAATGGAACCTTCTGTTCCTCCGTGCATTCCAAGACATCGAATATCTTGGTAATTTGTTTGACCCACGTCTCCGCCTTAATCGGATCCGGCTTTCCCCAGAATTCTGGTGGTCCCAACTCTTTGAACTACTTGGTTGTAACAAACCGTGCATTGTTATCATTTCCACCTGTATTTTGTATACGAGTCTCCCTCGTCTGATTTTGCATGAACTGCAAAAAGCTTCTAAACATCCCGTCGTTCATCATCTGCTCAGTGGTGTTGTTCATAGGAGAAACATTGCCAACCTGTTGCACGTTCTCCTCATTGGTGAGCAAAGGTGTTTCCACGGTCTCATTTACTCCACTATTAACATTCTCAGTTGCCATTCTCAAATACTACCATAAAACAAGGGTTAATTAAGGAAATCAACATATCACATAATATCCCTATATACTGACCAACTAACAAATAAGCTTAGGTAGGACACACTAGCGAAGGATTTACTCGTCTCTCTCCTCCTAGTTCTATTCCCCGATCTCCGCCAGAGAGATCATATCCCTAAGCTCGATATTAATCATGGACGCCCCCAAAATAGGTATACATCACCCATTTTGAGTCGTCAATAACATGGTACAGAAACAACTACAACTTTATTAATACAATATATAAACTGTGAGTTTAAATACAAATATTGCCATCTAGATAATATTCACACCCAAATAAGTCCTCATTACAATTATTGATACATTATTTTACAAAAATAGTGAGGACTACTAAACAACTTTCTAGAACCATCATTCCACACCCCGACTAGAACTCGCTACATTCTCGCCTCCCGAGAAGAAAAATGGAACAAAAAGAAAAAGGGTGAGCTCAACTAGCCCAGTAAAGAATATTATGACTAAGATAATATAGAACAAATTATCGTTAGTCTTCAACAGGAAAAAATCTGATAAAATACAATAGAAAACAAGTTTCAGATCAATATTCGTTTCGCAGCGGAAAATAATAATTCATAGATGAGTTACATAGAGAATGAAATCTACTATAATCTATGAATTTAAAAGTCCATCATCAATATTTTATCCTTGTAACATCAATCAATATATATCTTGAATCAAATATTCATCTTTGCACTACAGGTCAAAGATATTCATCACCATTATATTCATCTCAACACATGTTCATCTTTGCACTACAAAGCAAAGATATTCATCAAAATTCATTCATCCGCACTCTGGCATCAAAGATATTCAGTAATATCATCATTTAGGATTGAGGATGATGAAAAATATTTTAAAGACAACGAATCTAGTGAAACAAAAGAATAAATACTAAGGATTCGTATTTCAAACAATCCAAGTTCAAAAATACTTCATAAATAACCGTAGTGAAGTAAAATTCAAGAATGAGCAAAATATGGATACAATCAAAGTTAGTATCCATAATAGATATTTTGGACAAAAAAACAAGAATTTAATTTTTTTCTGTGACTAGTGCCGTATTTGTGAATAGTGTTGTGACGCCCCCAAAATTAGGTATACGTCACCCATCTTGGGTCGCCACTTACATGGTACATAAATTCAAATACAAACTTAATTATACATCTGTCGTGTAACATACGATAATACATAAACTGAGAGTTCTAATAGGAATATTGTCATTTAGACAATATCCATACTCAAGGAGTCCTCATTACATTTATTGTCACACTATATAATGTAATAGTGAGGACTACTAATGCTATCTTCTGGACCGCTACTCTTTTCCCCCACTCGTCCCAAATATATTCTCATTTCAAGAAGAATACAAAGAAAGAAAGGGTGAGCTCAACTAGCCCAAGAAGAAATATTATGACTAAGATAATGCGTAATAAATTATCATTAGCCTTCAACAATGTTAAACCGATAAAATACAATAGACAACCGCTTTAATCAAAATGGAATATACGAATCCATTAAAAGAGTCAAGTAGAAAATAAAGTCTACTATCTTTTAGGTTTTAAAAGGTTTTCATCAATTTTTATCACTAAGACTCAGTTTAATGAATAAACCACAATATCTAATCATCCCTGTACCACGGTCAAGGATTTTCATCAAATTATCAATGGTCATGACTATACCGAATCACCCCTGGTCATAATCATACCAAAAACTATCCATCAATGTACTACAGGCCACTGAAGACTTTTACCACACCACTTATAACATCACAGTTCATGATTATACCGAATGATCCCTGGTCATAATCATACTAAGTCTATCTATGCACGTAAGCCAAAGATGACTTTCAACATAATATAAACATGAGGATGATGACAATGTTATAGGAATTCAATTAAACAAGTTCAAGAATTAATTTATCCAGGAACTAATAATATCCAAATTGTCAACGTGATATTTCTTTGTAAAATAAAAGCCAAGAATGCTCAGAAGAATATTTCCATGAAAAGATACTGGATGAAGCGCAAATATCAAGGATATTCCACTAGTTTCATGGAGTATAGAAGTCAAAATTTTAACCAACTGAGTATTACAAAGAATATATAAAACTGCAAATGGATTTTCACCCGTCATGCGGTAATCCACGTATACAGATCATTTCCACAATTTAATAAGAATGAATACAAAGGATCATTCACCATGCATATATATAGCAATCCACATGTATGTGTTATTCCAATGTAATAATAAAGAATAGAATAATGTATGATTCACCATGCATGCGATAGAGACCGCATGACGTGTTATTCCCAATGTAATAATAAATGCGAATAATAAATATGGAACCGTGTCGTGAAATTCACACCGACGGGATATTCCGGCCGTAATCGTAAATACGTAATAATAAATGCGAAATAATAAATGATGGAACCAGTCCTACAGATAGCATGCATGTGATATTCAGCGTAAATATAAATAACGGAATAATAACAGTTTCACCAAGTATGCGGTAGATTGCGATAAATCGCTTATTCCAATATAATCATAAAGAATGGAATAATGTAAGAAGATCACCAAGTATTGGGTGAACCGCATATACTTGGGTCATTCCACCAAGTATAGGTAAACCATACATACTGAGTTATTCCATCGTAATAATAAAGAATGGAATAACATTAGAATATCACCAAGTATAGGGTATATCATGATACACAAGTTATTCCAATGTAATAATAAAGAATGGAATAATGTAATGGATTTCACCAAGTATAGGGTATGCCACAGATACAAAAGTTATTCCAATGTAATAATAAAGAATGGAATAATGAATGTTCTCTTCAAGAAGAAAGAATAACACCCTCACCGTGTAAAAAGAACCTAATATAGAAGTAGGGAAGTAGCGTAATACTCTTCTTCTTTCTCTCTATAATTTTCTCTCTATAGCTTTCTCTATAATTTCTCTCTGAGTTTCAATGAATTCGTAAGAAAATAATGAAGGAATGAGCTTCTATTTATAGGAAAATGGAATGCATAAGAATTAATCCATGAACTATCCGTATTGATTTACTTTTAATCCGACGGTCCATATTTAAAGAAAATCTTTTAAATAAAATATAATATATTCTATTTATATAAAAACATTTTACTATGCAAACACTATGCAATACTATGCAAAACACTATACAACACTATGCATAATAAAATATAATATATTTTATTTATAAGATAACTTTAATAAAGTATTCTATTTTATATAAAAGATGTTTCGCTTTTATTACTTAATAAAACAAAACGTCATTATCGATGTTCCTCCCACCAACACGCTATTATCACTATAATAATTAAAACAAAATGTCATCATCGCTATATATAATTCATATTAATAATCGATAATAATTGAGTCAAACCGACCGACTTCTTACATAAATATCAATAATCAATACCGCAGCTTACTTACGCAACAACGCCAGACATTATACTTTTTACTAATGAGTAGTTCAACAGCTTTAACGGTAAAAACCTCCATCGTTATTTTCATAAAATATTTTGTTCGGGTGAATAAGAACTCATGAATAGTAATTCGTGAATAAGAACTCGTGAATAGTACTCGACACAAAAAGTGTCCCAAATACTCGAGTGAACAATACTAGAGTGAATAGTAATTTCGGTGAATAGTAACTCGTGAATAGTAACTCGTGAATAGTAACTCCGACACAAAAAGTGTCCCAAATACTCGAGTGAACAATACTAGAGTGAATAGTAATTTCGGTGAATAGTAACCCGTGAATAGTAACTCGTGAATAGTAACCAGGTATTTTATGACAACTTGTCTACTTTGAAAAATTTTCAAATATGATCCTTAACTTTAAACTTTTATCAATTTAACTATTCACCAAAATAGAAAAATTGAACACTTTTATTTCATAAAATTTGGGGTCTCACAAGTGTCGTATACGTGAATAGTGCCGTATACGTGAATAGTAACCCCGACACTAAAAGACAAGAATTTCACAAGAAAAATCTTACCAATATTCCGGCATAATGATATTAGATAAAATAATATCATTTAAAAAAAAAATTATCCCTTACCTCGAAAAGACAGTACTTCTGACTAGAATACTAGATATAATGCTGAAGGAACTTACACCGTATAGCAACACTTAAAGTATCAAAATACTCACAAGAATATGCTCGATAATATAGAGAGAAAACTTCGCTTTAAGTGTGATTTTCAATTCTAACCTAAGCACCCTATTTATAGGAAAATGCTTAGAACACCAAAGCAGAAAATTTAATAAAATATTATTATTTTTACAAAACTTTCATGCCCATCTTTGAAATCTGATTTTAGCTTATCTTGTACATGTTAGTGTAGCCCACAAAACAAAAAAATGTTTTTCTTAATAAACATAATTAAAACTTCCAAAAATCAATTATTTCGGAACTTCAGAACTTCAATAATTCATAATAAATAGCCCTTTTGTCAGAAAAATTCAAACCTTATGTCTTTTTCATAGGAAATTTCATTCTCTACAACTTTACAGAAGAAAGTTTTTCCAAATTCCAAACAGAAACTGATCGAAATCCACAAACGGGAGATTTTACAGGCTATAATCAAATTTCAATCAAGAAATGGGCCCACAGACATGTTTAACATGTTTTAAACAACTTTTGCAACAAAAATACTCTTCATCCTCATATATTCATATATTCCAAATTCATTGTAAAAATATCACCATTATTATATTATTAAAATATAATAATATATTTAAATGAATTATTTTATTAGAAAAGATAAAATATCAATTTTTCAACCATTGTCACTTTAAAAATTTCTCCATCTATATCCACATAAAATGAATATTTTTCTTATCATATAAATCAATAATTAATTATTCACAAATAATATTACGTAATCACAATATCGATAACCAAAGTAGCTCCTCAGAAAGAGGGCCTTTCAATAAGGATTTCTCTCATCGGTAGCGCCAAGCATTAGATTAGTGACCAAACCTCTCCTTGAGATGTAACTTTCTAGACATTTCCAATAATATTATCTAATAATATTATTCAAATAATATGAATTATTGATCCGATAATGAAAATATTGTGTACTAACAATTATTGAAACAACAATAATATAAAATATCAACGTAGCAATTATCAATCAATAAAATAAAATATTGAATAAAGAACTCATCGTAATAATTATCGAGTAAAGCCTTCTTACGTAAGAATCAATAATTGGTGCAATACCGCCGTGCTACCGTGTTTTAACCACCGGGTATTCCAATAAGATATTATTCTGTAATAACCACGCTGCTATTTATAAACAACTTATACTTGTGCTTTTCTTCATCCAATCACTTTTCACATGGGCCCCACATTATTTTGTCATACTGTCGCATTTAATATTCCCCGACAAGAAGAATATTCCACGACCAAACAAATATTCCCCGACAACAATGAATATTTTATAACCACTTGCTTATTTAAAATATTTATGATTTTACCCATAACTAACCACATTAATCAAATCAACCCTTACTATTTCAAAATAATAAATAGAGGAAATTTAATTTCATTTATAATAAACTGGGGTCTTACAACCTCCCCTCCTTATAAAATTTCGTCCTCGAAATTGACGTACGTACCTGGTGTTTCGAAAAGGTGAGGATACCTCGCTTTCATTTCTGTTTCGAACTCCCAAGTCATTTCCTCAATAGCATGGTTCCTCCACTAAACTTTGACTTGTGGTATGACCTTTGTACGTAAGACATGCTCCTTCCTATCCAAGATCTTGACAGGTACCTTCTCGTACGTTAAGTCTTCAGCTATCTCGTTCGGTTCTAACTCAATAACGTGGTTTGGGTCTTTCACATATTTACGAAGCATAGATATATGAAAAACATTATGAACACGAGACATACTTGGAGGTAACGCGAGTCTATAGGCTACATTTCCTACTCGGTCAAGAATCTGAAATGGGCCAATAAATCGTTGATTGAGCTTTCCTCTCTTCCCAAATCTTGTAACTCACTTCCATGGAGCAACATGCAACAATACATGATCCCCAATACTAAATTCCACGTCCTTTCGATGAAGATCCGCATAACTCTTTTGTCGATCCTGTGCCGTTTGTATACGTTGTCGAATCATTTGGATCTTTTTCGTAGTCATACGTACCAACTCGGGTCCCAACAATGTTGCTTCACCCATCTCATCCCAACATATTGAAGAGCGACACTTTCGTCCATACAATGCTTCGATTGGAGACACACCTATACTTGATTGCTAACTGTTGTTGTAGGAGAATTCCACCAATGGTAAATACTTATCCTAACTCCCTTTGAAGTCTAGGACACAGAGTCTTAATAGATCTTCAAGAGTTTGAATAGTCCTCTCTGATTGTTCGTCCGTTTGAGGATGGTATGTCGAACTGAATCGTAAATTCGTGCCCATAGCTTTTTGCAAGCTAACCCAAAATCGTGAAGTGAATCTTGGGTCACGATCCAAAACTATGGATACTGGAATGCCATGCAATATCACAATCTCATTTACATACATATGAGCAAGACGTTCAAGGGAATAAGTCTCCCGTATCAGCAAGAAATGAGCAGACTTGGTTAATCTATCAACAATAACTCAAATAGCATTTATGCCTTGAGAAACCGTGGGAAGATGATAAGTAGGTTTTATACCTACTTATCCGGTATCTATTACTTGAATTAGTTTCTTATATTCATGTTTCTTAGTTACTTTTCATAGATTTTATGTTATTTTGTAGGCTATGGCATGACATTGGCATGAAGAAGCAAGGATAAGCAATTCGGACATCTTCTGGACTAAAATACGCAAGCAAATGCAAGAAGGGAATATTGAAGGACTTTTAACACCAAGTTGGATGCATGTTCTTAACTTGGAACTTGGATTTTATTGAAGCTCTACTTCTTACCTTTTTGGAACATCTTGAATCATCCCAATCGGAGTTTGGATGTGAGAGTTATGGCCTTTTACCAACGAAGATCAAAGCTAAGAGTTGTCATGTTTTCCATTTACATAGCATCTACTTCAAACCCGATTTCCGCCTTGATCTAGACGGAATCTGTCAAGCCTCAAAGAATGAAAGTTATAGATCTCGTCATTATCTTCGATTTGATAGGTGGCAGGCCTCGTAACTCCAAGTGGATCAAAAGTTATGTCTGTTTTACCAAAAGACATCGCAGCAAAAAATAACGTAGCGCGGACTGCGCTATAAATGAACTACGCATAGCGCAGAGCGCGCTAGGCCACCAGATTGTCTATCCCTATAGCGTGGGGCGTGCCCAGAATGGCTTAGGGACAGCGTGGGGCGCGCTAGGTGGCGGGGGAAGAGCTAAAATGGGTTATTTGATGTCCAAATTGAGCTAGAATAGGATTCTTAGTTGCCTAACTTGCTAGGATATCCATTAGAACTATAAATACTTGAGTTTAACTTGGATTGGGAGGCTAGTTCTAAGATTCCATTAAATCCCTCTTGGGATAGATTTCTATTAATTTATTCTTTACTTTCTTTCTTAGATTAGGAACCCTAGATTAGATTAGAATAGGAGATTGAAGCAACTTGGAGACCATTGAAGATCAAGAGCATGAGCTTGAGGAATATGAAGATTTGCTGACAACAGATTCAATTCTTTTCCTTAATCTTATTTTTATCTTTTAATGTGTATTCAAGTGTGGATTCTTAGTTTTAATTCAATGAAGTAATTCTTTGTTTGAGATTACAATGGATCTTATTGTGTAGTTTATTTTAATATGTTTCGTTATCAATTATTATGTTATATTGTGAGAATTGTCTATTGTGATTTGGACTTAATTGTCTAATTGATTGGCCATTAATTACCGTGATAATCTATATGAACTCGAGAGATGAAGTATAGGTTTAGATCTGATCATGATAGCATGTGTTTGTGATTTCTGTATAAATGAAATTCATAATTCGTGTTTAGGATAGAGATATGCCTTTACGCCATGTGTAATCTTATAGAGAACTCGTGCTTTAAATCCTTTTTAATTGTAATTCACATAAAGATATAGTGGATTAGTTAATTAGGGTGTTTTGCTTAATTCTATCATCTGTGAATTTAACTGAGTATGAGTATTATGCATCGAGAGGTGGTTTTATCTACTTTAGTGTTCTTAATTAACAATTTAGGATAAAGAATAATTGATGAGAAGTGTGTTAACTTAAATGAAGCAATAAGTGAAGTTGTGATCTTAAATCTCCGTAATCTTAATTTAACTAGTGGTAATTAGAATTAGTTTAATTATAAATTGAAATTCATTCGTTTAAATAAGATTGAGTTTATTACGAGTTAGTACTTGGTGATTTTTATTAAATAATTCTCTGTGGGAACGATACTCTACTTACACTTTATTACTTGTTGACCACGTATACTTGCGTGTTGTGTGTAATTATATTTTACCCAACAGAAGACCCGTAACGAAATCCATGGTAATGTGTTCCCACTTCCATTTCGGAATCTCAAGTGGTTGCAATGGACCCTTAGGCACTTGATGCTCCGCCTTTACACGTTGACAAGTTAAGCACCTCGAGATAAACTTCACGATCTCTCTCTTCATGTTGTTCCACCAAAATGTATGTCGAAGATCACGATATATTTTGGTACTTCCAGGATGGATTGCAAACGGTGTATTGTGTGCCTCCATAATGATCTTGTTCTTCAAATCAGAATCGTTAGGAACACATAGTCTAGAGTGGACTCGAAGTATTCCTTCTTCATCGATTCTCGCTTCTGGAATAGCACCTTCTTATACTTTCTTCTTCATACGCATCAGCTCCGGGTCGGTGGCTTGAACAACTTTAACTTTATCGATTAAAGTTGGTTCTATCGTATACTTGACATCATCGCACTCGCTTCCTCGCATATACGATCTTCTACTCAAAGCGTCACCTACCACGCTTTGCTTTTTTCAGATGGTATTGAATAGTGTGGTCATAATCTTTTAACAAACCGAGCCAACGTCGTTACTGCATGTTGAGTTCCTTTTGGGTGAAGAAATATTTGAGGCTTTTATGGTCCGAATATATCTCCACTTTCTCTCCATATAGATAGTGCCTCCGGATCTTTAAGCGCTTGAACGATCGGCCGCTAACTCTAGATCATGAGTAGGATAATTCCTCTCATATTCTTTAAGTTGTCATGAGGCATAGGCTATGACTTTCCCACGCTGCATGAGAACACATCCTAACCCTTTGCTCAAGCATCGTTTGAGATAACAAATCCATCCGAACCAGGATGGTATTGTCGTAACAAGTGCCAAATGAGTCTCCTCTTAAGCTCTTGGAAACTCTTCTCGCATTCCTCGCTCCATACGAATTTTATATCTTTCTGAGTCAGCTGAGTTAATGGAGTAGAGATTCGAGAAAATCCTTCCACGAATCAATAATTGGTGCAATACCGTGTGCTACTGTGTTTTAACCACCGGGTATTCCAACAAGATAATCTGCAGAATAACTACACCGCTATTTATAAACAACTTATACTTGTCGCTTTTTTTCATCCAATCGCTTTTTAGATTATGGGCCCACATTATCATTTTGCCGTATTTAATATTCCCCGACAGTAAGAATATTCCACGACCAAATAAATATTCCGCGATAATAATGAATATTTTATAACCACTTTCTTGTTTAAAATATTTGCGCATTTAACCCATAACTAACCACATTAATCAAATCAACCCTTACTATTTCAAAATAATAAATAGAGGAAATTTAATTTCATTTATAATAAACTGGGGTCTTACAGTACGAATATTCCCCGACAGCAAGAATATTCCCCGACAAAATGAATATTTTATAACCACTTGCTTATTTTATAAAATTTGCACATTTCATCCATAGCCAAAACATTATATCAAATTAAATCCTTATTAATTCAAGATAATGAATAAAGAAAATTCAATTTTATTTATAATAAGTTGGGGTCTTACAACCTCCCCTCCTTATGAAATTTCGTCCTCGAAATTGACGTACGTACCTAATGTTTCGAAAAGGTGAGGGTACCTCGCTTTCATTTCTGATTCCAACTCCCAGGTTATTTCTTCAATAGCATGGTTCCTCCATAAAACCTTGACTTGTGGTATAACCTTTGTTCGTAGGACATGCTCTTTCTTATCCAAGATCTTGACAGGTACCTCATCGTACGTTAAATCTTCGGCTATCTCGTCTGGTTCTAACGCAATAATGTGGTTTGGGTCTTTCACATATTTACGAAGCATAGATATGCGAAAAACATTATGAACACGAGACATGCTTGGAGGTAATGCGAGTCTATAGGCCACATTTCCTATTCGGTCAAGAATCTCAAATGGACCAACAAATCGTGGATTGAGCTTTCCTCTCTTTCCGAATCTTGTAACACCCTTCCATGGAGCAATACGTAACAGTACATGATCTCCAATATTAAATTCCACGTCCTTTCGATGAATACGTTTGTATACGTAACAGTACATGATCTGTGCCATTTGTATACGTTGTCAAATCGTTTGGATCTTTTTCGTAGGCATGCATACTAATTCTGGTCCCAACAACGTTGCTTCACCCACCTCGTCCCAGCATACTGGAGAACGACACTTTCGTCCATATAACGCCTCAAATGGAGCCATGCCTATACTTGCTTGATAACTGTTATTGTAGGAGAATTCCACCAATGGTAAGTACCTATCCCAACTCGCTTTGAAATCTAGGACACAGAGTCTTAATAGATCTTCAAGAGTTTGAATAGTCCTTTCTGATTGCCCGTCCGTTTGAGGATGGTATGCCGAACTGAATCGTAAATTTGTGCCCATAGCTTTCTGCAAACTAACCCAAAATCGTGAAGTGAATCTTGGGTCACGATCCAAAACTATGAATACTGGCATGCCATGCAATCTCATAATCTTATTTATGTACATACGAGCAAGACGTTCAAGGGAATAAGTGTAAGACCCCAGCTTTTATAAATAAAGATGAATTTTCTATAAATATTATTTTTGAATATTATGGAATAAATTTGATATAATGTTATAGTTGTGGGTAATATTTATAAATTTTGAAAAGTAAGCAAGTTGTTATAAAATATTCGTTTGGTGGGGGAATATTCTTTTTGTGTCGGGAATATTCGCATGACGACTACCAATCGATGGTGGACCCCACAACCAAGTATTGTAGTAGTTAGAAAATGACAAAATTATCTTTCTATAAAAATAATCTGTGGAGGTGTTACTGTTAAAACTATTGAACTACCCTAGTAGTAAAAGAAATGCGAATATCTGGGTGGTTGCAAGTAGTAGCACCGGTATTGATTATTGATGCTTACGTGAGAAGTCGCTAGCTATACTCAATTATTGCTACGATAATTCGTTGCATTATATCTCTTATATTATTGATTCAATTATTGTCACAAAGATCATCCGTATAATATGTTATATTATTAATTGAGACGACAAGTTATAAATGATTAATAATTGTTGAAAGATTAAATATGTGTTGATTAAAAATAAAATGATTTGTGGTAATATTTATTCAATCCTCGATGTATATAAAGAGTCTCATTATGAGACGTTTGTGGTAAGTTTGATTATTTTATGGGGAGCCCATATGTCATCATCTAAGAGTCTCTTCACAATAGTATTTACCTTTGTGAATAGTAATTACCTTTGTGAATAGTAATTACCTTCGTCGATAGTATTTACCTTTGTGAATAGTAATTACCTTTGTGAATAGTAATTACCTTCGTCAATAGTATTTACCTTCGTCAATAGTAATTACCTTCACAATAGTAATTACCCTTCGCAAATAATAGTAGTTGTCCCTTTAATATTACCAAGAGTTAACTCCTCTTGATTGTTCCAAGGGTTAATTACCCCTTCATGAAATAGTAGTTGTCTCTTCAATATTACCAAGAGTCATTTTGACCCTTCGTTAAGACCAAGAGCCACCCTCGCTTTTTCTATAAATAGAAAGCTCATTCCTTCATTATTTCTTACGAATTCATTGAAACTCTGAGAGAGAAACTATAGAGAAAGAAGAAAAGTATTCTCGCTACTTCACTTTTCCAATATTCGGTTCTTATAAGGTAAGTGATATTATTTGTTGTGCAGTAATGGGTGTTATTCTTTCTTATTCATGAAGAGAACTTCATTATTCCATTCTTTATTATTCTCATTGGAATAACTTTGATCACGCCAGATACCCTATACTTGGTGAAATCCTCTCATTATTCCATTCTTTATTATTCTGTTGGAATAACTCAGATACGCTGACATACCCTATACATAATCAGATAATCGTGGTTTACCCTATACTTGGTGACATTCTTCTATTATTACATTGGAACATCCTCATGCATGTGTTTTACAATTTGACCGGTTCCGCCTTTATCATTCATTGAATATCCTATCTCATGTGTTTTACACCGGATCCGGTTCCATCTTTATTATTCTCATTGGAACATCCTCATCGATGTGAATTTCACGACCGGTTCCGTTATTTATTATTCTCGTTGGAATAACTTTGCACAAGCTGCCTATCGCATGCATGGTGATTTCTTTTGTTATTATTCCATTCTTTATTATACCCAAATTGATTAAAACTTTGACTTCTATACTCCATGAAATTAGTAGAATATCCTTGATATTTGCGTTTCATCCAAAGATCTTTTCATGGAAATATTCTTTTGATCATTCTTGAATTTTACTCTCTGAATGATTATCTTGTTGACAATTTGGGCGTTAATAATTCCTAGATAAATTAATTCTTGAACTTGTTTTATTGAATTCTTATATCATTGTCATCATCCTCATGTTTATATTATGTTGAAAGTTATCTTTAGCTTACGTGCATAGATGAACTTAGTATGATTATGACCGTGGTTCATTCTTAAGATAATCATGGCTTGATATAAATGATGTGACAAAAGTCCTCGGTGGCTTGTAATGCAATGATGGATAGTTTTTGGTATGATTATGACCGTGGGTGATTCTAGATAGTCATGACCATTGATAATTTGATGAAAATCCTTGACCGTGGCACAGGGATGATTAGATATTGTGGTTTATTCATTAAACTGAGTCTTAGTGATAAAAATTGATGAAAACCTTTTAAAACCTAAAAGATAGTAAACTTTATTTTCTACTTGACTCTTTTAATGGATTAGATATTCATTATGCTAAACCGGGTTGTCTATTGTATTTTATCGCTTTAACATTGTTGAAGACTATTGATAATTTATTCGCATTATCTTAGTTATAATATTTCTTCTTTGGGCTAGTTGAGCTCACCTTTCTTTCACTTGTTCTCTTGTGAAATGAGAATATAGTTTGGGACGAGTCGGGAAAAAGAGTGATGGTCCCGAAGATAGCATTAGTAGTCCTCACTATTCATTTAATAGTGTGACAATAAATGTAATAAGGACTCCTTGAGTATTGATATTATCTAAATGACAATATTCCTATTAGAACTCTCGGTTTATGTATTGTCGTATGTTACACGACGTATGTATAATTAAGTTTGTATTTGAATTTATGTACCATGTAAGTGGCGACCCAAGATGGGTGGCGATACCTAATTTTGGGGGCGCCACGGTTGGTATCGAGCTTAGGATATGATCCACAGCTCACGATGTGAGACTAGAACTAGGAGGGAGAGATAGGGAATTCCTTCGCTAGTATGACCTACCTAAGTTTATTTGGTATTTGATTGGTCTCACGAGTATAGTGATAATATGTTTACGTGTCAGTAACCCTTATTTTGTGGCGGTGTTTGAAAATGGCATACGAGAATGTTGAGAATAGCAATCGAGCACAGAGACCGCTGATTCTCCACGCATCAATAATCGTGGACAATGTGCAACAGATGGCGATAATCCTCCGTAAAACAACAACACCGATCAATCGACGAACGACGGTACATTTAAGAGGTTTTAGAATTCATGCAACATCGGTAAAGCGATTCTCATCCCAAAACGTAGGTGGAAACACGGAAAACTCTCGGTGGTCACCGCTAAACAATTCAAGGAGCTGGGACCACCGGAGTTTAGGGAGAGCCAAAACAACTTCTCGCGGAAGCATGGATAAAGCAGATTACCAAGATATTTGATGTCTTGGGATGCTCCGAGGAGCAAAAGGTTCCTTTTGTCACCAAGTATGTTGCGCGGAGAGGCGACATTGGTGGGAATCGGTAGAAACGTACTCAACTCGCTATAATCAAGATATCTTGGGAGAAGTTCCAAGAGTCATTTAACGATAAATACTTTCCGAAAGTATTCGCCACATACGAAGGAGGTGGAGTTTATCAAGTTGGAACAAAACAATACGACCGTGTCGCAACACGAGGCAAAATTTGCGAGTTATCACGATTCGTCCCACTTGGTGGATAATGAAGAGAGAATGGCGCGAATGTGTTTAAGAGGTTTGAAGTCGAGAGATACGTCAACATCTTATTTCTCATAAACCGTGTTTGTATTCGGATGTTGTAAATAGGGCTCGATTAGTGGAGCGCGATAACGAGTCAACGAACTAAAAGAGAGCGGTGAATAAAATTATAATACCAAATGAGAGTAGTCATCGAAGCGGTGGACAACAAGCGTGGAGGAATCAACAGGCCAGATATGGTAACCACTTCGGTGGTAATCAGGGTCAAAGCAATAAGAATGGACATTTCAAGAAAAGGAGATTCAACAATAATGGAAAGATGTAAGACCCCGAAATTTTTTAAATAAAAAGGAATTTCCTTTATTTATTATTTTGAAATAGTAAGGGTTGATTTGATTAATGTGGATAGTTAAGGGTTAAATATGCAAATATTTCAAAATAAGCAAGTGGTTATAAAATATTCATTGTTGTCGGGGAATATTCGTTTGGTCGTGGAATATTCGTACGGTCGGGAATATTCGTACGACGGCGCAGCCATGTGTGGGCCCCATAACGGAAAGCGATTGGATGAAGAAAACGACAAATATAAGTTGTTTTTAAATAACGGCGTAGTTGTTACCAAGTTATCTTGTTGAATACCCTATGGTTAAAACACACTAATACGCCGTTGTTGAACAAGAGAGACACCAGTATTGCACCAATTATTGATTCTTACGTAGAGAAGGCACTACTCAATAATGGTTACGATGAATTACTGCTCAAATATTTTATCGAGTTAATAATTGTCGCGCTGATATTTTATATTGTTGTTGTTTCAATAATTGTCATTACACAATCTTTCATTATCGAAGCAATAATTCATATTATCTGAATAATATTATTAGATAACATTATTGGCAATGTCTAGAAAGTTCTGCATCTAAGAGAGTTTGGTCACCTAATCATAGCGCCAAGAAGAAGAAATTCTTATCGAAAGCCTCCTTTCCTGAACCGCTGCTGGTTGTCAATATTGTGATTCTCGTAATATTATTTGTGAATAATTAATTATTGATTTATATGATGAGGAAAATATTGATTTTATGTGGATATAGATGGAGAAAATTTTTAAAATGACAATTGTTGAAAATTAATATTTTATCTTTTTCTCGATAAAATAATTCATTTAAATATATTATTTTAATAATATATTAACTGTGATATTTTTACAACGAATGTGGGATATATGAGTATACGAGGAGGAAGAGTATTTTTGTTGCAATAAATATTTAAAACATGTTAAACATGCCTGTGGACCCCATTTATCGATCAAATTTGATTATAGCCGTAAAATTGCCCGCTTGTGGATTTCTACCAATTTCGATTGGAATTTGGAAAACTTTCTTCTCGCAAAGTTGTAGAGAATTGAATTTCCTATAAAAACACGCGAGATTCGAATTTTCTGATGAAAAGGCTATTTATTATGAATTATTGAAGTTCAAGTTCAAAAATAATTGATTTTGAAGTTTAAAATATTTAAAATTAGAAAAACGTTTTTCTTATTTTTTCTAGAAGGTGGCATGTGTTTGATGGCTGAAATCAGATTCTAGACATCTGTGAAAATAATATAATTATATTATTAATTTATTAAATTTCCTGCTTTGGTGTTCTAAGCAATTTCCTATAAATAGGGTGCTTAGGTTAGAATTGAAAATCACACCGAAATCAAGTTTTCTCTCTATATTATCGAGTTTATTCTTGTGAGTATTTTGAGTATACTTTGAGTATTGCTATACTATGCAAGTCCAAGTCATAGCCTATATCCTGTGTTTCAAATTTAAATCTTGATCTTTCGAGGTAAGGGATATTATTTTTTTTCAGAATGATATGATTTCTTCAATATCATTATAATCGAAATGTTGATCTGAAGTTTTATCAAATTTGGAACTTTTTCATGCTCGGGGTTACTATTCATGGGTTACTATTCATGAGTTACTATTCACGAGTTACTATTCATGAGTTACTATTCACGAAGTTACTATTCACGAGTACTATTCATGAAGCGTGAAGATGTTTTTGTGGAATTTCTATCTTTTGGTGTCTGAGTTACTATTCACGATATCTAAGACTATTCACGATATCTAAGACTATTCACGTATACTGATGACTATTCAATAAAAAATAAAATTTCTTCTTTTCGTCCAAAACATCTATTCTGGATACTAACTCTGATTGAATCCATGTTTTGATCATTCTTGAATTTTACACCACTATGATTATTTTTGAGGTATTTTTGGGCGTGGATAAAACCAAGTACGAATCCTTAATCCTTAATCCTTGTCATTTTGTTTCACATTGGATTCGCTTTCTTAAAAATATTTTTCATCATCCTCAGTCTTAAATGATGATATTATTGAATATCTTTGGCCTGTAGTGCAAAGATGAATGATTTCTGAAGAATATCTTTGGCCTGGTAGTGCAAAGATGAACAGTGTTGAGATGAACATGACCGATTGATTAATATCTTTGGCCTGTAGTGCAAAGATGAACAGGTGTTTAAATGAACACTGACCCAATCGATGAATATCTTCGGCCAGAAGCAAAGATGAATATTTGATTCCGTATGCATATTGATTGATGTTACAGGATAAAATATTGATGATGGATCTGTTAAATTCATAGATTATAGTAGATTTCATTCTCTACGTAACTCTTCTATGAATTATTATTTCACCGCGAATATTGATCCGAAACTTGTTGTCTATTGTATTCTATCGATTTTTCCCTCGTTGAAGACTAACGATAATTTGTTGTATATTATCTTAGTCATAATATTCTTTACCGGGCTAGTTGAGCTCACCCTTTTCCTTGTTGTTCCATTTTTCTTCTCGTGAGGCGAATGTAGCTAGTACTAGTCGAGGTATGGAATGAAGGTTCTAGAGAGAGTTGTTTAGTAGTCCTCACCATTTTGTAAAATAATGAATCAATAATTATGATGGGGATTTATTTATGTGTGGATATTGTCTGAAGACAATATTATATTTAAACTCATTAAGATATATTGTCGTATTTCACACGACATTTGTATTATCGAAGTTGTAGTTTGCTTCTTGTACCATGTATTTGGCGACTTTTAAATGGGTGTTGTGTATACCTATTTTGGGGGCGTCACAGCTTGGTATCGAGCTTAGGGATATGATCTCCATGGAGATCGTGAATAGAACTAGGAGGGGAGAGACGAGTAAATCATTCGCTAGTGTGTCCTACCTAAGCTTATTTGTTAGTTGGTCAAGATATAGGGATATTATGTGATATATTGATTTCCTTAATTAACCCTTATTTTATGACAAGATTTGAGAATGTCGACCGAGAATATTAACAATTAAGTAAATGAGACCGTGGAGATGCCTCAGACTCACCAACGAGGAGAACGTGCAACAGTCGGTAATGTTCCTCCCGTGAACAACACCAACGAAAGCGATGATGAACGAGGGGATGTTTAGAAGCTTTTTGCGCTTCATGCAAAATCGATTTAGGAGACTCGTGTTCAAAATACAGAGGAAATGATAGCAATTCACGAGTGGTCACAAATGCAAGCGCTTCAAAGAGTTGGGACCACCGAATCAGGGAAAGCCGAATCCGATTAAAGCGAGACGTGGGTCAAACAAATTACCAAGATATTCGATGTCTTGGGATGCACGGAGGAAATGAAAGAAAGTTCCATTCGCCACCTTTATGTTCCGTGGTGAGGCAGACATCGGTGGGAATCAGTGAGCGTACCCATCCAAATACTTTTCGGCATGTCATGGGAGACGTTTGAGAAGCAGTTCAATGACAAGTACTTCCCCGAAAGTATTCAATCATATGAAGGAAGTGGAGTTTATTAGACTAGAAGCGAGAATAACATGACGGTGTCCCAAAGACGAGGCGAAGTTCATGAGTTATCGTGTTTGCACCTCATTTGGTGGAGAATGAGGAACGATATGACGTGGATGTTTCGAGAGGTTTGAAACCCGACATACGCCAAGATCTCATTTCTCATAAATTTTCTCTCTATTCAGATGTTGTCAATGAGGCTCAGCTTGTTAGAGCGAGATAACGAGTATGTTCAACCGAGGGACCATAACCAGGATCATACCCAAGATAGCGATCCATCGTAATAACGATAACCAAATGGAGAAAGAAGAATACGAGACAAAGGCGGTAACCACTCCGTGGTAATCGTGGGCCATGAAAATAGAAGAAGCGAGTGGGAGGAGATTTTAAAAGAGGAGATTCAACAACGACCATGTGAAGACGCTCGGCAACAAGAAGAACTAGTTTTAAGGAGGAGAACGACCACCGGTCAGATGTTACAAATGCGGAAAGAGGGACATATCATTAAACCCCACAACAGCTTAAGGTATGCTATAATTGTGGAAAAGAAGGACATATCGCTCGAGATTATACGATATCGAAACCAGTCCAAAGAAGAATGGTGACTCAAAAGGATGTCCCGAAAAGTCAAAGTCAACGGTTCTTGGAAGAGCGTTTGTTGTGACCGGTCAAAATGCAAGGAACCCGAACGGTTAGCACGGTTAGTTAATTATAAATTCTTGCGAAGTTTATACCTTACTAGATATCTGCTTTCTACCCATTCTTTTATCTCTCTTGCTTGCGCCAACGCTTGAACTTGACTACGGAGAAATTAGACTTTGACCTATTTATGGAGAATCCGTTAGAGAAACTTTCATTACATCTGTTGTTTAGAAATCTTGCTTGATTCAGTCAGCACTATCATCATTACCTCGCTAACCTTATTTCTATAGAGATATTTGTTTTTGATGTGATTTTAAGGTTAACTACTCATCACGATTTAAATTGATTATTTTCGTAAGGTCATTAGTTTTCATATTCCTAAGCAACCTGTTATTCAATTCAAGCAATCAAACCATTGTAGTCAAACATTTTCATATCAAGCCATGAAGTCATTCGCTTATTACGGATGTCAAATTTTCTTAGTCCATGTTATGGATTTGAATAAAGACACGCCGATTTGAATAATATTCCCGTTGTTATTGATTTTTCCCGACGTATTTCTGAAGAATTTCTTGCTTACTCCCAAAGCTCGATATTAAATTTTGTATCGACTTTGAACCCAGACAAAACTCATTTCTAAAATCTCATATCGAATGGCTCCTATTGAACTTCGTGAGTTAAAAATTCAACTATAGAATTTGGTACTTGAGCCTTTATCTTGTGACTTCCTTTGTGGAATTCACCTGCCGCACTCTCTCGTAGGGGGACGCCATATTCGCATGCGATAGTAAATCGATAGGTGTCATTGTGACGTATATCCAAGATTGGGATATGAGTCACAGCTTGAGAGCAACCTAAGTCGAGAATCGAAATACGTAGCTTTCAGGCTTAGTTGGTTATTATCGGAGATTCGTTGAAGGATATTCTCGAATCGCTATTCCATTAACGCAATTTGACTCAGATAGATACAAAATTCGAATGGAGCAAGGAATGTGGGAAGAGCTTCGAAGAACTCAAGAGGAGACTCATTTCAGCACATGTTCTGATCATGCCATCCTGGAAAAGTGAACGTGGTAGCTAACGCGATGAGTAGAAGATCATATG
The DNA here is from genome assembly GCA_020205615.1 of Panax quinquefolius. NCBI lineage: Eukaryota > Viridiplantae > Streptophyta > Magnoliopsida > Apiales > Araliaceae > Panax > Panax quinquefolius. Next base: position 85,671,079 of record CM035157.1, on the reverse strand, counting down.
CGAACGAAAAGCGATGATGTCAAGTATACGCACAGAGCCAACTTTAATAGAAAAAGTTAAGATTGCTCAAGCCACCGAATCCGGAGTTGATGCGTATGAAGAAGAAAGTACAAGAAGGAGCTATTCCTAAGCGAGAATTGATGAAGAAGGAATACTTGAGTCCACTCTAGACTTTGTGTTCCTAACGACTCTGATTTGAAGTACAAGATTATGATGGAGGCACACAATACGCCATTTGCAATCCATCCTGGAAGTACTAAAATGTATCGTGATCTTCGACATACATTTTGGTGGAACAATATGAAGAGAGAGATTGCAAAGTTTATCTCGGTGTGTTTAACTTGCCAACGTGTAAAGGCGAGCATCTTGTACCTAAGGGTCCGCTTGCAACCACTTGAGATTCCGGAATGGAAGTGGGAACACATTACTATGGATTTCACATTCGGGGTCTTCCTGCGGTTTCTCAAGGCATCAATGCTATTTGGGTTATTAGATTAACCAAGTTCGCTTATTTCTTCCGATACAAGAGACTTATTCCCTTGAACGCCTTTCTCTCGTATGTACGTAAATGCGATTGTGAGATTGCATGGCATGCCAAGATCCATAGTTTTAGATCGTGACCCAAGATTCACTTCATGATTTTGGGTTAGTTTGTAGAAAAGCTATGGGCACGAATTTATTTATTGGGTTTGGCATACCATCCTCAAACGGATGGGCAATCGTAAAGGACTACTCAAACTCTTGAAGATATATTAAAACTCGTGTCCTAGATTTCAAAGGAAGTTGGGATAAGTACTTGCCATCGGTGGAATTCTCATACAACAATAGTTATTAAACAAATATAGGCATGGTTCCATTCAAAGCATTATATGGACGAAAATGTCGCTCTCCAATATGTTGGGATGAGGTGGGTGAAGCAACATTGTTGGGACCCGAGTTAAGTACGTATGACTACCCGAAAAGATCCAAATGATTCGACAACGATACAAACGGCACAAGATCGACAAAAGAGTTATGCGGATCTTCATCGAAAGGACGTGGAATTTAATGTAGGGATCATGTATTGTCATGAAGTTGCTCCATGGAAGGGAGTTACAAGATTTGGGAAGAGAGGAAAGCACAATCCACGATTTATCGGTCCATTTCAAATTCTTGACCGAGTAGGAAATGTAGCCTATAGACTTGCGTTACCTCCCAGTATGTCTCGTGTTCATAATGTGTTTCACATATCCGTATTTCAGAAATATGTGAAAGACCCGAACCACGTTATAGAGTTAGAACCGGACGAGATAGCCAAGACTTAACGTATGAGGAGGTACCATCAAGATTTTGGATAGGAAGGAGCATGTCCTACGCTAAGAAAGGTTATACCACAAGTTAAAGTTTTGTGGAGGAATCATGCTACTGAGGAAATGACCGGGAATTGGAAACTAAATGAAAGCGAGGTATCCTCACCTTTTCAAACACTGTGTATCGTACGTAAATTTCGAGGACGAAATTTCATATAGGAGGGAGGTTGTAAGACCTCAAATTTTTTTAAATAAAAAGGAATTTCCTTTATTTATTATTTTGAAATAGTAAGGGTTGATTTGATTAATGTGGATAGTTAAGGGTTAAATATGCAAATATTTCAAAATAAGCAAGTGGTTATAAAATATTCATTGTTGTTTGGGAATATTCGTTTGGTCGTGGAATATTCGTATTTGGTTACGGAATATTCGCACGACGACAAGTAGCACCCATGTGTGGGCCCCATAACTGAAAGCGATTGGATGAAGAAAACGACAAATATAAGTTGTTTTTAAATAATCTACGTAGTTGTTACTGTTATTATCGCTGAAATACCCTTGGTTAAAAAAACATACTAATACGCGTTGTTGAACAAGAGTACACCAGATTGCACCAATTATTGATTCTTACGTAAGAAGGCACTACTCAATAATGGTTACGATAATTACTTCGCTCAAAGATTTTATTGAGTTAATAATTGCTTTGCGTTGATATTTTATATCATTGTTGTTTCAAATTGTCATTATTACAAAGATCTTTCATTATCGGGCAATAATTCATATTATCTCAATAATATTATTAGATAACATTATTGGCAATGTCTAGAAAGTTCTGCTCTAAGGAGAGGTTTGGTCACCTAATTGCGCTACCAAGAAGAAGAAATTTTATCGAAAGCCCCTCTTTCCTGAACCGCCTGTCATCAATATTGTGATTCTCAGAATATTATTTGTGAATAATTAATTATTGATTTATATGATGAGAAAAATATTGATTTTATGTGGATATAGATGGAGAAAATTTTAAAATGACAATTGTTGAAAATTAATATTTTATCTTTTTCGATAAAATAATTCATTTAAATATATTATTTTAATAATATATTAATTCGGATATTTTTACAACGAATGTGGGATATATGAGTTTACGAGGAGGAAGAGTATTTTTGTTGCAATAAATGTTTAAAACATGTTAAACATGCTCTGCGGGACCCCATTTATCGAATCGAAATTTGATTATAGCTTGTAAAATTGCCCGCTTGTGGATTTCTTCAATTTTTGATTGGAATTTGGAAAACTTTCTTCCGCAAAGTTGTAGAGAATTGAATTTCCTATAAAAACGCGTGAGATTCAATTTTCTGATGAAAGGGCTATTTATTATGAATTATTGAAGTTCAAGTTCAAAATAATTGATTTTTGAAGTTTAAAATATTTAAAATTAGAAAAACGTTTTTCTTATTTTTTCTAGAAGGTGGCATGTGTTTGATGGCTGAAATCAGATTCTAGACATGTGTAGAAAATAATATAATTATATTATTAATTTATTAAATTTTCGCTTTGGTGTTCTAAGCAATTTCCTATAAATAGGTGCTTAGGTTAGAATTGAAAATCACACCGTAAAATCAAGTTTTCTCTCTCTATATAATCGAGCGTATTCTTGTGAGTATTTTGAGTATACTTTGAGTATTGCTATACTATGAAAAGTCAAAGTCATAGCCTATATCCTGTTTCAAATTAAAGTGATCGATCTTCGAGGTAAGGGATATTATTTTTTTTCAGAATGATATGATTTCTTCAATATCATTATAATTGAAATGTTGATCTCAAGTTTTATCAAATTTGGAACTTTTCATGCTCGGGGTTACTATTCATGGGTTACTATTCATGAGTTACTATTCACGAAGTTACTATTCATGAGTTACTATTCACGAAGTTACTATTCACGAGTACTATTCATGAAGCGTGAAGATGTTTTTGTGGAATTTCTATCTTTTGGTGTCTGAGTTACTATTCACGATACTTAAGACTATTCACGATACTACTGAGACTATTCACGATATTGCACTATTCAATTTAAAAATAAAATTTCTTCTTTTCGTCTAAAACATCTATTCGGATACTAACTCGATCAGATCCATGTTTTGATCATTCTTGAATTTTACACCACTATATGATTATTTTTGAGGCATTTTTGGGCGTGGATAAAACCAAGTACGAATCCTTAATCCTTAATCCTTGTCATTTTGTTTCACCGGATTCGCTTTCTTAAAAATATTTTTCATCATCCTCGCCTTAAATGATGATATTATTGAATATCTTTGGCTCAGTAGTGCAAAGATGAATGATTTCAAGAATATCTTTGGCCTCAGTAGTGCAAAGATGAACAGTGTTGAGATGAACACGATCGATTGATTAATATCTTTGGCCCAGAGTGCAAAGATGAACAGTGTTTAAATGAATATGACTAATCGATGAATATCTTTGGCTTCAGTAGTGCAAAGATGAATATTTGATTCCGTATGCATATTGATTGATGTTACGGTGGATAAAATATTGATGATGGACCGTTAAATTCATAGATTATAGTAGATTTCATTCTCTACGTAACTCTTCTATGAATTATTATTTCACGCCGCGAATATTGATCCGAAACTTGTTGTCTATCAGATTCTATCGATTTTTCCTGTTGAAGACTAACGATAATTTGTTGTATATTATCTTAGTCATAATATTCTTTATCGGGCTAGTTGAGCTCACCCTTTCCTTGTTGTTCCATTTTTCTTCTCGGGAGGCGAGAATGTAGCGAGTACTAGTCGAGGTATGGAATGAAGGTTCTAGAGAGAGTTGTTTAGTAGTCCTCACCATTTTGTAAAATAATGAATCAATAATTATGATGGGGATTTATTTATGTGTGGATATTGTCTAGAAGACAATATTATATTTAAACTCACAAGATATATATTGTCGTATTTCACACGACATTTGTATTATTAAAGTTGTAGTTTGCTTCTTGTACCTTGTATTTGGCGACTCAGAATGGGTGTTGTGTATACCTATTTTGGGGGCGTCACAAAAGACGTCAGCACCAGCACCCGTTGTTAAGGAAGGAGAAAGACCACCTATCATATGCTTCAAATGTGGAGGAGAGGGACACATCGGTCCGAATCAATCCATGCCGTCCAAAGCATGTTATAATTGTGGAAGAGAAGGTCACTTAGCTCGATTTTTGTCGTTTCATCAAGACAAATTCAACTAGGATGGAGGCACCAAAGGTCATCCCTGCACAAACCAAAGCCGTAGTTTAAGAGAGAGCGTTTTTTTTCTCGTGATGAGGAACCCGAATAAAATTATCATGGGTAAGTTAATCATAAACTCTTGCGAAGTCTATACCGTGTTAGATACCGCCTCTACCCACACTTTTATTTCACCTAGTTGTGTTCAACGCTTAAATTTGACTCAAGAAGTTAAACTTTGACTTATTGGTTGAAACTTCGTTAGTAGGAGCCTTCGTTACATTACTATTTTTAAATCTTGTTTGATTCAAATAAACATTTTCACGCTACTTCGTCGATCTTATCTTTTGAAAATATTTGCCTTTGATGTGATTTTAGGAATCGATTGGTTAACTACTCATCATGCTTTTCGTAAGGTTGTTAGCTTTTATATTCATAACCAACTTGTTGTGCAAATTCAAGTAACCAAACTACTAAAGTCAATTATTGTCATATCAAGCCATAAGTAAAGAGCCCCAAACCTTTCGTTGTTGACTTCCTTGTGTGGAATGCAAATCGGCCGACTTTTCAGAGGCGACATCGTGAATGAAGATGGAAAGTTTATAGGTATCATTGTGAGGTGCTATCTAGGTTAAGGGATAGAAGTCACAGTTTGTATCAATGTGACGTACTATCCAAGTCTTGGATGAGAGTCACAGTTTTGAATGATATTTCTATTATTAATAAATTTCTTGGCGTATTCTTGAAGACTTCTTAGCCTACTTAGAGCGTGAAATCGAATTTCAGATTGACCCCAAAGATAAAACCCATTTCTTAAACCCTCAAATATTTCTTCAACTAAAATGAATAGCTTTACGTGGTTTATGATGAAAGTCATAAAAAACATTGGACTAATGAAAATCATGGGTATACGTGGTATTAGTAAGTGTTATGATGAGTTATGTTGGTTAGTATGTGAAAACATGAAAGTTTCTTAAAAATCACAAGGAGTTAAAAACCAGATTTTGGTGAAAAACGTAACATGAAATTCAATTGACCAAATCTCTTATTATATTTTGAATTTTTGAGTGTGGTTAAGTCCTAGAGTTATATCTATGAGTTACCTAACTAATCCAAGTGGAATCAATGAAAAGGTGTTGTAGATTTTCTTGTGGACTAATTTTAGCAAAGGAGTTAAAACTTGAAAATGTCCAAAAAGTCATTGTCACGCTTTTTGTAAGGGCTGTTTCGCCACTTAATTAGTGAGAAAAATTCAGACCTTTTGGGACATAAAAGTATATGGTATAAAGAACATCGTGTCCAAAAATGATCTCATTCCGACTTAAAATGAGCAAGTTATGACCATTTCAATATTTAGGTTTTTTTGACGAAAAATGCTATAACTGGAGTTCTATAACTCCGATGACCATGAAATTTAAACTCGAGGCTCACATTAACATGTGTAAGGTCCTGCCAAGATTTGGGAATTTTGGAGTTAAACTTGAGGTAGCTAATTTCTTAAGGAATTAATTAGAAATTGATTTTTGAAAAATAGTAAATGAATTTTAAAATTCCGAGAAAATTATATTTTCATTATGGGACTATATTATGCTAAATCCCAAAAGAAATATTTTTGGGACTGATTTGGTATTTTCATGAAAATAGTTTAGTTACTTAACATATGAGTTAAATATATGTTATGTGAAGTAACAAAGTTGAAAATAGGATTTTATGGCTAGAGAATCCTATATAGAGTATATGCATTTTTTTTTTTTTGAGGATTTGATAATTGGTGATGATATCGTATGAGTATGGCATTTTTGAATGATTAAATGCATTATATGGTAAAGCGTAAACAATTGAGATAAATTGTTTATAAATTTAAGAAGTGATTAAAATATTGTTATAATATTAATGATATTAGATTATGAGATTATTAAGTGATTGATAACATGGGGATATTCTTGAATCCTAGATAAATTATATTATAAATGTTTAATATTTATCCTTTATCTCATTTGATTGATTCTTTATATCATTATCCTCATGTTTATATTATGTTGAAAGTCATCTCATGGCTTCAGTAGTGCATAGATGGACTTGGTATGATTATGACCGTGGATTGTTTCGGTATAATCATAACCGTAATTGAAAACACGATTATCTTTGGGCCGTAATGCATGGATAATTTGTGGTCGTGATACTAATGAATACACGATTATCTTTAGTAGTAGTAGTGCATGGATAATTTGTGGTCGTGATACTAATGAATACACGATTATCTTTGGTAGTAGTTCATTGATAATTTGTGGTCGTGATACTAATGAATACACGATTATCTTTGGTCGTAGTGCATGGATAATTCGTGGTCGTGATACTAATGAATATCCTCGTCCGCAGAGCGAGGGATGATTCGATGATATGGATTAATTATTGAAATTTGAGTCTCAAAGAATGAAATATTAATTCATGGATGTGGTAAAAGTCATCTTTGTCAGTAGTGCATTGATAGACTTGGTATGATTATGACCAAGGATTATTCGGTATAATCATGATCAGATTGAAAACACGAATATCCTTGGCGATGGTGCATAGATAATTCGTGGTCGTGATACTATTAAGTCGCGTCCTCAAAGATTATTGGTTTTACAGCTTGTATATCTTTGGCTCAGTAAGGCAAAGATGAATTGTTAATGAATATCTTTGCCTGGATTGCATGAAGATGAATTTAATATTTTTAACGATAAAGGTATTCAAGGTATCCTCACCTCTTTATCATATCGTGTACGCACTTAATTTCGAGGGTGAAATTTCATAAAAAGGGAGGTTGTAAGACCCGACTTTTATAAATAAAGATGAATTTTTATAAATATTATTTTTGAATATTATGGAATAAATTTGATATAATGTTATAGTTGTGGGTAATATTTATAAATTTTGCAAAGTAAGCAAGTTGTTATAAAATATTCGTTTGGTCTGGGAATATTCTTTTTGTCGGGGAATATTCGTGACGACTACTCAATCGATGGTGGACCCCATTAATGGAAGTATTGTCGTAGTTAGAAAACGACAAAATTATCTTTCTATAAAAATAACGGCGGAGGTGTTACTGTTAAAACCGTTGAACTACCCTTTAGTAAAGTACAAGAATACTGCGTGGTTGCATAAGAGCACACCATATTGATTATCGATGCTTACGTGAGATGTCGCTAGCTATACTCAATTATTAAGCATGAATTCTTTTGCATCATATCTCTTATATTATTGATTCAATTATCACACAAAGATCATCTCAGATAATATGTTATATTATTAATTGAGATGACAAGTTATAAATGATTAATAATTGTTGAAAGATTAAATATGTGTTGATTAAAAATAAAATGATTTGTGGTAATATTTATTCAATCCTCGATGTATATAAAGAGTCTCATATGAGAGACGTTTGTGGTAAGTTTGATTATTTTATGGGGGCCCATATGTCATCATCTAAGAGTCTCTTCAATCAATAGTAATTTCCTTTGTGAATAGTAATTACCTTCGTCAATAGTATTTACCTTTGTGAATAGTAATTACCTTTGTGAATAGTAATTACCTTCACCGATAGTATTTACCTTCGTCAATAGTAATTACCTTCATCAATAGTAATTACCTTCAATCAATAGTAATTATCCCTTCGCAAATAGTAGTTGTCCCTTCAATATTACCAAGAGTTAATCGCCTTCTTGATTGTTCCAAGGGTTAATTACCCTTCACAAATAGTAGTTGTCTCTTCAATATTACCAAGAGTCATTTTGACCCTTCGTTAAGACCAAGAGAGCCACCTCGCTTTTTCTATAAATAGAAAGCTCATTCCTTCATTATTTCTTACTTAATTCATTGAAACTCTAGAGAGAGAAACTATAGAGAAATGAAGAAAAGTATTCGCTACTTCACTTTTCCAATATTCAGTTCTTCTAAGGTAAGGGATATTATTTGGTGTACCCGTAAGGGGTGTTATTCTTTCTTATTCATGAAGAGAACTTCATTATTCCATTCTTTATTATTCTCGTTGAATAACTCAGATAACGCCAGACACCCTATACTTGGTGAAATCCTCTCATTATTCCATTCTTTATTATTCTGTTGGAATAACTCAGATACGCCAGATACCCTATACATAACATAATAGATAATGTGGTTTACCCTATACTTGGTGACATTCTTCTATTATTCGCTTGGAACATCCTGCTCATGTGTTTTACAATTCCGACCGGTTCCGCCTTTATCATTCTCATTGAATATCCTATCTCGTGTGTTTTACACCGATCCGTTCCATCTTTATTATTCTCATTGGAACATCCCGCTTGCAGTGAATTTCACCCGACTTCGTTCCGTTATTTACTATTCTCGTTGGAATAACTTTTGCTCATGCGGCCTATCGCATTTACGGTGATTTCTTTTGTTATTCCATTCTTTATTATACCCAAATGATTAAAACTTTGACTTCTATACTCCATGAAATTAGTAGAATATCCTTGATATTTGCGTTTTTATCCAAAGATCTTTTCATGGAAATATTCTTCCGATCATTCTTGAATTTTACTCTACTGAGCAAAGATTCTTGTTGACAATTTGGACGTTAATAATTCCTAGATAAATTAATTCTTGAACTTGTTTTATTGAATTCTTATATAATTGTCATCATCCTCATGTTTATATTATGTTGAAAGTTATCTTTGGCTTACGTGCATAGATGAACTTAGTATGATTATGACCGTGGTTCATTCTTAAGATAATCATGGCTTGATAGAAATCATGTGACAAAAGTCCTCAAAGGGCCTGTAATGCAAATTGATGGATAGTTTTTGGTATGATTATGACCAGGGGTGATTCGGATAGTCATGAGCATTGATAATTTGATGAAAATCCTTGACCGTAGTACACAGGATGATTAGATATTGTGGTTTATTCATTAAACCGAGTCTTAGTGATAAAATTGATGAAAACCTTTTAAAACCTAAAAGATAATAGACTTTATTTTCTACTTGACTCTTTTAATGGATTGATATTCTGCTGCAGCTTAAACCGGTTGTCTATTGTATTTTATCGGCTTAATATTTGTTGAAGACTATTGATAATTTATTCGCATTATCTTAGTTATAATATTTCTTCGGGCTAGTTGAGCTCCCTTTCTTTCACCGTTTTCTCTTCAAGAAATGAGAATATAGTTTGGGACGAAGCCTCGGGAAAAGAGTGATGGTCTTGAAGATAGCATTAGTAGTCCTCACTATTCTCGTTAAATAGTGTGACAATAAATGTAATGAGGACTCCTTGAGTATGGATATTGTCTAAATGATAATATTCCTATTAGAACTCTCGCTTTATGTATTGTCGTATGTTACACCTACGGATGTATAATTAAGTTTGTATTTGAATTTATGTACCATGTAAGTGGCGACCCAAGATGGGTGACGTATACCTAATTTTGGGGGCGTCACAATAAGTCTCATGTATAGGCAAGAAATGAGCAGACTTGGTTAATCTATCTACAATAACCCAAATTGCATCTATACCTTGAGAAACTTTGGGAAGACCCGTAACGAAATCCATAATAATGTGTTCCCATTTCCATTTTGGAATCTCAAGTAGTTGCAATGGACCCATTTGCACTTGATGCTCCGCTTTTACACGTTGACAAGTTAAACACCTCGAGATAAACTCCGCGATCTCTCTCTTCATATTGCTCCACCAAAATGTATGTTGAAGATCATGATACATTTTGGTACTCCAAGGATGGATTGTAAACGGTGTCTTGTGTGCCTCCATCATGATTCTATGCTTCAAGTCAGAATCGTTAGGAACGTAAAGTCTGGAGTTGACTTGAAGTATTCCTTCTTCATCGATTCTTGCTTCTGGAATAACACCTTCTTGTACTTTCTTCTTCATACGTATCATCTCTGGGTCTGTAGCTTGAGCAACTTTATCGATTAAAGTCGGTTCTACTCGTATGTTTGATATCATCACGTGGGTACTTGGAGCCTTTAACTCTATCTCCATCCTTTGTAAGTCGTACAAAATGGGTCTTTGTGTTAACAACATTGCACTCATACCCGCATACGATCTTCTACTCAATGCGTCAGCTACAATATTTTCTTTTCTAGGATGATATTGAATGCTATGGTCATAATCTTTCAACAGCTCGAGCCAACGTCGTTGCCTCATGTTAAGTTCCTTTTGGGTGAAGAAATATTTGAGGCTTTTATGATCCGTATAAATCTCCACTTTCTCCCCATGCAGGTAGTGTCTCCAGCTTTTCAACGCAAAAATGACTGCTGCCATCTTCAGATCATGAGTAGGATAATTCCTCTCATATTCTTTGAGTTGTCGCGAGGCATAGGCTATAACTTTCCCATGTTGCATGAGAACACATCCTAACCCTTTGCCTGAAGCATCGCTGTAGATAACAAATCCATCCGAACCAGATGGTATTGTTAGAACAGGTGCCGAAATGAGTCTCCTCTTGAGTTCTTGGAAACTCTTCTCGCATTCCTCGCTCCATACGAATTTTGTATCCTTCCGAGTCAGATGAGTTAACGGAGTAGCGATTCGAGAAAATCCTTCCACGAATCTCCGATAATAACAAGCTAAGCCCAGTAAGCTACTCACTTTGGTCACCGACTTTGGTTGCTCCCAACTTTGGATTGCTTCAATCTTTGTCGGATCAACAGATACTTCATGTTTTGACACCACGTGCCCAAGGAATGCTACTTCCTTAAGCCAGAACTTGCATTTCTTTAGCTTGGTATATAGCTTGTTGTCATGAAGCCTTTGAAGTACCAGCTTCAAATGGTGCTCATGATCTTCACGACTTTTGGAATAGATGAGGATGTCATCAATAAAGACAACAACGAACTGATCCAAATATTCCTTGAACACACGGTTCATCATATCCATGAAAGCCGCATGAGCATTAGTTAATCTAAAAGACATGACTAAGAATTCGTAATGCCCGTACCTAGTTCTGAAGGCAGTCTTCGGAATATCCTCAATTTTAATATTCAGCTGATGATATCTAAAACGAAGATCGATCCTTGAAAAGAATTGTGCTCCTTGCAACTGGTCGAACAGGTCATCAATGCAAGATAGCGAATACCTATTCTTGATGGTGACATGGTTTAATTTCCGGTAGTCAATACAAAGTCGCATACTCCCGTCTTTCTTCTTTACAAATAAAACAGGAGCACCCCAAGGAGATGTACTAGGACGAATGAAACCGATGTCTAACAATTCTTGTAGTTGGACTTTTAACTCCTGAAGTTCAATAGGAGCCATTCGATATGGGGTTTTAGAAATGGGCTTTGTACCCGGTTCAAGGTAAATAAATAATTCAACTTCACGTTCTAGGGGTAGACCGGGAAGTTCTTCAGGAAATACGTCAGAACTTTCACTAACAACAGAAATATTATTCAAATCTGATGTGTTTTTGTTCAAGTCCATAACATGGGCTAAGAAAACTTGACATCCGTTTTTTAATAAACGAATGGCTTTATGGCTTGATATGACAATGATTGACTTTAGTGGTTTGGTTGCTTGAATTCGCATAACAGGTTGGTTAGGAATATGAAAACTAACAACCTTACGAAAACAATCAATTTTAGCATGATGAGTGGTTAACCAATCAATCACTAAAATCACATCAAATGCAAGTATCTTTAAAGAGATAAGATCAACAGGTAATGTGATGGTGCCAACTTGGATCAAACAAGATTTATAAACAGTGGATGTAATGAAAGTTTCTCCTAACGGAGTCTCCATAGATAAGTCAAAGTCTAATTCCTCCGGAGTCAAGTTTAAACGTTGAGCACAAGTAGGAGAGATAAAAGAATGGGTAGAACCGGAATCTAGTAAGGTATAAAATTCGCAAGAGTTTAAGATTAGCTTACCCGTGATCACCTCGTTCGGGTTTCTTGTGTTTTGGCCAGTCACGACAAACGCCCTCCCTTGAACCACCGACTTTGTTTTGTCCATAGTCGCCTTTGGTGTCACCGTCCCAGCTGGACTTGACTTCGCTACCGGACAAAACCGGGCTATGTGACCGTCTTTTCCATAACTGAAACACACCTTGGAAGGCTGTGAACAGTTTTCACTTATGTGTCCCTCCTCTCCGCATATGTAGCATTTAACTGGCGGCCGTTCTCCTCCCCTAGAATTTGTTGTTGGTGTCGGTGCTGCTGCTGATGTCTTCCCTTTATTGTTGAATCTCCTCTTTTTGAAATTTCCATTTGACTCACCTCTCCTATTATCATGGCCACGATTACCACCCGAGTGGTTACCGCTTTTGTCCGTATTTTTCCCTCATCGCTCCGATGACTGCTATCACCCCAGATGACCGTCGTCGTGGTCCCTCAATGAACATACTCATTATCTCGCCTCTAATAATTGAGCCTCATGACAACATCTCAATACGAGAGAAAATTTGTGAGAGAGATAAGGTATTGACGAATCTCGTGTTTTAGACCTCTCGTAAACATCCGCGTTATCGCTTCCTCATTCTATACCAAATGAGGTGCAAACCTCGATAACTTCGCTAACTTTGCCTCGTCTTCGGGACACCGCTCTGTTGTTCTGCTCCGATCTAATAAACTCTACCTCTTCATATGACAAATACTTTCGTGAAAGTACTTGTCATTGAATAGTTTCAAATCTTTCCCAAGACATGTTGAGTGCGGCTGGTTGGGTACGCTTCACAGATTTCCACCAGTAATCTGCCTCACCACTTTTAACATAAAGGTGGAGAATGGAACCTTCGTTTCTTCCTCGCATCCCAAGACATCGAATATCTTGGTAATTTGCTTGACCCACGCTTCCGCCTTAATTGATCCGGCTTTCCCAAATCTGGTGGTCCCAACTCCTTGAATCGCTTGTCAGGATAAACCGCAGCGCTATTATCATTACCACCCATATTTTGTACACGAGTCTCCTCGTCTGATTTTGCATGAACTGCAAAAAGCTTCTAAACATTCCATCAGTCATCGTTTGCTCAGTAGTGTTGTTTATAAGAGGAATATTTCCTTTCTGTTGCACGTTCTCCTGGTTGGTGATTGAAGGTTGTTCCACTGGTCTCATACACTCCATTATTAACGTTCTCAACTGCCATTTTTAAAAACTGCCATAAAACAAGGGTTAATTAAACAAATTAACATATCACATAATATCCCTATATTATGATCGACCAACAAATAAGCTTAGGTAGGACACACTAGCGAAGGATTTACTCGTCCCTACCCTCCTAGTTCTATTCCCCGATCTCCGCCAGAGACCATATCACTAAGCTATGATACCAACTGTGACACCCCCAAAATAGGTATACATCACCCATTCTGAGTCGCCAAATACATAGTACAGAAACAAATACAATTTCATTAATACAATTGTTGTGCAAAATACGACAACACATATACTGTGAGTTTAAATACAAATATTGTCTAATAGACAGTATTCAAACTCAAAAGGAGTCCTCATTACAATTATTGATACACTATTTTACAAAAATAGTGAGGACTGCTAAAACAACTTTCTAGAACCATCACTTCATACTTTGGCTAGATCCTGTTATATTCTCACCTCCTGAGAAGAAAAATGGAACAAAAAAGAAAAGGGTGAGCTCAAAGCCCAGTAAAAAATATTACGACTAAGATAAAAAACAACAATTTATCGTTAGCTTTCAACAAATCGATGAAATATAATGGACAACCAGCTTTTATCAATATTCGCAATGAAAATAACAATTCATTAGAAGAGTTAAGTAGAGAATGAAATCTACTATCATCTATGAATTTAAAAGTCCATCATCAATATTTTATCCTCAGTAACATCAATCAATATACATCTTGCATCAAATATTCATCTTTGCACTACCTACCAAAGATATTCATTTGTATCACCAATTGGTCATGTTCATCTCAACACTGCTCATCTTCACTACGGGCCAAAGATATTCATCAGTAATCATTCATCTTTGCACTACAAAAGCCAAAGATATTCATCAAGTATCACCATTAAGGACTGAGGATGATGAAAAATATTTTAAAGAATGAATCCAGTGAGATAAAAGGACAAAGATTAGAGATTCGTACTTTAGTTAATTTAAGTTTAAAAATACTCCATAATAAACCATAGTGGAGTAAAATTCAATAATGAAGATCAAAACATGGATACAATCAAAGATAGTAACCATAATAGACATCTGGGACAAAGAAGAGAAAATTTTATTTTTTCGGTGAATAGTGTCGTATTTGTGAATAGTGTCATATACGTGAATAGTGACGTATACGTGAATAGTGACCCCGACACAAAAAGGTAGAAATTCCATAATAAAATTTATACCAATATTTTAGCATAATGATATTGAAAGAAATAATATCATTTACGAAGAAAATAGCATCCTTTACCTCAAAAGAACAGTATTTCTGAATGGAATATCAGATATGATACTGAAGGAAACTTGCACTGAATAGCAACTCTCAAAGTATCTAAATACTCACAAAATACGCTCGATAATATAGAGAGAGAGAAAACTTGTTTCTGGTGTGATTTTCCAATTCTAACTAAGCACCCCATTTATAGGAAAAAATCTTTAAACGCTTGAAAGGAGACTAAATTAATAAAATATTAATTTATTAAAAATTTTCTACGCCCACCATCTTTTCCCAAAACTCAGCACACCTCTAGTGGGGCCCACCAAGATCAAATTTTCTACACCAACCAAAAGTGGGGCCCACCATGTTTTTAAATAAAAATATTTATTTTTGAAACTTCAATAATTCATAATAAATAGCCCTTTTATCAGAAAAATACGAATTTTATGTCCATTCCCTAGGAAATCGAATTCTCTACAACTTTGTAGATTTAAGTTTTTCAAATTCCAAATGAAAATGCCCGAAATCCCCATACTTGATTTATTTTTAATACCTCCATTCCGACAAAATACTGATAAAATACCTCAGCATTAATTCCTTCATTTATATCCACACAAAATAAATATTTCCCTATCCATCCACATAAAATAAATATTTCCTTATCATATAAATTAATAATTAATTATTCACAAATAATATTACAGAATCATAATTATGACAACCAGATCGTTCTCAAGAAAGAGGGGGCATTTCGATAAGGATTTCTCCTTACTGGCGCGCAATTAGGTGACCAAACCCATTTCCTTGACATAACTTCCTTAGACATTGCCAATAATGCTATCTAATAATATTATTCAAATAATATAAATTATTGATCTGATAATAGAAAATACTGTGCAGTGACAATTATTGAAACAATAATAATATAAAATATCAATGCAACAATTATTGAATCAATAAAATAAAATATTGAATAGTAATTACTATAACAATTATTGAGTAGTGCCTTCTTACGTAAGAATCAATAATTCAAAAATATCATGTGCAATATCGTATGCCATCAGGCAACCAACAAGCGTATTCGTATTTTAACCACGGGTAATCCAACAAAGTATTAACGAATAATAATTACGCCATTATTTATAAAAAATTAAACTTGTCGTTTTCTTCATTCGACCGTTTTCTGTTATGGGGCCCACAAATGGCTGCGCCGTTTTACGAATATTCCCCGACAGCAAGAATATTCCACGACCAAATGAATATTCCCCGACAAAATGAATATTTTATAACCACTCGCTTATTTTTCAAAATTTGCACATTTCACCTATAACTAAAGCATTATATCAAATTAACTCATTATTTCAAGATAATAAATAAAGGAAATTCAATTTTATTTATAATAAGTTGGGGTCTTACAAACGCGATAATGAGTCAACCCAAACCAAGAGAGAGCAGCCGGCAAATCTATAATACCAGTGGTAGCAGTCATCGAAGCGGTGACAACAAACGTGGAGGGAATCAACATGCTAGAAATGGTAACCACTTCGGTGGAAATCCTGGCCAAGATAATAGAAGTTGAAATTTCAAGAAGAGGAGATTCAATAATGATGGAAAGACGTCAGCACCAGCAACCGTTGTTCAGGAAGGAGAACGACTACCGATCGTATGCTACAAATACGGAAGGGAGGGATGCATCAGTCCAAACTGTATGCAACAGTCCAAAACGTGTTAAAATTGCGGAAGAGAAGGTCACCTAGCTCGATTTTGTCGTGCAGTGAAGCCAAGTCCAGTTGGGATGGTGACACCAAATGCCGTCCCAAATAAGTCAAAGCCGGTAGTTCAAGGGAGAGTGTTTGTCGTGACCTCCTAAAAAGTGAGAAACCCGAATGAAGTTATCACGGGTAAGCTAATCATAAACTCTTGCGAAGTCTATACCTTATTTGATACCGGTTCTACCCATTCTTTTATTTCTCCAACTTGCACTCAACGTTTAAATTTAACTCTAGAGAAATTTGACTTTGACTTATCTATTGAAACTCCGTTGGGAGAAACATTCATTACATCCACTATTTATAAGTCCTTTTTGATTCAAATCGGCAACCGCACGTTACCTGTCGATCTTATCTCTTTGAAAATACTTGCATTCGATATGATTTTAAGAATTGATTGGTTAATTACTTATCATACTAAAATTGATTATTTTTGTAATGTTGTTAGCTTTCATATTCCTAACAAACCTATTATGTGAATTCAAGCAACCAAACCACTAAAGCTAATCATTGTCATATCAAGCTATAAAGCTATTCATTTATTGAAAAATGGATGTTAAACTTTCTTAGCCTATGTCACAGATTTAAATAAACATACATCAGATTTGAATGATATTTCTATTATTAATAAATTTCCTGACGTATTCCCTGAAGAACTTCCTGGCCTACCCTCGGAGCGTGAAATCGGGTTTGGTATTGACCTTGAACCCGGTACAAAACCCATTTCCAAAGCCCCAAATCGAATGGCTCTTATTGAACTTCAGGAGTTAAGACCCAACTGCAAGAATTGTTAGACATCGGTTTCATTCATCCTATTACGTCTCCTTGGGGTGCTCATGTTCTGTTCGTAAAGAAGAAAGATGGAAGTATGCAACTTTGTATTGATTATCAGGAGTTAGATCATGTCACCATCAAACATAGGTACCCGTTTTCTCGCATTGATGACTTGATTGACCAGTTGCAAGGCGTTAAATTCTTTTCAAAGATCGATCTTCGTTCCGGATATTATCAATTAAAGATTAAAACTGATGACATTCTAAAGACTGCTTTCAGAACTCGGTACGGGCATTATGAATTCTTAGTCATGTCTTTTGGATTGATTAATGCTCCTGCTCCCTTCATGGATATGATAAACTGAGTATTCAAGGAATATTTGGATTATGGTCTTTATTGATGACATCCTCATATACTCCAAAAGCCGTGAAGATCATGAGCAACACTTGAGGCTGATACTCCAAAAGCTTTGTGAAAACAAGCTATATGCCAATTTGAAGAAATGCGAGTTCTGGCTTGAGGAAGTAGCATTCCTTAGGCACGTGATATCAAATCATGGGATATCTGTTGACCCAGTGAAGATTGAAGCAATACAAAGCTGGGAGCAACCTAAGTCAGTGACCGAAGTACGTAGCTTTCTGGGCTTAGCTGGTTATTATCGGAGATTCGTGGAAGGATTTTCTTGAATCGCCACTCCGTTAACTCAGCTGACTCAAAAAGATACAAAATTCGGTTGGAACGAGGAATGCGGGAAGAGCTTGACATTCGCTTTTCAATAAACGAATAGCTTTATGATTTGATATGTCTGTGGTTGATTTTAATGGTTTAGTTGCTTGAATTCGTACAACAGGTTGGTTAGGAATATAAAAACTAACAACCTTACGAAAACAATCAATTTTGGCATGATGAGTGGTTAACCAATCAATCCCTAAAATCACATCAAAAGCAAGTATCTTTAAAGAGATAAGGTCAACAGGTAATGTGATGGTACCAACTTGGATCAAACAAGATTTATAAATAGTGGATGTAATAAAAGTTTCTCCTAATGGAGTCTCCACAAATAAATCAAAGTCTAATTTCTCCGGAGTCAAGTTTAAACGTTGAGCACAAGTAGGAGAGATAAATGAATGGGTAGCACCGGTATCAAGTAAGGTATAAACTTCGCAAGAATTAATGATTAGCTTACCCGTGATCACCTCGTTTGGGTTCCTCGTATTTTGACCAGTCACAACAAACGTTCTTCCAGGAACCGTTGACTTTGACTTTTCTGGAACAGCCTTTTGAGTCACCATCCCCCTTGGACTTGGTTTCACTACCGTACAATCTCGAGCGATATGTCCTTCCTTTCCACAATTATAACATACCTTAAACTGTTGTGGACAGTTTGGACTGATATGTCCCTCTTTCCCGCATTTATAGCATACGACCTGTGGTCGTTCTCCTCCCTTAGAAACAGTTGTTGTTGGTGCTGACGTCTTCACACGGTCATTGTTGAATCTCCTCTTTTTAAAATCTCCTCCCGACTCGCTTCTTCTATTCTCATGGCCATGACTACCACCAGAGTGGTTACCATTTTTGTCCGTCTTTTTCTTTCTCCGCTAGTTATCATTATTCTGTTGACTGCTATCTCCGGTATGATCCTGGTTGTGGTCCCTCGGTTGAACGTACTCGTTATCTCGTTCTAATAATTGAGCCCTGTTGACAACATTTGAATAGAGAGAAAATTTATGGGAAATGAGATATTGACGTATGCCGGGTTTCAAACCTCTCAGAAACATCCGCGTCATACGTTCCTCATTCTCCACCAAATGAGGTGCAAAATTGGATAACTCTTCAAACTTCGCTTCGTATTGGGACACTGTCATGTTGTTTTGTTCTAGTCTAATAAACTCCACTTCCTTCATATGACGAATACTTTCAGGAAAGTACTTGTCATTGAACAGTTTCTGAAATGTCTCCCAAGACATGCTAAGTGCGGCTGGATGGGTATGCTTCATAGACTCCCACCAGTAATCTGCCTCATTACGGAACATAAAAGTGGCGAATGGAACCTTCTGTTCCTTCGTGAATCCCAAGACATCGAATATCTTGGTAATTTATTTGACCCACGTTTCTGCCTTAATCAGATTCGGCTTTCCCCAGAATTCTGGTGGTCCTAACTCTTTGAACTGCTTGGCCGTGACAAACCGTGCGTTGTTATCATTTCTACCGGTATTTTGTGCACAAGTCTCCCTCGTCTGATTTTGCATGAACTGCAAAAAGCTTCTAAACATTCCGTCATTCATCGTCTGATCAGTGGTGTTGTTTACAGGAGGAACATTGTCGGCCTGTTGCACGTTCTCCTCGTTGGTGGGTAAAGGTGTCTCCACGGTCTCAACATTCTCAGTCGACATTCTCAAATACTGCCATAAAACAAAGGTTAATTAAAGAAATCAACATATCACATAATATCCCTATATACTGACCAACCAACAAATAAGCTTAGGTATGACACATTAGCGAAGGTTTTACTCGTCTCTCCCCTCCTAGTTCTATTCCTTGATCTCCGCCAGAGATCATATCCCTAAGCTCTAATACCAACTGTGACGCCCCCAAAATAGGTATACATCACCCATTTTGAGTTGTCAATAACATGGTACAGAAACAACTACAACTTTATTAATACAACATATAAACTGTAAGTTTAAATACAAATATTGTTATCTAGACAATATTCATACCCAACTAAGTCCTCATTACAATTATTGGTACATTATTTTTCAAAAATTGTGAGGACTACTAAAACAACTTCTAGAACCATCATTCCACACCCCGACTAGTACTCACTACATTCTCGCCTCCTGAGAAGAAAAATGGAACAAAAAGGAAAAGGGTGAGCTCAACTAGCCCAGTAAAGAATATTATGACTAAGATAATATAGAACAAATTTATCGTTAGTCTTCAACAGGGAAAAATCTGATAGAATATAATATAGACAACAAGTTTCAGATCAATATTTGCAGCAGAAATAATAATTCATAGATGAGTTACGTAGAGAATGAAACCTACTATAATCTACGAATTTAAAAGTCTATCATCAATATTTTATCCCTGTAACATCAATCAATATTCATCTTGAAACAAATATTCATCTTTACACTACAGGCCAAAGATATTCATCAGTTGGTCATGTTCATCTCAACACCTGTACATCTTTGCACTACAGGCCAAAGATATTCATCAAAAATCCATTCATCTTTGCACTACATGCCAAAGATATTCAGTAATATCATCATTTAGGACTGAGGATGATGAAAAATATTTTAAAAAAAATGAATCTAGTGAAACAAAAGAACAAATATTAAGGATTCGTACTTTAAACAATCCGAGTTCAAAAATACTTCATAAATAAACATAGTGGAGTAAAATTCAAGAATGATCAAAACATGGATACAATCAAAGCTAGTATCCATAATAGATATTTTGGACAAAAAACGAAAAGCTAATTTTTCTGTGAATAGTCAAGTATTATTCATGAATAGTCTTAGATTTACGTGAATAGTCTCAGATATCGTGAATAGTAACCCCGACACTAAAAGACAAGAATTTCACAAGAAAAATACTATCAATATTCCAACATAATGATATAATATCATTTTTAAAAAATAATATCCCTTACCTTGAAAAGATTGTACTTCAAATTTAGAATCTGGGATATAGTCTTTGAAGGAACTTGCACCGTATAGCAACACTCAAAGTATCAAAATACTCACAAGTATACACTCGATAATATAGAGAGAGAAAACTTCAGTTTCTGGTGTGATTTTCAATTCTAACCTAAACACCCTATTTATAGGAAAATGCTTAGAACACCAAAGCAGAAAATTTAATAAAATATTAATATTATTTATTTTTATTCCTATGCCCACATTTAGAGATATGAATTCAGCCATTTCAACAACAAATGGGGCACATCAAACTTTTCAAAAATGTTTTTCTTTTAAAACAAATTTAAAACTTTTGAAAAATAATTATTTCGGAACTTCAGAACTTCAATAATTCATAATAAATAGCCCTTTTATCAGAAAAATTCAAATCTCATGTCCTTTCCATAGGAAATTCCATTCTCTACAACTTTGCAGAAGAAAGTTTTTCCAAATTCCAAATGAAATTGACGTAAATCCACAAACCAAGCGATTTTACGATATATAATCAAATTTTAGTCAAGAAATGGGGTCCACAAACATGAAAAACATGTTTTAAATATTTATTGAAACAAAAATACTCTTCCTCCTCATTTATTCATATATCCCACATTCATTGTAAAATATCACCATTATTATATTATTAAAATATAATAATATATTTAAATGAATTATTTTATCCGAAGAGATAAAATATCAATTTTCAACAATTGTCACATTAAAAAATTTCTCCATCTATATCCACATAAAATAAATATTTCTCTTATCATATAAATCAATAATTAATTATTCACAAATAATATTACAGAATCACAATACTGACAACCAGGAAGTTCCCAAGAAAGAGGGGGCTTTCCAATATGTTTGATGTGCCCCATTGGTTGTTGAAATGGCTGAATTCAGATCTCTAAATGTGGGCGTAGGAATAAAAATAAATAATATTAATATTTTATTAAATTTTCTGCTTTGGTGTTCTAAGCATTTTCCTATAAATAGGGTGCTTAGGTTAGAATTGAAAATCACACCGTGTAAATCAAGTTTTCTCTCTCTATATTATCGAGTGTATACTTGTGAGTATTTTGATACTTTGAGTGTTGCTATACGGTGCAAGTTCCCTTCAGCACTATATCCGGTATTCTAGCTAGAAGTACAATCTTTTCGAGGTAAGGGATATTATTTTTTTAAAATGATATTATATCGTTATGCTGGAATATTGATAGTATTTTTCTTGTGAAATTCTTATCTTTTAGTGTCGAAGTTACTATTCACGATACTTGTTTCTATTCACTTAATACTAAGACTATTCACGTAAAAATTAGTTTTTCATTTTTGTCCAAAATATCTATTATGGATACTAGCTTTGATTGTATCCATGTTTTGATCATTCTTGAATTTTACTCCACTATGTTTATTTATGAAGTATTTTTGAACTCCTGATTGTTTAAAGTACTAATCCTTAATATTTGTTCTTTTGTTTCACTAGATTCGCTTTTTTTAAAATATTTTTCATCATCCTCGCCTAAAATGATGATATTATCAATATCTTTGGCATGTAGTGCAAAGATGAATGGATTTTTGATGAATATCATCGGCCTCAGAGTGCAAAGATGTACAGTGTGTGAGATGAACATGATCAATCGATGAATATCTTTGGCTGTAGAGTGCAAAAGATGAATATTTGATTCAAGATGAATATTGATTGATGTTACAGGATAAAATATTGATGATGAACTTTTAAATTCATAGATTATAGTAGGCTTCATTCTCTACGTAACTCATCTATGAATTATTATTTCCGCTGCAAATATTGATCTGAAACTTTTTGTCTATATTATATTCTATCAGATTTTTCCCTGTTGAAGACTAACGATAATTTGTTCTATATTATCTTAGTCATAATATTCACCCTTTTCCTTTTTGTTCCATTTTTCTTCTCAAGAGGCGAGAATGTAGCGAGTACTAGTTCGGGGTGTGGAATGATGGTTCTAGAAGTTGTTTTAGTAGTCCTCACCCCTTTTTGTAAAATAATGTACCAATAATTGTAATGAGGACTTAGTTGGGTATGGATATTGTCTAGATAACATTATTTGTATTTAAACTTACAGTTTATATGTTGTATTAATAAAGTTGTAGTTATTTCTGTACCATGTTATTGACAACTCAAAATGGGTGATGTATACCTATTTTGGGGACGTCACATGAACCATATTATTGAATTAGAACCAGACGGGATAGAGGAAGATTTAACGTATGAAGAGTTACCTGTTAAAATCTTGGATAAGAAGAATCATATTCTACGCTCTAAAGTTATACCTCAATTCAAAGTTTTGTGGAGAAACCACGATGTGGAGGAAATGACCTGGGAGTTAGAATCTAAGATGAAATCAAGGTATCCTCACCTCTTCGACTTACCAGGTACGCTCTCTCTTAAACTACCAGCTTTGGCTTGTCTGTATCCGCCTTTGGTGCCACCGTCCCAGCTGGACGTGACTTCACTATACGACAAAATCAAGCTAGGTGACATTCTCTTCCGCAATTAAAACACGCTTTGGATTGCTGCGTACAGTTTGGACGGATGTGTTCCTCCTGTCCGCATTTGAAACATACGATCGGTGGTCGTTCTTCTTCTTTTTAAACGGGTCTTTGGTCTTTGCCTTCTTTCCATCATTATTGAACCTTCTTTTCTTGAAATTTCCACTTCTATTATCTTGGCCATGATTACCACCGAAGTGGTTACCATTCTTGGCATGATAATTTCCCCACGATGGTTATCATTGTTCAATGACCGCCGCCACCTGCATGACGATTATTATCATGTTGTTGGTCGTTGCCTTTTTGGTTGTCTTTGACTCATTATCGCTACCCAATAACTAAGCCCTATTCACAACATCTGAATATAAACAAAGTTTGTGAGAAATGAGGTATTGACGTATATTGGGTTTCAAACCTCTTAGAAACATTCGCGTCATTCGCTCCTCATTATCGACCAAATGGGATGCAAATCGAGACAACTCGACAAACTTAGCCTCGTATTGTGATATGGTCATATTGTTTTGCTCTAGCTTGATGAACTCCGCCTCCTTCATGTGATGAATACTTTCGGGAAAGTACTTGTCGTTGAACAGCTCTTGGAACTTCTCCCAAGACATCTTGAAAAGGCCGATCTGGGGTACGCTTTTACTGATTCCCACCAGTAATCTGCCTCTTCACGCAACATAAAGGTGGCAAATGGAACCTTTTGCTCCTCTAAGCATCCCAAGACATCAAATATCTTGGTGATCTGCTTTAACCACGTCTCCACTTTAAGTGATTCTGGCTTTCCCAAAAACTCCGGTGGTCCCAGCTCCTTGAATTGCTTAGCGGTGACCGACCGTGGGTTGCCATTATTTCCACCTATATTTTGAACATGAGTCTCTCTTACCTGTTGTTGCATGAATTGCATAAAGCCTCTGAACATTCCATCATTCATCACTTGGTCAGTGTTGTTGTTTACAAGAGGATTATCGCCTTCCTGATGCACATTATCGTGATTATTGATCTGTGGAGACTCAACGGTCTCCTGTGTTCCATTGCTATTCTCAACATTTTCAGATGCCATTTTCAAATACTGTAACAAAACAAGGGTTAAATAACATATCACATATTATCCCTATATTCTGACCGACCAATTAAATACCAAATAAACTTAGGTAGGTCATACTAGCGAAGGAATTCCCCGTCTCTCCCCTCCTAGTTCTTGTCTCACATCTCAGCCAGGGATCATATCCCTAAGCTTTGATACCAACTATGACGCCCCCAAAACAGGTATACATCACCCATCTTGAGTCGCCAAATACATTGTACAAAATTCAAATACAACTAAATTATACAACAGTCGTGTAAACAATACGACAAAACATAAACTGAGAGTTTTAATAAGAATATTGTCATCTAGACAATATCCACACTCAAAGGAGACCTCATTACATTTATTGTCACACTATTTAACAGAATAGTGAGGACTACTAATGCTGTCATCTCGACCGTCACTCCGCTCCCCGACTCATCCCAAATATATTCTCATTTCCTGAAGAGAATAGTGAAAGAAAGGGTGAGCTCAACTAGCCCAGTAAGAAATATTATGACTAAGATAATGCAGAGTAAATTATCATTAGTCTTCAACAATGTTAAACTGATAAAATACAATAGACATCAAGTTTAACTGCAGCGGAACATATAACCCATTAAAAGAGTCAAGTAGAGAATAAAATCTACTATCTTTTATGATTTAAAAAGTTTTCATCACTTTTATCACGAGACTCGACTTTAAATAATAATCCACATCATCAAATCATCCCCGCACTACAAGCCAAGGATATTATTTAGTATCACGACCACGAATTATCCATGCACTACGGCCAAAGATAATCGTGTTTTCATCAACTATTCCCGATCATGCCATAAAATAATTCATCTTTGCTCCTCGGTCAAGAGAATCCATAGCCATAATCATACCAAAAACTGTCCCATCAATGCACTACGGGCCAATGAGGATTTTTTCACATCATTTGTAACATTACTACCATGATTATACCGAATAATCCACGGTCATAATCATACCAAGTCCATCTATGCACTACAAAAGCCACAAATGACTTTCAACAAAATATAAACATGAGGATGATGACAATGATATAAGAATTCAATAAAACAAGTTCAAGAATTAAATTATTCAGGAACTAATAACGTCCAAATTGTCAACATGATACTTCTTTGTAGAGTAAAATTAAAGAATGCTCAGAAGAATATTTCTATGAAAAGATACTAGATGAAGCGCAAATATCAAGGATATTCCACTAATTTCATGGAGTATAGAAGTCAAAACTTTAATCAATCGAGTATAATAAAGAATGAAATAACAAAAGAAATCACCATGCATGCGGTATTTATGTATGACAAAGTTATTCCAATGTAAATAATAAATAACGGAACCGTGTCAAAGCGTAATACGCACCCGGCGTGATATTCCAATGTAATAATAAAGAATGGAATAACAACAAAATCACCACGCATGCGACGTCAGATGTACGTGTTATTCCAATGTAATAATAAATAATCTAACCAGTGTCCCACAGAAAACGCATGCATGTGATATTCCAATAGAATAATAAAGATTTTAACCAGTCCCACAGAAACGCATGCATACATGATATTCCAATAGAATAATAAAGACGGAAACTGTGTTCTACAGAACGCATACGCATATGATATTCCAAATGTAATAATAAAGATCGGAATAATGTAAAAATTTCACCAAGTATAGGGTAGGCGGCACAGATACAAGTTATTCCAACCGAATAATAAATAATGGAATAACAGAAGTTCTCTTCATGAATACAAAAGAAATAATACTCCTTACGAGTACAACAAATAATATCCCTTACCTTTGAAAGAAGAGTACTCCGACTGGTAAGGCGAGGATATACTCGAAGAAAACTTGCACTACGCTCAAAGCTTTCTTAAACTCCAAAGAAATACGCTCAAGATTATAGAAGAAGAATTCTCTCTATAGTTTCTCTCTCTAGAGTTTCAGTGAATTCGTAAGAAATAATGAAGGAATGAGCTTCTATTTATAGAAGAATGGACTGCATAGTAACTAATTCATGAAACTGGTCAGATTGATTTACTTTTAATCTGGACGGTTCAGATTTAAAGCAAAATATTTTAAATAAAATATAATATATTCTATTTATAATCTAATAAAACGAATAACTTTATAAAAGTATTTTGTTTTATATAAAAAATTTTTACTATGCAAAACACTATGAAGGCACTATGCAATACTATGCATAATAAAATATAATATATTCTATTTATAGAATAATTTTATAAAAGTATTCATTTTATATAAAAGCTTTTCTGCTTTTATTACATTAATAATATCAATAAAACAAAATTGAGTGACTTATCACGTAAGCATCAATAATCAATACCGCTGTACTACTACTATGTAACCACGCCAGACATCAGATTTCTTTTACTAATGAGTAGTTCAACAAGATATTAGAAACTTCCGCAGTTATTTTCATAAAAATATTTTTGTCATTTTCTCAATCCGACAATAATTCTATTGTGGGGTCCACCAATGATTGTGTCGTCGTACGAATATTCCCCAACACAAAGAATATTCCCCGACCAATTGAATATAATATAACAACTTGCATACTTTGCAAAATTTATAAATATTACCCACAACTATAACATTATATTAAATCCACACCATAATATTCAAAAAAAAAAAATTTGAGAAATTTAAATTTTTATTCGTAAAATTTGGGATTTTACAAAATACGTCAGGAAATTTATTAACAATAGAAATACCATTCAAATCTGACATATTTTTATTTAAATCCGTGACATGGGCTAAGAAAGCTTGACATCCATTTTTCAATAAACGAATAGCTTTATGACTTGATATGACAGTGATTGATTTTAGTGGTTTGGTTGCTTGAATTCGCATAATAGGTTGGTTAGAAATATGAAAGCTAACAACCTTACGAAAATAATCAATTTTAGCATGATGAGTAGTTAACCAATCAATCCCTAAAATCACATCAAATGCAAGTATTTTCAAGGAAATAAGATCGACAGGTAACGTGCGGTTATCGATTTGAATCAAATAAGACTTATAAACCATGGATGTAATAAAGGTTTCTCCCAACGGAGTTTCAATAGATAAGTCAAAGTCTAATTTCTCTAGAGTCAAATTTAAACGCTGAGTGCAAGTAGGAGAAATAAAGGAATGAGTAGAACCGGTATCAAATAAAGTATAAACTTCACTAGAGTTTATGATTAGCTTACCCGTGATCACCTCGTTCGGATTTCTCGCTTTTTGGGAGGTTACGACAAATGCTCTCCCTTGAACTACCGGTTTTGTCTTGTCTGGGACACCCTTTGATGCCTCCATCCCAGTTGGACTTGACTTTGGTGCACGACAAAATTGGGCTAGGTGACCTTCTTTTCCACAATTATAACACGCTTTGGATTCATCGTCATGTAGTTTGACTTATGTGTCCTTCCCTCCACATTTATAACATACGACCCAAGTGGTCGCTTCCTTCCTTAACAACAGTGATGGTGCCGACGCCTTTCCATCCTTGTTGAATCTCCTCTTCTTAAAATGTCCACTCTTATTGTCATGGCCATGATTACCACCAAAGTGATTATCATTTCTAGCATGTTGATTCCCTCCACGTTTGTTGTCACCGCTCGATGATTGCTACCACTAGTATTATCGACTTGTTTGGTTTGCTCTCTTGGTTTCACAACATCCGAATACAAACACAATTTGTGAGAAATTAGGTATCGACGTATCTCGGGTTTCAAACCTCTTAAAAACATCTGCGTCATTCTCTCCTCATTATCAACCAAGTGGGACGCAAACCGAGACAACTCAAAAAACTCAGCTTCGTATTGCGCCACAGTCATATTGTTTTGCTCAAGCTTGATGAACTCTATCTCCTTCATGTAATGAATACTTTCAGGAAAATACTTGTCATTGAATGCTCTTGGAACTTCTCCCAAGACATTTTGAGTCTGCGGCTGACTTGAGTACGCTTCTGATTCCCACCAAGAATCAGCCTCCGCCGCAATACGAAGGTGGCAAAGGGAACCTTTTCCTCCTCGAGCATCCCAAGATATCAAATATCTTGTTGATCCGCTTTATCCAAGTCTCCGCTTTTAAGTGGTTTTGGCTCTCCAAAAACTCCTAAATGGTCCCAACTCCTTGAACTGCTTAGCGGTGACCGTCCGAGAGTTGTCAGTGTTTCCACCTGCATTTTGGACAAGAGCCGCATTCGCCTGATGTTGCATGAATTGCATAAAGCCTCTGAACATCCCATCGTTCACCATTTCATCGGTGTTATTGTTTACATGAGGATTATTGTCTTTCCGTTGCACATTATCCTGGGCATTAATCTGTGGTGACTCAACGGTCTCATGTGCTTCATTGTTTATCTCAACATTTTCGGATGCCATTTTCAAATACTGCCACAAAACAAGGGTTAATTAACATATCACATATTATCCCTATACTCTGACCGACCAATTAAATACCAAATAAACTTAGGTAGGTCATATTAGCGAAGGAATTACCCGTCTCTCCCCTCCTAGTTCTTGTCTCACATCTCAGCCAGGGATCATATCCCTAAGCTTTGATACCAACTGGGGCGCCCCCAAAATAGGTATACATCAGCCATCTTGAGTCGCCAAATACATGGTACAAAATTCAAAGACAACTTAATTATATACAATGTAAAAATACGACAAAACATAATCTAAGAGTTTTAATAAGAATATTGTCATCTAGACAATATCCACACTCAATGGAGTCCTCATTACATTTATTGTCACACTATTTAAAAGAATAGTAAGGACTATTAATGCTATCATCTGGACCGTCACTCCGTTCCCTGACTAGTCCCAGCTACGTTCTCATTTCCTGAAGAGTACAGTGAAAGAAAGGGTGAGCTCAACTTGCCCAGTAAGAAATATTATGACTATTATAATGCATAATAAATTATCATTAGTATTCAACAATGTTAAACTGATAAAATATAATAGACATCAAGTTTTAACTGCAGCGGAATAAGCAATCCATTAGAAGAGTCAAGTAGAGCATGATATCTATTATATTCTATGATTTAAAATGTTTTCATCAATTTTTATCGCTGAAACTCAGCTTAATAAATAAACCACATCATCGGGTCATCCCTGCACTACGGGCCAAGGATATTCATTAAATCATCAATGGTCATGACTATACTGAATAATCTCTCGTCATAATCATACCAAAAAGCCGCCCATCAATGTACTACTGCCATCGAGGACTTTTACCACATCATTTATAACATTACAGGTCATGATTATACCGAATAATCCCTGGTCATAATCATACCAAGTTCATCTATGCACGTAAGCCAAAGATGACTTTCATCACAATATAAGCATGAGGATGATGACAATGACATAATAATTCAATAAAACAAGTTCAAGAATAAATTTTAAAGATTTATAAGTTAATTTATCTTGAAATCAATTACGCCCAAATTGTCAACACGATATCGCTTTGTGGAGTAAAATTCAAGAATGCTCGTAAGAATATTTCCATGAAAAGATACTGGGATGAAGTGCAAATATCCGTGATATTCTACTAATTTTATGGAGTATAGAAGCCAAAACTTTAACCAAATGAGTATCATAGAATATATGAAATCGCAAATGGATTTTCACCCGCCATACGGTGAAGTCACGTAGATGCATCATTTCCACAATTTAAAAAGGAATGAATACGAAGGATCATTCACCATGCATGTGATAATCCACATGATGTGTTATTCCAATGTAATAATAAAGAGGGAACCAGTGTCACGCGTAATCCGCACAAACGGATATATTCCAACAAAATAATAAAGAATGGAACCAGTTCTAATAATCCGTGCATGACATGTGATATTCCAATGTAATAATAAAGAATGGAATAACAAAGAATTCACCATGCATGCGATAGATCATAGCGCATGTGTTATTCCAATGTAATAATAAAGAATGGAACCAGTGTCTAAGCGTAATTATATGATATAGGATATTCCAACAAAATAATAAAGAATGGAATAACAAAGAATTCACCACCACGCGATGAGATCGCATGCATGCATGTGTTATTCCAATGTAATAATAAAGAATGGAACCAGGTCTCACATAATTTGCACAGATAGGATATTCCAACAGAATAATAATGTGAGACCCCAAATTTTATGAATAAAGATTTAAATTTCTCGAAATATTTTTTTTTAAATTATGGTGTAGATTTGAGATAATGTTATAGTTGTGGGTAATATTTATAAATTTTGCAAAGTATGCAAGTTGTTATATAATATTCGATTGGTTGGGGAATATTCTTTGTGTCGGGGAATATTCGTACGACGACACAATCATTGGTGGACCCCATAACAGAATTATTGTCGGATTGAGAAAATAACAAAAATATTTTTATAAAAATAACGATTTAAAGTTTTACCATTAACTTTGACACACACTGATGTTAAAATACGAAGAATACGCTGGTTCGCATAAGAGCACACGGTATTAATTATTGATGCTTACGTGAGAAGTCACCAGCTTTTGTTCATTTATTGCTACGATGAATTGTCAGATAAGATCTCACGTTATTTGATTCAATTATTGTCGATATTTTATATATTATTAAATCAATAATTGAGATAACAAAGTTATTAATATTATTATTTGCAATATTAACGATGTCTGAAGTTCTCACAAGTAGAGGTTTGGTCACCTAATCAAGCGCTACCAATAGGGAGAAATCCTTATTGAAAGCCCCTCTTTCCGGAAACTACCGGTCAATTAATATTGTGAATTATAATAATGATGATAAATGTTGTTAAATATATTGAGGCGCCTTTTTATGAAGTCAACAAGTTTATATATATATATATATATATATAAATTTTGTTTTATTAGTATTATTAATGTAATAAAATGTAAAGCTTTTTAAATAAAATAGAATACTTTTATAAAGTTATTTATTTTATTAGATAATAATTAGAATATATTATATTTTATTATGCATAATATTTTGCATAGTAAAATCTTTTTATATAAAGCGTAATACTTTTATAAAGTTATTTGTTTTATTGTAGACAATAATTAGAATATAATATATTTTATTACGATAGTATTTCAGATAAAGGCTCGCATAGTGTTTTTCATATAGTAAAATCTTTTTATATAAAACAAAATACTTTTATAAAGTTATTTATTTTATTAGACAATAATTAGAATATAATATATTTTATTATGCATAGTTTTTGCATAAATGCTCATATAGTGTTTTTAACATAGTAAAATCTTTTTATATAAAATGTAATACTTTTATAAAGTTATTTATTTTATTAGACTATAAATAGAATATATTATATTTTATTTAAAAGATTTTGTTTTATTAGAATATTTTATTTATAATTGCATAGTAAATCAATATGGACCGTCTGCTTAAAAGTAAATCAATCTGACCGCTTCATGAATTAGTTACTATTCAGTCCATTCTCCTATAAATAGAAGCTCATTCATTCATTATTTCTTACGAATTCACTGAAACTCTAGAGAGAGAAACTATAGAGAGAAAGAAGAAAAGTATTCCGCTACTCACTTTTCCAATATCCAGTTTCTTTTAAGGTAAGGGATATTATTTGTTGTACTCGTAAGGGGTATTATTTCTATCGTATTCATGAAGAGAACTTCTGTTATTCCATTATTTATTATTCTATTGGAAAAACCTGTATACGCGGGCTACCCTATACTTGGTGAAATTCTTCTGTTATTCCATTCTTTATCATTATGTTGGAATAACCTGTCTATGCGAAGTACCGTATATATGGTGAAATTCTTCTATTATTCCATTCTTTATTATGTTGTTGGAACATCCTATCTGTGCATTTATGCATGACATGGTTCCGTTATTTATTATTCTGTTGGAATATCCTCGCTTATGCGTACGCCGCTGACCGGTTCCATTAATTATTATTCGTTGAATAACCTCGTCTCAAGGGCCTATCGCATGCATGGTGATTTCGTTGTTATTCCATTCTTTATTATTCTATTGAATATCCTCCGCTTGCAAGATTTTCACCGACCTAGTTCCGTTATTTATTATTCTGTTGGATTAACCTATCTGTGCGGTCTATCGCATGCCTGGTGATTTCTTTTGTTCTTCCATTATTTATTATACTCAGTTGGTTAAAGTTTTGACTTCTATACTCCATGAAATTAGTGGAATATCCTCGATATTTGCGCTTCATCCAAAGATCTTTTCAAGGAAATATTCTTCCGAGCATTCTTGAATTTTACTCTACAAAAGAAGTATCATGTTGACAATTTGGACGTTATTAGTTCTGGATAAATTAATTCTTAAACTTGTTTTATTGAATTCTTATATCATTGTCATCATCCTCATGTTTATTTTATGTTGAAAGTTATCTCGTGGCTCAGTAGTATGATGGACTTGGTATGATTATGACACTGTGGATTAATCGGTATAATCATGATCGTAATGTTACAAATGATGTGGTAAAGTCCTCATTGGTCCATAGTGCATCGATGGACGATTGTTGGCATGATCATGACCATTGATGAATACACGAATATCCTTGGCCCGTAGTGTATGGATAATTTGTGGTTGTGATATTAATGAATATCCTCGGCCAGAGTGCAAGGATGATGTGGATTATTTATTGTCGAGTCCCAAAGAATAAAAGTGATGAAAACCTTTAAATCATAAAAGATAGTAGATTTTATTCTCTACTTGACTCTTTTAATGGATTGTTTGTTCCGCTTGTAGTTAAACTTGATGTTTGTTATATTGATCGCTTTAACATCACAAGGCTAACGATAATTTATTCTCGCATTATCTTAGTCATAATATTTCTTCTTGGGCTAGTTGAGGTCACCCTTTCTTTCACCGCTCTCTTCAGAAATGAGAACATAAATGGACTAGTCGTGGAACCGAGTGACTCATCCCGATGATAGTATTAGTAGTCCTCACTATTCTATTAAATAGTGTGACAATAAATGTATAGAGGACTCCATTGAGTGTGGATATTGTCTAGATGACAATATTCTTATTAAAACTCTCAATTTATGTTTTGTCGTATTTTACACGATAGCTGTATTATTAAGTTGTATTTGTATTTTTGTACCATGTATTTGGCGACTCAAGATGGGTGATGTATACCTATTTTGGGGGCGTCACAAATAAAGAATGGAATAATGTAAGAATTTCACCATGTATGCAGATTACTTGATGCATACAAAGTTATTCCAACATAATAATAAAGAATAGAATAACAGAAGCTCTCTTCATGAATACAAAAGAAATAATACCCCTTACCTTATAAAGAAACTGGATACTGGATTAGAGAGGTAGCAGACTTCTCTTCTTCTTTCTCTCTATAATTTCTCTCTATAATAATTGCTCTATAGCTTTAGTGAATTGGTGAGAAATGAAAGAAGAATGAGCTTCTATTTATAGGAAAATATAGTTTTGATAATTCCACATTTTGGGGCTCAAAATATTACAGTACAATACCTTCAACTTTTCTTTCATTTATAATTTAGTCCTGCAAGAATTATCAAACTTATTCCACCTCCCCTAATAGTAAATAATGTGAATAGATAGTTCAATCATATGAATCAATAGTTATAATCATGTGAAAATATGAATTACAGTATAGTACCTCCATCTATACCTCCATTTTTAACTTAGTCATGCAAGTATTAACAATCTTGCACTAACTCCACTAATAGTACAAGAATGTGAATCAATAGTACACATATGTGAACAAGTAGTTATAATCATGTGAATTAATAGCAATTAATTGCTCATTTATCCGGTTAATTACCCGATTGGTCAGTATAACTTTCAAACATCAATTAATATAGAAATAAATGTCGATTTCCACTAACACTAATAACTCCAACACAATGGAACTATCAATTTCATCTTTAATCAACAAGAACTTATTCATCATTAATATTATAACTCACAATATTTAACAACCAGGTCGTTCCCAGGAAAGAGGGGGCTTTCCGATAAGGATTTCTCCTTATCATGCGCCGCAATTAGATAACCAAACCTCTCATTGACAGAACTTTTAGACATTGTAAATATTACAATTTAATAATATGAATAACTTTGTCGCCTCAATTATTGATTTAATAATATATCATATAATGCGTATGATCTTCCGTGACAATAATCGAATCAATAATACGAGAGATATGATGCAAAGAATTCATCAGTAGCAATAATTGAGTATAACCGAGTGACTTCTCACGTAAGCATCAATAATCAATACTGCATTTTTTTACTACCGTAGTTCAACAATTTTAACGGAAAACTTCCTACCGTTATTTATATAAAAGATATTTATGTCGCTTTCTAACTATGACAATACTTCCGTTGTGGGGTCCACTAATGATTGTGCCGTCAGCATTTAATATTTCCCCGTTAAAACGAATATTCACCCCACCAATCAAATATTATATAACCACTTGCTTACTTTGCAAAATTTGTAAATATTACCCACAACTATAACATTATATCAAATCCACACCATAATATTCAAAAATATATTTCAAGAAAATTATTCTTATTCATAAAAGTTGGGGTCTTACATGAACCACCAAAGATTATAGTTAAATCCACAATTCATATTTATAATCATGTAAATCAACAGTTTCCCCTTGCCACAAAGGCTTAATAGAACGTTTACTCGATATCCTTACCCCAAAGGTTAAAGATATTCAAATGTAATAACAATGATCATACCAATCAGTTGTCTATCTTTGCACTACGGGCCAAAGATATTCAACTATAAAACCAATGGTTATGATCATACCAATTAATTGCCTGTCAGTGCACTACGGCCAAAGACATTTAACTATTAACTAATGGTCATGATCCTGCCAATTACAACATCGAATTATCCCTGCACTATGGCCAAGGATATTCGTTAGTATCACTAGTGTTCATGATCATGTCATACACCTGTCCATCTTTGCACTACGGGCCAAAGCTATCAATCAACAGTTCATCTTTGCACTACGACCAAAGATATCAATCAACAGCTTCTTCTTTGCACTACAAAAGCCAAAGACATACAAGTGTAAAACTAATAACCAACAAATTCATCTATGCACTACGGGCCAAAGATGACTTTTTTAACGTAATATAAGCATGAGGATCATGACAAATGATATAAAGAATCAATCAAATGAGATAAAGAATAAATATTAAATATTTATAATACAATTTATCCAGAGTTCAAGAATATCTAAATTGTCAACATGATCACCAATTGTGGAGTAAAATTCAAGAATAATATTCATGTATCAAAAATTAATTTGGACAGAAAAGAATCAATTTTTTTGTCGTGAATAGTACCCCGTGAATAGTAATTCATGAATAGTATCCTGTGAATAGTACTTCGTGAATAGTACTTCGTGAATAGTAATTCATGAATAGTACTTTATGAATAATACTTCATGAATAGTACCCTCGAGTGAATAATACCCGAGTGAATAGTAAGAAATAATACCTCTTACGAGTAAGAAATAAATAACATCCCTTACGGATATTGAACGAAAATAATATTCTTACTTAATATTAAACGAAGACAATGAATATTGAATCTAAAATGATATTCCTTATGAATATTGAATCGAAAATAATATTCATACTGTAATACGAAAAAATAATATCTCTTCGAATATGAAATAAATAATACCCCTTACAACTGTTGAACGAAAACAATATTCTTACGAATATTAAACGAAATGATATTCCTTACGAATATTGAACAAAAATAATATTCATACGAATACGAAAAATAATATCTCTTCAGAATATGAAATAAATAATACCCCTTACCTCATAAGAATACTGGATACTAGAGTAGTGAAGTAGCAGACTACTCTTCTTCTTTCTCTCTATAGCTTATCTCTCTATAATTACTCTTGTGAGTCTTAATGAATTGGTGAGAATGAAGGAAGAATGAGCTTCTATTTATAGGAAAACATAGTTTCGATAATTGCACGTTTTGGGGCTCGAAATATTACAGTATAATACCTTCATCTTTTCCTTTATTTTTAATTTAGTCCTGCAAGTATTATCAAACTTACATCACCACCCCTAATAGTATATCATATGAATCAATAGTACAATCATGTGACTTAATAGTTCTATACATGTGAAAAAAATAATTGCAGTATAGTACCTTCATCTATACCTCTATTTTTAATTTAGTCATGCAAGTATTATCAATCTTACACCACCTCCCCTAATAGTACATTCATGTGAATCAATAGTACACACATGTGAATAAATAGTTATAAGCATGTGAATTAATAGCAATTAATTGCTCATTTACCCGATTGGTCAATATAACCTCCAAAAAATCAATTATTATCGAAATAAATGTCGATTTCCACTAAAACTAATAATCCCAGCACAATGGAACTATCAACTTCATCTTTAATCAACACGAACTTATTCATCATTAATATTATAACTCACAATATTTAACAACCAGATCATTCCCAGGAAAGAGGGGGCTTTCCGATAAGGATTTCTCCCTATTGGCGTGCAATTAGGTAACCAAACCTCTCCTCGACAGAACATTCTAGACATCGTCAATATTCTAAATAATAATATGAATAACTTCGTCATCTCAATTATTGATTTAATAATATAAAATATTATACAGATGATACTATGACAATAATTGAATCAATAATATGAGAGATATTATGCAGCAATTACTGTAGCAATAATTGAGTATAACTGAGTGACTTCTTACGTAAGCATCAATAATCAATACCGTCTGCTACTATGCAACCACGCGTATTACTATACTTTTACTACCGATTATTTTATGACAACTTGCTTACTTTGAAAAAAAAATTCAAATATCACCCTTAACTTTAACCTTTTAGCAATTTAACCATTTACCAAATAGAATAATAATTATAAGAAAATTAAATACTTTCATTTCATAAAATTCAGGATCTTACATGGTGGTTATAGTAGTCCTCACTATTCTATGAGATAGTGTGATAATAAATGTAATGAGGACTCTATTTGAGTTTGGATATTGTCTATGAGACAATATTCGTGTTAAAACTCTCAGCTACGCTTTTGTCGTATTGTATAAATTAAGTTTGTATTTGAATTTTGTACCATGTATTTGGCGACCCAAGATGGGTGATGTATACCTATTTTGGGGCCGTCACAGTTGGTATTAAAGCTTAGGGATATGATCCTCGGCTGAGATGTGAGACTAGAACTAGTAGGGGAGAGACGGGTAAATCCTTCACTAGTATGACCTACCTAAACTTATTTGTAAGACCCCAACTTTTATGAATAAAGAATAATTTTCTCGAAATATATTTTTGTATATTATGGTGTGGATTTGATATAATGTTATAGTTGTGGGTAATATTTACAAATTTTGTAAAGTAAGAAAGTGGTTATATAATATTTGATTGGTCGGGGAATATTCGTTTTAACAGAGAACATTCGTACGATGGCACAATCATTGGTGGACTCTACAATAGAAGTATTGTCGTAGTTAAAAAATGACATAATTATCTTTTTATAAAAATAACGGCGAAAGTTTTACCGTTAAACTGTTGAACTACCCGGTAGTAAAAGTACAGTAATATGTGTGGTTGCATAGTAGCACACAGTATTGATTATTGATGCTTACGTGAGAAGTCACTCGCTTATACTCAATTATTACTCTGAGAATTGTTGCATTATATATCTCTCATATTATTGATTCGATTATTGTCACAGTATCATCTGCATTATATGATCTATTATTAAATCAATAATTGAGATGACAAAGTTTTTCATATTATTAAATTACAATATTTACAATGTCTAGAAGTTCTGTCAAGGAGAGGTTTGGTCATCTAATTGCACGCTAATAAAGAGAAATCCTTCTCGAAAATCCCCCTCTTTCCTAGGAACGACCTAGTTGTTAAATATTGTGAGTTATAATATTAATAATGAATACGTTCGTGTTGATTAATGATGAAATTGATAGTTCCATTGTGTTGGATTTATTAGTGTTAGTGGAAATCGACATTTATTTCGATATTAATTGATGTCTGGAAGTTATACCGACCAAATGGGTAATTAACCTGGATAAATGAGAAATTAATTGCTATTAATTCACATGATTATAACTATTTGTTCACATGTGTGTACTATTGATTCACATTCTTCTACTATTAGGGGAGTTGGTCCAAGATTGATAATACTTGAATGACTAAGTTAAAAATGAAGGTATAAATGGAGGTACTATACTGTAATTCGTATTTTCACATGTTTATAACTATCGATTCACATGATTGAACTATTGATTCACATTATTTACTATTAGGGAGGTGGTGCAAGTTTGATAATACTTGCAGGACTAAATTAAAAATGAAAGAAAAGTCAAGGTATTGTATCAGTAATATTTTGTGCCCCAAAACGCAATTATCGAAACTATATTTTCCTATAAATAAAACTCATTCTTCTTTTATTTCTCACCAATTCACTAAAGCTATAAAGCAATTATTATAGAGAGAAAGAAGAAGAGAAGTCTCTACCTCTCTACTCTAGTATCCAGCTTTTTTAAGGTAAGGGGTATTATTTCTTTCAGATTCATGAAGAGAGCTTCATTATTCCATTCTTTATTATTATGTTGAATAACTCCGCCTATGCTAAGCACCGCATACATGGTAAAATTCTTCCATTATTCCATTCTTTATTATTATGTTGAATATCCTGCCTACGCGCCAAGTACCGCATACATGGTGAAATTCTTCTCATTATTCCATTCTTTATTATTCTCGCTGGAATATCCTCGCATCGTGCGGATTATGCTAGACTGGTTCCATTCTTTATTATTCGTTAGAATAATGGGTCAAGGCTGATCTATCGCATGCATGGTGAATTCTTATGTTATTCCATTCTTTATTATTCTGTTGTAATATCCTGTCTGTGTGGATTACGCATGACCTAGTTCCATTCTTTATTATTCTGTTGGAATAACCTGTATATGTAGATTATCACATGCATGTTGAATGATCCTTCGTATTCATTCCTTATTAAATTATGAAAATGATCTGTCTACGTGGATTACTGCATGGCGGGTGAAAATCCATTTGAAGTTTCATATATTCTGTGACTCATTTGGTTAAAGTTTTGGCTTCTATACTCCATGAAATTAGTAGAATATCCTGGATATTTGCGCTTCATTCGGTATCTTTTCATGGAAATATTCTTCTGAGCATTCTTGAATTTTACTCCACAAAGCAGTATCATGTTGACAATTTGGACGTAATTGATTTCAAGATAAATTAACTTATAAATCTTTAAAATTTGTTCTTGAACTTGTTTTATTGAATTATTATGTCATTGTCATCATCCTCATGCTTATATTGTGATGAAAGTCGTCTTTGGCTTACGTGCATAGATGGACTTGGTATGATTATGACTGAGAATTATTCTAGGTATAATCATGACCTATAATGTTATAAATGATGTGGTAAAAGTCCTCGAGAGCTCTGTAGTGCATTGATGGACGCTTTTGGTATGATTATGACCGTGGATTATTCTAGAGATAGTCATGACCATTGATGATTTAATGAATATCCTTGGCCCGTAGTGCAGGGATGACTCGATGATGTGGTTTATTTATTAAGCTGAGTCTCAACGATAAAAAATGATGAAAATATTTTAAATCATAGAAGATAGTATATATCATGCTCTACTTGACTCTTCTAATGGATTGCTTATTCCGCTGTAGTTAAACTTGTTGTCTATTGTATTTTATCAGTTTAACATTGTTGAAGACTAATGATAATTTATTTTGCATTATCTCAGTCATAATATTTCTTATTGGGCTAGTTGAACTCACCCTTTCTTTCACTGTTCTCTTCAGGAAATGAGAACGTAGCCGGGACTAGTCGGGGAACGGAGTGACGGTCCAAATGATAGCATTAGTAGTTCTCACCATTCTGTTAAAT
Source organism: Panax quinquefolius (assembly GCA_020205615.1). Classification (NCBI taxonomy): domain Eukaryota; kingdom Viridiplantae; phylum Streptophyta; class Magnoliopsida; order Apiales; family Araliaceae; genus Panax; species Panax quinquefolius. The sequence continues at coordinate 85,630,320 of CM035157.1, read as the reverse complement.
AGTGTGACAATAAATGTAATGAGGACTCCATTGAGTGTGGATATTGTCTAGATGATAATATTTTTTATTAAAACTCTTAGATTATGTTTTGTCGTATTTTACATGACTGTTGTATAATTAAGTTGTCTTTAAATTTTATACCATGTATTTGGCGACTCAAGATGGGTGATGTATACCTATTTTGGAGGCGTCACATTATTTATTATTTATTGATCGGTCAGAATATAGGGATAATATGTGGCATGTCAATTAACCCTTGTTTTGTGGTAGTGTATGAAAATGACATCCGAGAATGTTGAGATAAGCAATGGAGCACATGAAACCGTTGAGTCACTGATGATCAATAACTAGGATAATGTGCATCAAGAAGGCAATAATCCTCATGTTCACAACAACACTGACCAAATGAGTAACGACGAAATGTGAGCTTTCTGCAATTCGGGCAACATAAGGCAAGAGAGACTCATATTTAAAATACAGGTGGAAACACTGGCAACTCTCAGACGATCACCGCTAAGCAGTTCAAGGAGCTGGGACCATTGGAGTTTTTGGAAAAGCCAAAACCACTTAAGGCAGAGACGTGGATAAAGCAGATCACCAAGATATTTGATGTCTTGGGATGCTCTGAGAAGCAAAAGGTTCCATTTTTCACCTTCATGTTAAGGGAGGAGGCGACACGGTGGGAATCAGAAACGAACTCAACCTGTTGCACTCAAGATGTCTTGGGAGAAGTTCCAAGAACTGTTCAACGACAAATACTTTCCCGAAAGTATTTGTCACATGAAGGAGGTGGAGTTCATCAAGCTGAAGTAAAACAATATGACCATGCCGCAGTACAAAGCTAAGTTTGCTGAGTTGTCCCGGTTTGCATCCCATTTGGTTGATAATGAGGAGAGAATGACGCGGATATTTCTGCGAGGTTTGAAACCCGAAATACGTCAATACCTCATTTCTCACAAACTTTGCTTGTATTTAGATGTTGTGAATAGGGCTCAGTTATTGGAGCACTGTGACGCCCCCAAAATAGATATACATCACCCATTCTGAGTCGCCAAATACATGGTATAGAAACAAATACAACTTCATTAATACAATTGTCATGCAAAATACAACAACACATATACTGTGAGTTTAAATACAAATATTGTCTAATAGACAGTATTCAAACTCAAAAGGAGTTCTCATTACAATTATTGATAGACTATTTTACAAAAATAGTGAGGACTGCTAAAACAACTTTCTAGAACCATCATTCCATACCCCGGCTAGATCCTGCTATTTTCTCACCTCCTAATAAGAAAAATGGAACAAAAAGGAAAAGGGTGAGCTCAACTAGCCCAGTAAAGAATATTATGACTAAGATAAAGAACAACAATTTATCGTTAGCCTTCAACAAATTAGATAAAATATAATGGACAACCCGTTTTAGATCAATATTCACAGCGGAAATAACAATTCATTAGAAGAGTTAAATAGAGAATGAAATCTACTATCATCTATGAATTTAAAAGTCCATCATCAATATTTTATCCCTGTAACATCAATAAATATACATCTTGCATCAAATATTCATCTTTGCATTACGGGCCAAAGATATTCATTTGTATCACCAGTTGGTCATGTTCATCTTTGCACTACGGGCCAAAGATATTCATCAGGTAATCATTCATCTTTGCACTACAGGCCAAAGATATTCATCAAGTATCACCATTAAGGCCAAAGATATTCATCATTAATATTATAACTCACAATATTTAACAATCAGATCATTCCCAGGAAAGAGGGGGCTTTCCGATAAGGATTTCTCCCTATTGGCGCGCAATTAGGTGACCAAACCTCTCCTTGACAGAACTTTCTAGACATCGTCAATATTGCAAATAATAATATGAATAACTTTGTTGTCTCAATTATTGATTTAATAATATAAAATATTATTGTAAGACCCCGAATTTTTTTTTATATAAATAAAATTGTATTTCCTTTATTCATTATCTTGAAATAATAAGGAGTTAATTTGATATAATGTGTGACGCCCCCAAACAAGGTATACATCACCCATCTTGGGTCGTCAAATACATGGTACTGAATACAAATGCAAACTTAATTATACAACATGAGCTGTGAGTTTTAATACAAATATTATCTTCTAGACAGTAGTCAAACTTAAAATAAGTCCTCATTTATTATCACAACATTTCACAGAATAGTGAGGACTACTAATGCAAACATCTGGACCATCACTCCGTTTCCCGACTAGTCCAGGCTACGTTCTCATTTCTTGAAGAGAACAGTGAAAGAAATGGTGAGCTCAACTAGCCCAGTAAGAAATATTATGACTAAGATAATGCGGAATAAGTTATCCTTAGCCTTCAACAGTATAACAACTGATAGAATATAATAGAAAACAAGTTTTAGATCAACAACTGCAGCGGAATAAGAAAACCATTAGAAGATTCAAGTAGTGCATGATATTTACTATCTTCTATGATTTAAAAGTTTATCATCAATTTTATCCCTGTAATACCCATCAACAGTTCTTTATTATACCCAAGACAAATTGAACTTTCATCACCTGTCTTCACCCGAACCACCAAAGATGTTAGTTAAATTCACAATTCATGTTTCTAATAATGTGAATCAACAATTTCTCCTTGCCACAAAGGCTTAATAGAACATTTACTCAATATCCTTACCCCAAAGACTAAAGATATTCAAATGTAATAACAATGATCATACCGATCAGTTGTCTATCTTTGCACTACGGGCCAAAGATATTCAACTATAAAACCAATGGTTATGATCATACCAATCAATTGCTCGTCAACAAGACTACTACCAAAGACATTCAATCGTTAACTAATGGTCATGATCCCGCTTAATCACATCATCGAATTATCCATGCACTACTACTACAAGGATATTCGTTAGTATCACCAAAGGGTGGTCTTGATCATGTCATACACCTGTCCATCTTTGCACTACGGGCCAAAGCTATCAATCAACAGTTTATCTTTGCACTACGACCAAAGATATCAATCAACAGTTCTTCTTTGCATTATAGGCCAAAGACATACAACTATAAAAGCAATAACCAACAGTCCATCTATGCACTACGGGCCAAAGATGACTTTTAACGCAATATAAGCATGAGGATCATGACAATGATATAAGGAATCAATCAAATGAGATAAATGATAAATATTAAATATTTATAATTCAATTTATCTAGAGTTTTAGAATATCTAAATTGTCAACATGATCACCAATTGTGGAGTAAAATTCAAGAATAATATTCACGTATCAAAAATAATTTGGACAAAAAAGAAATATATTTTTCGGGTGAATAGTTCCCTATGAATAGTACCCTGTGAATAGTACTTCAGGAATAGTACCTCGTGAATAGTACCCCAACATAAAAAGTACCACAAATACCCGAGTAAATAATATTCAAGTGAATAGTAACTGGGTGAATAGTAACCCATGAATAGTAACTCGTGAATTGTATTCCGACATGAAAAGTGCCCCGAATACCCGAGTGAATAATATTCGAGTGAATAATAACTGGGTGAATAGTAACCCATAAATAGTAACTCATGAATAGTATTCTGGCATGAAAAGATCAATAATTATCAAGAAAGCTCAGAATAATATTTCCATAAAAAGATACTGGATGAAGCACAAATATCAAGGATATTCTACTAATTTCATGGAGTATAGAAGCCAAAACTTCAACAAAATGAGTATAGAATTTGAAATCTGAAACGAAATAATATTACATACATACTACAGAGTATGGAAGAAAATATTATTTCAAGCGAATATTGAACAAAAATAATATCACTTACGACTGTTGAACGAAAATAATATTCCTACGAATATTGAACGAAGATGATATTCCTTACGAATATTGAATGAAAATAATATTCATACGAATACGAATACTATCTCTTCAGAATATGAAATAAATAATACTCCTTACCTCAGAAGAAGACTGGATACTAGAGTAGTGAAGTAGCAGACTACTCTTTTTCTATCTCTTTATAGCTTCTCTCTCTATAATTGCTCTTGTGAGTCTTAGTGAATTGGTGAGAATGAAGAAAGAATGAGCTTCTATTTATAGAAAAATATAGTTTCGATAATTGCACGTTTTGGGGCTCAAAATATTACAGTATAATACCTTCATCTTTTCCTTCAATTTTAATTTAGTCCTGCAAGTATTATCAAACTAGCACCACCTCCCCTAATAGTATATCATGTGAATCAATAGTACAATCATGTGACTCAATAGTTCTATACATGTGAAAAAATAATTTCAGTATAGTACCTTCATCTATACTTTCATTTTTAATTTAGTCATGTAAGTATTATTTGCACCACCCCCTAATAGTATATGCATGTGAATCAATAGTACACACATGTAATATTTATAAACATGTGAATTAATAGCAATTAATTGCTCATTTATCCGATTAATTATCCTATTGGTCAATATAACTTACAAACATCAATTATTATCGAAATAAATGTCGATTTCCACTAACACTAATAATCTCAACACAATGGAACTATCAATTTCATATTTAATCAACATGAACTTATTCATCATTAATATTATAACTCACAATATTTAACAACCAGGTCGTTCCCAGGAAAGAGGGGGATTTTCGATAAGGATTTCTCCTTATCAAGCCGCAATTATTAGGTGACCAAACCTCTCATCGACGTAACTTCTGACATATCGTCAATATTGCAAATAATAATATTAATAACTTTATCGTCTCAATAATTGATTTAATAATATAAAATATTATGCGATTTATATTGTGACAATAATTGAATCAATAATATGAGAGATATGATGTCGCAATTATTGTAGCAATAAATTAGTATAACTGAGTGGCTTCTCACGTAAGCATCAATAATCAATCTTCGTAGCTACTACGCAACCACACGTATCGCATTTCTTTTACTATCGGGTAGTTCAGCAGCTTTAACGGTAAAACTTTCGCCGTTATTTTTATAAAAAGATATTTCTGTTGTTTTCTAACTACGACAATACTTCTGTTGTGGGGTCCACCAATGATTATGCCGTCGTACAAATATTCCCTATTAAAACGAATATTCCCCGACACAACGAATATTTTATATCAACTTACTTACTTTGCAAAATTTTCAAATGTCACCCTTAACTTTAACCTTTATCAATTTAATCATTTACTAAATAACATAATAATTGTAAGAAAATTGAATACTTTCATTTTATAAAATTTGGGATCTCACATAATGCTTTAGTTATGGGTGAAATGTGCAAATTTTGCAAAATAAGCAAGTGGTTATAAAATATTCATTTTTGTAAGGAAATATCCGTTTGGTCGTGGAATATTCTTGTTGTCGGGGAATATTCGTACGATGGCACAGCCATTTATGGGTCCCATAATAGAATAATTGTCGGATGAAGAAAATGACAAGTTTGAGTTTTTATAAATAATGGCGTAATTGTTACCAAGTTAACACCGCTGATTATTACTGGTGGTTAAAATACGTGAATACGCCGTGGTTGCATGAAGAAGACTCAAGATTGTGTCGATAAAGATTTTGAATTATTGATTCTTACGTATGAATGCACTACTCAATAATTGTTACAGTAATTACTGTTCAATATTTTATTTTATTGGTTCAATAATTGCTGCGTTGATATTTTATATTATTGTTGTTTTAATAATTATTACTGCACAGTATTTCCCATTATCAGATCAATAATTCATATTATTTGAATAATATTATTAGATAGCATTATTGGCAATGATTAGAAAGTTCTGTCAATGAGAGGTTTGGTCACCTAATTGCGCGCCAATAAGGAGAAATCCTTATTGGAAAGCCCCCTCTTTCCTAAGAACGGTCTGGTTGTCATTATTGTGATTCTGTAATATTATTTGTGAATAATTAATTATTGAGTTATATGATAAGGAAATATATATTTTTATATGGATATAAATGAAGGAATTAATGCTGAGGTGTTTTATTAGTATTTTGTTGAAATGAAGAACGAAATTGGAAATTTTCAGAAAATTAGTTTATTACTTGATTTTGTAAAATCTATAACTCTATGTTTATAATGAGTTAGGAGATGAGCCATATATCAAAAGAAAGCTCTGGAAGTAAGCTAAACGTAGAAATTTGAAACACCCAAAAATTTTTTGTGGATTTTTCGTGGTGACAATTTGAGTGAAACTGGTACGAGGGACTTATAGTCCGAAAATCAAATCAGTGTTCTTAAGCTCTATTGCGTGAGTTATAATTTTGATCCGACCGTTGGATCGTTGTGATTTTTGGATATGTTATACATATATAAGTTGAGTATATGTCCACAAATTTTGAACCGTTAAAAATTAACGTATGATTTGTTATAAATTTTAAGAGGTGTTGAAAATCGTCGGTATGTGAATTTCGGGCATTTTTCGTTTGGAATTTGGAAAAACTTAAAGCTACAAAGTTGTAGAGAATTTAATTTCCTATAGAATGGACATAAAATTCATATTTTTCTGATAAAAGGGCTATTTATTATGAATTATTGAGGTTTCAAAAATTAAATATTTTTATTAAAATTATGGGTGGGACCCACTTTTGTTTTGTATGAAAAAACTTTGCTGGAAATCAATTGTGATGTGCTGAAGTCTTGTTCAAGGGTGGAGGCTGGCATGCGTATAATAATAATAATATTTTATTAATTTAGTCTTCTTTGGCATTCTAGCATTTTCCTATAAATAGGGTTCTTAGTTAGAATTGAAAATCACACTAGAAATAAGTTTTCTTTCTCTCTATATTATCGAGCGTATTTTGTGAGTATTTAGATACTTTGAGAGTTGCTATTCAGTGCAAGTTTCTTTCGGCTTTACATCCGATTTTCTGATCAGAAATACTGTTATTTTGAGGTAAGGGATGTTATTTTCTTCGTAAATGATATTATTTTCTTCAATATCATTATGCTGAAATATTGTTATGAATTTTATTGTGGAATTTTTACATTTTTCTATTGGGGTTACTATTCATGTATACGACACTATTCACGTATACGGCACTATTCATAAATACGACACTATTCACCTAAAAATGAAATTTTCTCTTCTTTATCCTAGATGTCTATTATAGTTACTATCTTTGATTGTATCCATGTTTTTATCTTCATTCTTGAATTTTACTCAATTATGGTTTATTATGGAGTATTTTTAAACTAGAATTATCTAAAGTACGAATCTCTAAACTTTGTCCTTTTATCTTATAGGGAAGACCCCAACTTTTATAAATAAAGATTAATTTCTCTCAAATATATTTTTGAATATTATGGTGTGGATATAATATAATGTTATAGTTGTGGGTAATATTTACAAATTTTGCAAAGTAAGCAAGTGGTTATATAATATTCGATTGGTCAGGGAATATTCGTACGATGGCACAATCATTGGTGGACCCCACAACGGAAGTATTGTCGTAGTTAGAAAATGACATAATTAACTTTTATAAAAATAACTACGGACGTTTTTACCGTTAAACCGCTTTTACTACCCGATAGTAAAAAAATACAAAAGAATACGCTGTTGTCAGCATAAGAGTACACCAGTATTGATTATCGATGCTTACGTGAGAAGTCACCGATTTATACTCAATTATTGCTACATGAATTGTCACGATCATATCTCTCATATTATTGATTCAATTATTGTCACAATATCATCTGCATAATATGATATATTATTAAATCAATAATTGAGACGACAAAGTTATTCATATTATTAAATTGCAATATTTACAATGTCTAGAAGTTCTGTCAAGGAGAGGTTTGGTCATCTAATCATGGCTACCAATAAGGAGAAATCCTTATCTGAAAGCCCCTCTTTCTCGGGAACAACCTCGTTGTTAAATATCAGAGTTATAATATTAATGATGAATAATTAGTGTTGATTAAAGATGAAATTGATAGTTCCATTGTGTTGGAATTATTAGTGTTAGAGGAAATCGACATTTATTTCTATATTAATTGATGTCTGGAAGTTTTACTGACCAGTCGAATAATTAATCGGATAAATGAGCAATTAATTGCTATTAATTCACATGATTATAACTATTTGTTCATATGTGTGTACTATTGATTCACATTCTTGTACTATTAGAGGATTTGGTGCATGATTGATAATACTTGCATGACTAAGTTAAAAACAGAGGTATAGATGGAGGTACTATACTGTAATTCATATTTTCACATGATTATAACTATTGATTCACATGATTGAACTATTGATTCACATTATTTACTATTAGGGGAGGTGGTGCAAATTCGATAATACTTGCAGGACTAAATTAAAAATGAAAGAAAAGTCAAGGTATTGTATCAGTAATATTTTGTGCCCCAAAACGCAATTATCGAAACTATATTTTCCTATAAATAAAAGCTCATTCTTCCTTCATTTCTCACCAATCACTAAAGCTTTAGAGCAATTATTATAGAGAGAAATTATAGAGAGAAGAAGAAGAGAAGTCTCTACCTCTCTACTCCAATATCCAGCTTTTTTTCTAAGGTAAGGGTATTATTTCTTTTTCAGATTCATGAAGAGAGCTTTTTCTTATTCCATTCTTTATTATTATTCCATTGAATAATTATGTTTCCATTCTTTATAACCTCGTTGAATATACAAAGTACCGCATACATGGTGAAATTCTTCCGATATTCCATTCTTTATTATTCTATTGAATAACTCGTCTGCATGGCTTATTATCGCATTTATGGTGAATTCTTTGTTATTTCCATTCTTTATTATTCTATTGAATATCCTGTCTCATGCGGGATTACGCTTATGACCTGGTTCCATTCTTTATTATTCTGCTGAATAACTCGTCTGAAAGTTACGCTATCGTTCCATTCTTTATTATTCTCTGAATTCTTTTGTTATTCCATTCATTATTATTCTGTTGAATATCCGTTGAATATCCTCTCATGCGTATTACGCTGACTTCCGTTCCATTCTTTATTATTCTCGTTGAATAACTCGTCTATGTGGATTATCACATGCATGGTGAATGATCCTTCGTATTCATTCCTTATTAAATTGTGAAAATGATCTGCTACGTGGATTATCGCACGGCGCGGTGAAAATCCATTTGCGCTTTCATATATTCTATGTATACATTTGGTTAAAGTTTTGGCTTCTATACTCCATGAAATTAGTATAATATCCTCGATATTTGCGCTTCATCCAAGATCTTTTCATGGAAATATTCTTCCGAGCATTCTTGAATTTTACTCCACAAAGCAAAGATCATGTCGATAATTTGGACGTAATTGATTTCAAGATAAATTAACTTATAAATCTTTAAAATTTATACTTGAACTTGTTTTATTGAATTATTATGTCATCATCATCATCCTCATGCTTATATTGTGATGAAAGTCATCTTTGGCTTACGTGCATGTATATGGACTTGGTATGATTACGACTGTGGATCATTCTAGATAATCATGACCGTAATGTTATAAATGATGTGGTAAAAGTCCTCAAAGTGGCTCAGAGTGCATCGATGGACGCTTTTGGGTATGATTATAACCGTGGATTATTCTAGATAGTCATGACCATCGATGATTTAATGAATATCCTCGGCCCGTAGTGGTGGATGACTCGATGATGTGGTTTATTTATTGTCGAGTCTCGACGATAAAAATTAATGAAAACATTTTAAATCATAAAAGAGAGTAGATATCATGCTCTACTTGACTCTTCTAATGGATTGCTTATTCCGCTATAGTTAAACTTGATGTCTATTGTATTTTATCAGTTTAACATTATTGAAGACTAATGATAATTTATTCTGCATTATCTTAGTCATAATATTTCTTACTAGGCTAGTTGAGCTCACCCTTTTTTCTTTCATTGTTCTCTTCAGAAATGAGAACGAGTTTTGACTAGCTCTGGGACGAGTGATGGTCCAGATGATAAGCATTAGTAGTCCCTCACTATTCTATAAAATAGTGTGACAATAAATGTAATGAGGACTCTATTTGAGAGTGGATATTGTCTAGATGACAATATTCTGCTAAAACTCTCAGATTATGTTTTGTCGTATATTACACGACTCATCAGATAATTAAGTTTGTATTTGTATTCTTGTACCATGTATTTGGTGACTCAAGATGGGTGATGTATACCTATTTTGGGGGCGCCACAATTGTATCAAAGCTTAGGATATGATCCTCGGCCGAGATGTGAGACAAGAACTAGGAGGGAGAGACGGGGAATTCTTCGCTAGTATGACCTACCTAAGTTTATTTGGTATTTAATTGGTCGATCGTAGTATAGGGATAATATGTGATATGTTAATTAACCCTTATTTTGTGGTAGTATTTGAAAATGGCATCCAAAAATGTTGAGATAAACAATGAAGCACATGAGACCGCTGAGTCACCACAGATTAATGCCTGTGATAATGTGCAACAGAAGACAATAATCCTCATGTAAACAATAACACCGATGAAATGGTGAACGATGGGATGTTCAGAGGCTTTATGCAATTCATGCAACATCGCGTAAAGTGGCTCCTATCCAAAATGCGTGTGGAAACACCGATAACTTCCTTGACGGTCACCGCTAAGGCTTCAAGGAGCTGGGACCACCGGAGTTTTTGAGAGAGCCAAAACCACTTAAGGCAGAGACGTGGATAAAGCAGATCAACAAGATATTTGATGTCTTGGGATGCTCCGAGGAGCAAAAGGTTACCTTTGCCACCTTCATGTTATGCAAGCAGAGGCGATTCATGTGGGAATCAGAAAAGCGACTCAACTCGCCAGACTCAAAATGTCTTGGGAGAAGTTCCAAGAGTCGCTCAATGACAAGTACTTTCCTCGAAAGTATTCGCTACATGAAGGAGGTAGAGTTCATCAAGCTTGAGCAAAACAATATGACCGCAGCGCAAGACGAAGCTAAGTTTTCCGAGTTGTCTCGGCTTATAGCCCCACTTGGTTGATAATGAGGAGAGAATGACGCAAATGTTTCTAAGAGGTTTGAAACCCGAGATATGTCAATACCTTATCTCTCATAAACCGTGTTTGTATTCGATGTTGTGAATAGGGCTCGCTTATCGAGCGCGATAATGAGTCAACCCAACCAAGAGAGAGCAACCGACAAGTCGAAAATACCAAAGGTAGCAGCCATCGGGTTGTGAAAAACAAACGTGGAGGAATCAACATGCCGTAAATGAAAATCACTTCGGTGGTAATCATGGCCATGACAATAAGAGTGGACATTTCAAGAAGAGGAGATTCAACAAGGATGGAAAGACGCCAAAGACCAAAGACCGTTGTTAAGAAGGAGAACGACCACCGGTCAGATATTACAAATGTGGAGGGGAAGGACACATAAGTCCAAACTGCACGATGCAATCCAAAGCGTGTTATAATTATGGAAAAAAAGGTCACCTAGCCCGATTTTATCGTGCACTAAAGTTAAGTCCAGCTGGGATAGAGGCATCAAAGGGTGTCCCAGACAAGACAAAACCGGTAGTTTAAGGGAGAACATTTGTCGTAAGCTCCCAAAAAGCGAGGAATCCGAACGAGGTGATCACGGTAAGCTAATCATAAACTCTAGCGAAGTTTATACTTTATTTGATACCGGCTTCTACCCATTCCTTTATTTCTCCTACTTGCGCCAACGCTTAAATTTGACTCCGAGAAATTAGACTTTGACTTATCTGTTGAAACTCCGCTGGGAGAAACCTTCATTACATCCACAGCTTATAAGTCTTGTTTGATTCAAATCGGTAATCGCATCGCTACCCGTCGATCTTATTTCTTTTAAAATACTTGCATTTGATGTGATTTTAGGGTTGATTGTTAATTACTCATCATGCTAAAATCGATTATTTTCGTAAGGTCATTAGCTTTCATATTCCTAACCAACCTATTATGCAAATTCAAGAAACCAAACCACTAAAATCAATCACCGCTATATCAAGTCATAAAGCTATTCGCTTATTGAAAAACGGATGTCAAGCTTTCTTAGCCCATGTCACTTGATTTAAATAAAGATACGCCGATTTGAATGATATTTCTATTGTTAATAAATTTCCGACGATTCCTCAAGAACTTCCCGCCTACACCCAGAGCGTGAAATTGAATTTTGTATCGACCTTGAATCCGGTAGATAAAACCCATTTCCAAAGCCCCATATCGAATGGCTCCTATTGAATTTCGTGAGTTAAAACCCAACTAAAGGAATTGTTAGACATCGGTTTCATTCTGGCCCTAGTACGCCTCCTTCAGGTGCTCCCTGTTCTATTCGTGAAGAAGAAAGATGGAAGTATACGACTTTGTATTGATTATCGGGAGTCAATCATGTCACCATCAAAAATAGGTACCCGCTCTCGATTGATGACCTGTTTGACCAACAGTTGTAAGGAGCCAAATTCTTTTCAAAGATCGATTTCGTTCGATATCATCAAATTGAAGATTAAAACCGATGACATTCCAAAGATCGCTTTCGTAACTCCTAAGACGGCATTATGAATTCCTAGTCATGTCTTTTGATCGACTAATGCCCCGCGCTTTCTTCATGGATATGATGAACCGAGTATTCAAGGAATATTTGGATCACTTTGTGGTCGTCTTTATCATGACATCCTCATATACTCCAAAACCCGTGAAGACCATGAGCAACACTTTAGGTCGATACTCCAAAAGCTTCGAAAAAAGCTGCTATGCCAAGTCAAAGAAATGCGAAGTTCGCTTTGAGGAAGTTGATTCCTCGGGCACGTGATATCAAATCATGGAATATCCGCTGACCCGAAAAGATTAAAGCAATTCAAAGTCGGAGCAACCTAAGTCAAGGATCAAGTACGTAGCTTTCTCGCTTAGTCGGGTTATTATCGGAGATTCGTAGAAGGGTTTTCTCTAATCGCTACTCCATTAACTCACCGACTCAAAAGATACAAAATTCGATTGAGAGCGAGGAATATGAAAAGAGTTTTCAAGAACTCAAGAGAAGACTCATTTCAAAGACTGCTTCGACAATACCATCCGCCTTGAGGGATTTGTCATCTACAAAGATGCTTCGTGCAAAGGGTTAGGATGTGTTCTCATGCAACATGGGAAAGTCATAGCCCATACCTCATGACAACTCAAAGAATATGAGAGGAATTATCCTACTCATGATCTAGAGTCATAAAGCAATGCATTTTGCGCTTAAGATTTGGAGGCATTACCTGTATGGAGAGAAGGTGGAGTTCTATACAGATCATAAAAGCCTCAAATATTTCTTCACTCAAAAGGAACTCAACATGCGACAACGATGATGGCTTGAGTTGTTGAAAGATTATGATCATACCATCCAATACCATCTTGGAAAAGCGAACGTAGTAGCTGACGCATTGAGTAGAAGATCATATGTGGGTACGAGTGCAATATTGTCAATGCGAAGACCCATTTTGTATAACTTGGAAAGGATGGAAATAGAGTTAAAGACTCCAGGGACCCATGTGATGATGGCGAATATACGAGTGGAATCGACTTTAATCGATAAAGTTAAAGCTGCTCAAACTACAGACCTGGAGCTGATGCGTATGAAGAAGAAAGTGAAAGAAGGTGTTATTCCGGAAGCAAGAATCGATGAAGAAGGAATACTTCGAGTCAACTCCAGACTTTATGTTCCTAAAGATTCTGACTTGAAGTATAAAATCATGATGGAGGCACACAACACACCGTTTGCAATCCATCTTGGGAGTACCAAAATGTAATGTAATCTTCGACAAACATTTTGGTGGAGCAATATGAAGAGAGAGATAGCGGGGTTTATCTTAAGGTGTCTAACTTTTCAACGAGTCAAGCCGAAACATCAAGTGCCAAAAGGTCCATTGCAACCACTTGAAATTCCAGAATGGAAGTGGGAGCACATTACCATGGATTTCAAGCATCGGTCTTCCCAAGGTTTCTCAAGGCATAGATGCGATTTAGGTCATTGTTGATAGATCACCCAAGTCCGCTTCATTTTTACCGATACGAGAAACTTTTACACTTGAACGCCTTGCTAGTATGTATATAAACGAGATCGTAAGATTGCATGATATGCCAAAGATCCATAGTTTCGATCGAGACCCAAGATTCACTTCAAGATTTTGGGTTAGTTTACAAAAAGCTATGGGCACGGATTTATGATTTAGTTCGCATATCATCCTCAAACGGATGGGCAATGGAAAGGACTATTCAAACTCTTGAAGATTTATTAAGACTCGTGTCCTTAACTTCAAGGAAGTTGGGACAAGTTCTTACCATCGGTGGAGTTTTCCTACAACAATAGTTATCAAGCAAGTATCGGCATGGCTCCATTTGAGGCGTTGTATGGAAGAAAGTGTCATTCTCTAAAGATGTCGGGATGAGGTGGGTGAAGCAACGTTGTTGGGACCGGATTTGGTACGTATGACTACTAAAAGATTCAAACGATCCGATAAACGATAAAAACCTCACAAGATCGACAAAAGAGTTATGTTGATCTTCATCGAAAAGACGTGGAATTCAATATCGAGATCATGTGTTGTTACGTATTGCTCCATGGAAAGGAGTTACAAGATTTGGAAAGAGAGGAAAGCTCAATCCTCGATTCATCGGCCCATTTTTAATCCTCGATCGAGTAGGAACTCGTGGCCTATGTACTCGCCTTTACCGCTAAGTATATCTCTCAAGTTCATAACGCTTTTCACATATCTATGTTACGTAAATATGTGAAAGACCCGAACCACATTATTGAATTAGAACCAGATTTAGATAGAGGAAGATTTAACATATGAAGAGGTACCGTTAAAATCTTGATAAGAAGGATCATATTCTACGCCTAAAGTTATACCTCAAGTCAAAGTTTTGTGGAGAAACCACGATGTTGAGGAAATGACCGGAGTTAGAATCAAATGAAATCAAGGTATCCTCACCTCTTCGACATACTAGTACGCACCCTAATTTCGAGGATGAAATTTCATAAGAAGGGAGGTCAGTAAGACCCCAACTTTTATAAATAAAGATTAATTTCTCTCAAAATATATTTTTGAATATTATGGTGTGATATAATATAATGTTATAGTTGTGGGTAATATTTACAAATTTTGCAAAGTAAGCAAGTGGTTATATAATATTCGATTGGTTGGGGAATATTCATTTTAACAGGAATATTCGTATTTACGATGGCACAATCATCAGTGGACCCCACAACCAAGTATTATCGTAGTTAAAAATGACATAATTATCTTTTATAAAAATAACTACGGAAGTTTTACCGTTAAATTGTTGAACTACCCGAGTAGTAAAAGTACAAAGAATACGCATGGTGGTTGCATAGTAGCACACCAGATTGATTATCGATGCTTACGTGAGAAGTCACTCATTATACTCAATTATTGCTACAAAGAATTGTCGCATCATATCTCTCATATTATTATCGATTCAATTATTATCACAAAGATCATCTCGCATAATATGATATATTATTAAATCAATAATTGAGACGACAAAGTTATTCATATTATTAAATTGCAATATTTACAATGTCTAGAAGTTCTCATTAAGGAGAGGTTTGGTCATCTAATCGCATACGCCAAATAAGGAGAAATCCTTATCTGAAAGCCCCTCTTTCCTCGGAAACGACCTCGTTGTTAAATATTGTGAGTTATAATATTAATGATGAATAAGTTCGTGTTGATTAAAGATGAAATTGATAGTTCCATCAGGTTGGAATTATTAGTGTTAGAGGAAATCGACATTTATTTTGATATTAATTGATGTCCGGAAGTTTTATCGACCAATGGTAATTAATCGGATAAATGAGCAATTAATTGCTATTAATTCACATGATTATAACTATTTGTTCACATGTGTGTACTATTGATTCACATTCTTGTACTATTAGGGGAGTTGGTGCAAGATTGATAATACTTGCATGACTAAGTTAAAAATGAAGGTATAAATGGAGGTACTATACTGTAATTCATACTTTCCCATGATTATAACTATTGATTCACATGATTGAACTATTGATACATTATTTACTATTAGGGAGGTGGTTCAAGTTTGATAATACTTGCAGACTAAATTAAAATGAAAGAAAAGTCAAGGTATTGAACTATAATATTTCGAGCCCCAAAACGCAATTATCGAAACTATATTTTCCTATAAATAAAGCTCATTCTTCCTTCATTTCTCACCAATTCACTAAAGCTATAGAGCAATTATTATAGAGAAATTATAGAGAGAGAAGAAGAAGAGAAGTCTGCTACCTCTACTCCAAAGATCCAGCTTTTTTCTAAGGTAGGGTATTATTTTATTATTTCTTTCAGATTCATCAAGAGAGCTTCATTATTCCATTCTTTATTATTATGTTGAATAACTCGCGCTCATGCCAAGTACCGCATACATGGTGAAATTCTTCATTATTCCATTTTTTATTATTACGCTTGAATATCCTCGTCTGCAAGTGATTACGCTTGAGATCCGGTTCCATTCTTTTCTTTATTATTCGTTGAATAACTCGTCTGCATGCGGCTCTATCGCATGCATGGTGAATTCTTTGTTATTCATTCTTTATTATTCTGTTGAATATCCTCGTCTGCAAGCGGATTACGCTAGACCTAGTTCCATTCTTTTATTATTCTCGTTGGAATAACCTCGTCTCGTAAGGGCTTATCGCATGCACGGTGAATTCTTCTCGTTATACCATTTTTATTATTACTCGCTGAATATCCTATCGCGAAGGATTACGCTTAACCGGTTCCATTCTTTATTATTCATTGAATAACTGCGCCTACGTGGATTATCACATGCATGGTGAATGATCCTTCGTATTCATTCCTTATTAAATTATGGAAATGATCTGTTTACGTGATTACCGCATAATGGGTGAAAATCCATTTGCTGTTTCATATATTCTATGATACTCATTTGGTAAAAGTTTTGGCTTCTATACTCCATGAAATTAGTAGAATATCCTCGATATTTCGCTTCATCCAAGATCTTTTCATGGAAATATTCTTCCGAGCATTCTTGAAATTTTACTCCACAAAGCAAAGATCATGTCGATAATTTGACGAATTGATTTCAAGATAAATTAACTTATAAATCTTTAAAATTTATTCTTGAACTTGTTTTATTGAATTATTATGTCATTGTCATCATCCTCATGTTTATATTATGATGAAAGTCATCTTTGACTTACGTGCATAGATGGACTTGGTATGATTATGACCGTGGATCATTCTTATAATCATGACCGTAATGTTATAAATGATGTGGTAAAAGTCCTCGTTGGCTTGTAGTGCATCGATGGACGCTTTTGGTATGATTATGACCAGTGGATTATTCTTCGATAGTCATGACCATCGATGATTTAATGAATATCCTCGCCCGTAGTGCGTGGATGACTCGATGATGTGGTTTATTTATTGTCGAGTCTCAAATGATAAAAATTGATAAAAACATTTTAAATCATAGAAGATAGTAGATATCATACTCTACTTGACTCTTATAATGGATTGCTTATTCACCGCAGGCTTAAACTTGATGTCTATCAGTATTTTATCGCTTTAACATTGTTGAAGACTAATGATAATTTATTCTCGCATTATCTTAGTCATAATATTTCTTCTTGGGCTTGTTGAGCTCACCCTTTTTTCTTTCATTGTTCACTTCGTGAAATGAGAACGTAATGGACTAGTCGGGAACGGAGTGATGGTCCGAGATGGTGTATTAGTAGTCCTCACTATTCTATAAAATAGTGTGACAATAAAAGTAATGAGGACTCTATTTGAGAGTGGATATCGTCTGAAGGCAATATTCTTATTTAAACTCTCAGCTATGTTTTGTCATATATTACACGAAGGTTGTATAATTAAGTTTGTATTTGTATTCGTACCATGTATTTGGCACTCAAGATGGGTGATGTATACCTATTTTGGGGGCGCTCTATCGATTTTTCCCCGTGACTGACTAAGGATAATTTGTTGTATATTATCTTAGTAATAATATTCTTTTCTGGGCTAGTTGAGCTCACCCTTTTCCTTTTTGTTCCATTTTTCTTCTCAGGAAGCGAGAATATAGCAGGAATCAGTCGGGGTATAGAGAGATGGTCCTAGACAGTTGTTTTAGCAGTCCTCGCTAATTTTGTTAAATAGTGCATCAATAATTGTAATGAGGACTTTATTTGAGTGTGGATATTGTCTAGAAGACGATATTTGTATTTAAACTCACAGTTTATGTGTTGTCGTATTTTTCACGACAATTGTATTAATAAGTTGTAGTTGTTTCTGTACCATGTTTTGGGGATTGGACCTATTTTAGGGGCGTCATAATTATGCAGATGATATTGTGACAATAATTGAATCAATGATACTATGCAACAATTATTGTAGCAATAATTGAGTAAACTGAGTGGCTTTTTACGTAAACATCAATAATCAATACCGTGTGCTACTATGCAACCACGCCAGACATCGCATTTTTTACCACTCGGGTAGTTCAACGCTTTAACAAAGAAAACTTTCACCGTTATTTTTATAAAAGATATTTACGTCGCTTTCTAACTACGACAATACTTCCGTTGTGGGGTCCACCAATGATTGTTCCATCGTACGAATATTCCCTGCTAAAACGAATATTCTTCGACCAATCGAATATTTTATAACAACTTGCTTACTTTGCAAAAATTGTAAATATTACCCACAACTATAACATTATATCATATCCACACCATAATATTCAATAATATATTTCGAGAAATATTTAATCTTTATTCATAAAAGTTGGGGTCTTACACGTACTTTAGATAATCCAAGTTTAAAAATACTCCATAATAAACCATAGTGGATTAAAATTCAAGAATGGACATCAAAACATGGATACAATCAAAGATAGTAACCACAATAGACATCTAGGACAAAGAAGAGAAAATTTTATTTTTTCAGTGAATAGTGTCGTATACGTGAATAGTAACTTTGACACAAAAAGGTAGAAATTCTACAATAAAATTCATACCAATATTTCAGCATAATGATATTGAAAGAAATAATATCATTTACGAAGAAAATAACATCCCTTACCTCAAAAGAACAGTATCTCTGAATGAAATATCGGATATGATGCTGAAGGAAACTTGCACTGAGTAGAAACTCTCAAAGTATCTAAATACTCACAAAATACACTCGATAATATATAGAGAGAGAAAAAAAAAATTGTTTTGTTAATGTGGAGTTTCCCAACCGCAGTCAGACTAAGGAGATGTACTAGGACGAATGAAACCGATGTCCAACAACTCCTGTAGTTGGACCTTTAACTCTTGAAGTTCAATAGGAGCCATTTGATATGGGGTTTTAAAAATGGGCTTTGTACCAGGTTCAAGATTAATAAAGAATTCAACTTCACGTTCTGGGGGTAGACCGGGATGTTCTTTAGGAAATACGTCAGGAAATTTACTAACAACAAGAATATTATTCAAATCCGACGTGTCTTTATTCAAATCCATAACATGGGCTAAGAAAGCTTGACATCTGTTTTTCAATAAACGAATAGCTTTATGACTTGATATGACAAAGATTGATTTTAGTGGTTTAGTTGCTTGAATTGCATAACAAAGTTGGTTAGGAATATGAAAACTAACAACCTTACGAAAATAATCAATTTTGGCATGATGAGTAGTTAACCAATCAATCCCTAAAATCACATCAAAAGCAAATATCTTTAAAGAGATAAGATCAATGTATATTGTGATGGTGCCAACTTGGATCAAACAAGATTTATAAACAAAGGGATGTGATGAAAGTTTCTCCTAACTGAGTCTCCATAGATAAATCAAAGTCTAATTTCTCCTGAGTTAAGTTTAAACGTTGAGCACAAGCAGGAGAGATAAATGAATGGGTAGCACCCATATCTAGTAAGGTATAAACTTCAAGAAGAATTTATGATTAGCTTACCCGTAATCACCTCGTTGGGTTCCTCATATTTTGACCGATCACGACAAACGCTCTTCCGAGAACCGCTGACTTTGACTTTTCTAGGATAGCCTTTTGAGTCACCATCCCCGCTGGACTTGGTTTCGCTACTGTACAATCTCAAGCGATATGTCCTTCCTTTTCACAATTATAACATACCTTGAACTATTGTGGGCAGTTTGAGCTGATATGTCCCTCTTTCCCGCATTTATAGCATACGACCGGTGGTCATTCTCCTCCCTTCGTACCAGTTGTTGTTGGTCTTGACGCCTCATACATGGTCATTGTTGAATCTCCTCCCTACTCGCTTTCTTCTATTTTCATGGCCATGATTACCACCAGAGTGGTTACCATTTTTGTCTGTATTTTTCTTTCTCCGCTGGTATCGTTATTCTAATGAACGCTATCACCCGGATGATCCTTGGTTGTGGTCCCTCGGTTGAACGTACTCAAGTATCTCGCTTCTAACAATTGAGCCCTATTGACAACATTTGAATAGAGAGAAAATTTATGAGAAATGAGATATCGACGTATGTCTGGGTTTCAAACCTCTCGTAAACATCCGCGTCATAATGCTTCCTCATTCTCCACAAAATGAGGTGCCAACTCGATAACTATACAAACTTCGCCTCGTATTGGGACACCGCCATATTATTTTGTTCCACTAATAAACTCCACTTCCTTCATATATATTTGATACTTTCGTGAAAATACTTATCATTGAACAGTTTAAAATGTCTCCCAAGACATGCCGAAAAGTACCGATGGATACGCTTTCACGATTCCCACCAAGAATCACCTCATTACTTTTAACATAAAGTGGCGAATGGAACCTTCGTTCCTCCGCCGCATTCCAAGACATCGAATATCTTGGTAATTTGTTTGACCCACGCCTCCGCCTTTAATCGGATCCCGCTTTCCCCAGAATTCTGGTGGTCCCAACTCTTTGAACTGCTTGGTTGTAACAAACCGTGCGTTGTTATCATTTCCACCAGTATTTTGTACACGAGTCTCCCTCGTCTGATTTTACATGAACTGCAAAAAGCTTCTAAACATCCCGTCGTTCATCATCTGCTAAACAACTTTCTAGAACCATCATTCCACACCCCGACTAGAACTCGCTACATTCTCGCCTCCTGAGAAGAAAAATGGAACAAAAAGGAAAAGGGTGAGCTCAACTAGCCCAGTAAAGAATATTATGACTAAGATAATATAGAACAAATTATCGTTAGTCTTCAATAGGGAAAAATCTGATAAAATACAATAGACAACAAGTTTCAGATCAATATTCGCAGCGAAAATAATAATTCATAGATGAGTTACGTAGAGAATGAAATCTACTATAATCTATGAATTTAAAAGTCCATCATCAATATTTTATCCCTGTAACATCAATCAATATATATCTTGAATCAAATATTCATCTTTGCACTACAGGCCAAAGATATTCATCAGTCGGTCATGTTCATCTCAACACATGTTCATCTTCCATCGTACGAATATTCCCTGCTAAGACGAATATTCTTCGACCAATCGAATATTTTATAACAACTTGCTTACTTTGCAAAAATTGTAAATATTACCCACAACTATAACATTATATCATATCCACACCATAATATTCAATAATATATTTCGAGAAATATTTAATCTTTATTCATAAAAGTTGGGGTCTTACACGCATTTTAGATAATCCAAGTTTAAAAATACTCCATAATAAACCATAGTGGATTAAAATTCAAGAATGGACATCAAAACATGGATACAATCAAAGATAGTAACCACAATGTACATCTAGGACAAAGAAGAGAAATTTTATTTTTCAAAGAATAGTGTCGATACGTGAATAGTAACTTTGACACAAAAAAGGTAGAAATTCTACAATAAAATTCATACCAATATTTCAAAGATAATGATATTGAAAGAAATAATATCATTTACTTAAGAAAATAACATCCCTTACCTCAAAAGAACAAATTTTTCGAATGAAATATCTGATATGATGTCAAGGAAACTTGCAGACCGAGTAGAAACTCTCAAAGTATCTAAATACTCACAAAATACACTCGATAATATATAGAGAGAAAAAAAAAATTGTTTTGTTAATGTGGAGTTTCCCAACCGCAATGACTAAGGAGATGTACTAGATCTAATGAAACCGATGTCCAACAACTCTCAGTAGTTGGACCTTTAACTCTTGAAGTTCAATAGGAGCCATTTGATATGGGGTTTTAAAAATGGGCTTTGTACCAGGTTCAAGATTAATAAAGAATTCAACTTCACGTTCTGGGGGTAGACCGGGATGTTCTTTAGGAAATACGTCAGGAAATTTACTAACAACAAGAATATTATTCAAATCCGACGTGTCTTTATTCAAATCCATAACATGGGCTAAGAAAGCTTGACATCTGTTTTTCAATAAACGAATAGCTTTATGACTTGATATGACAGTGATTGATTTTAGTGGTTTAGTTGCTTGAATTAAATAACAAAAGTTGGTTAGGAATATGAAAACTAACAACCTTACGAAAATAATCAATTTTGGCATGATGAGTAGTTAACCAATCAATCCCTAAAATCACATCAAAAGCAAATATCTTTAAAGAGATAAGATCAACAGGTATTGTGATGGTGCCAACTTGGATCAAACAAGATTTATAAACAGTGGATGTGATGAAAGTTTCTCCTAACGGAGTCTCCATAGATAAATCAAAGTCTAATTTCTCCGGAGTTAAGTTTAAACGTTGAGCACAAGCAGGAGAGATAAATGAATGGGTAGCACCGGTATCTAGTAAGGTATAAACTTCGTAAGAATTTATGATTAGCTTACCCGTAATCACCTCGTTTGGGTTCCTCATATTTTGACCAGTCACGACAAACGCTCTTCCAGGAACCGTTGACTTTGACTTTTCTAGGATAGCCTTTTGAGTCACCATCCCCGCTGGACTTGGTTTCGCTACTGTACAATCTCAAGCGATATGTCCTTCCTTTTCACAATTATAACATACCTTGAACTATTGTGGGCAGTTTGAGCTGATATGTCCCTCTTTCCCGCATTTATAGCATACGACCGGTGGTCATTCTCCTCCCTTCGTACCAGTTGTTGTTGGTGCTGACGTCTTCACATGGTCATTGTTGAATCTCCTCCCTACTCGCTTCTTCTATTTTCATGGCCATGATTACCACCAGAGTGGTTACCATTTTTGTCTGTATTTTTCTTTCTCCGCTGGTTATCGTTATTCTAATGACTGCTATCACCCAGATGATCCTCGGTTGGGTCCCTCAATGAACGTATTTCGTTATCTCGCTCTAACAATTGAGCCCTATTGACAACATTTGAATAGAGAGAAAATTTATGAGAAATGAGATATTGACGTATGTCGGGTTTCAAACCTCTCAGAAACATCCGCGTCATACGTTCCTCATTCTCCACAAAATGAGGTGCCAACCTGGATAACTATGCAAACTTCGCCTCGATCGGGACACCATCATATTATTTTGTTCCAGTCTAATAAACTCCACTTCCTTCATATGACGGATACTTTCAGGAAAATACTTATCATTGAACAGTTTCTGAAATGTCTCCCAAGACATGCCGAAAAGTACCGGATGGGTACGCTTCACGATTCCCACCCAAGAATCCGCCTCATTACTTCTACGAACATAAAAGTGGCGAATGGAACCTTCGTTTCCTCCGCATTCCAAGACATCGAATATCTTGGTAATTTGTTTGACCCACGCCTTAGCCTTAATCGTATCCCGCTTTCCCAGCACTCGTGGTCCCAACTCTTTGAATCGCTTGGTTGTAACAAACCGCAAGTTGTTATCATTTCCACCAAGATTTTGTACACGAAGTCTCCTCGCCTCGATTTTACATGAACCGCAAAAAGCTTCTAAACATCCCGTCTGCTCATCATCTCGCTAAACAACTTTCTAGAACCATCATTCCACACCCATTTAGAACTCGCTACATTCTCGCCTCCCGAGAAGAAAAATGGAACAAAAGGAAAAGGGTGAGCTCAACTAGCCCAAGAAGAATATTATGACTAAGATAATATAGAACAAATTATCGTTAGTCTTCAATAGGGAAAAATCTGATAAAATACAATAGACAACAAGTTTCAGATCAATATTCGCAGCGAAAAATAATAATTCATAGATGAGTTACGTAGAGAATGAAATCTACTATAATCTATGAATTTAAAAGTCCATCATCAATATTTTATCCCTGTAACATCAATCAATATATATCTTGAATCAAATATTCATCTTTGCACTACAGGCCAAAGATATTCATCAGTCGGTCATGTTCATCTCAACACATGTTCATCTTTGCACTACAGGCCAAAGATATTCATCAAAAATTCATTCATCTTTGCACTACAGGCCAAAGATATTTAGTAATATCATCATTTAGGACTGAGGATGATGAAAAATATTTTAAAGACAACGAATCTAGTGAAACAAAAGAATAAATACTAAGGATTCATATTTCAAACAATCCAAGTTCAAAAATACTTCATAAATAACCGTAGTGAAGTAAAATTCAAGAATGATCAAAAAAGGGATACAATCAAAGCTAGTATCCATAATAGATATTTTGGACAAAAAAAAGAGAATTTAATTTTTTCTGTGAATAGTCAAGTATTCGTGAATAATGTAGATATCGTGAATAATGTCGATATCGTGAATAAAGACTCCCAACACTAAAAGACAAGAATTTCACAAGAAAAATCTTACCAATATTCTAGCATAATGATATTAGAAGAAATAATATCATTTTAAAAAAAAAATATCCCTTACCTCGAAAAGAAAGATTTCGATCGGAATACTAGATATAGTGCTAAAGGAACTTGCACCGTATAGCAACACTCAAAGTATCAAAATACTCACAAAAATACGCTTCGGTAATATAGAGAAAAACTTGAGCCTTAAATGTGATTTTCAATTCTAACCTAAACACCCTATTTATAGGAAAATACTTAGAACACCAAAGCAGAAAATTTAATAAAATATTATTATTTTTACAAAACTTTCACGCCCATCTTTGAAATCTGATTTCAGCTTATCTTGCACATGTTAGTGTAGCACACAAAACAAAAAAAAACGTTTTTCTTAATAAACATAATTAAAACATCCAAAAATCAATTATTTCAGAACTTCAGAACTTCAATAATTCATAATAAATAGCCCTTTTATCAGAAAAATTCGAACCTTATGTCTTTTTCATAGGAAATTTCATTCTCTGTAACTTTGCAAAAGAAAGTTTTTCCAAATTCCAAACAAAAACTGACCGAAATCCACAAACGGGCGATTTTACAGGCTATAATCAAATTTCAGTTAAGAAATGGGCCCACAGACATGTTTAACATGTTTTAAACAACTTTTCCAACAAAAATACTCTTCCTCCTCATATATTCATATATCCCATATTCATTGTAAAAATATCACCATTATTATATTATTAAAATATAATAATATATTTAAATGAATTGTTTTATCAGAAAAGATAAAATATCAATTTTTCAACCATTGTCACTTTAAAATTTTCTCCATCTATATATCCACATAAAATGAATATTTTCCTTATCATATAAATCAATAATTAATTATTCACAAATAATATTACGAGAATCACAATATAAACAACTAGGCCGCTCCCGAAAGAGGGGCTTTCCAATAAGGATTTCTCCTTCTTTGGCGGCAATTGATTAGGTGACCAAACCTCTCCTTGATGCGTAACTTTCTAGACATTGCCAATAATGTTATCTAATAATATTATTCAAATAATATGAATTATTGATCGATAATGAAAATATTGTGTAGTGATAATTATTGAAACAACAATAATATAAAATATCAACGTAGCAATTATTGAATCAATAAAATAAAATATTAAATAAGAACTCACCGTAACAATTATTGAGTAGTGCCTTCAATACAATCATGCTATTGTGTTTTAACCAATCGGAATATTCCAACAAGATAATCTGGTAACAACTACGCCAATTATTTAAAATAACTTATACTTGTCATTTTTTTCATCCAATCGCTTTCGGTTATGGGCTCACACAAGGTTCTTGTATGTCAATCGAATATTTCCGACAATAAGAATATTCCACGACCAAACAAATATTCTGACAACAATGAATATTTTATAACCACTTGCTTATTTAAAATATTTGCACATTTTACCATAATAATTATTATTAATCAAATCAACCCTTACTATTTCAAAATAATAAATAGATGAAATTTAATTTCATTTATAATAAACTGGGGTCTTACAACCTCCCCTCCTTATGAAATTTCGTCCTCGAAATTGACGTGCGTACCTTGTAAGACCCCAACTTATTATTAATGAAATTTAATTTTCTCTATTTATTATTTTGAAATAGTAAGGGTTGATTTGATTAATGTGGATAGTTAGGGGTAAAATACGCAAATATTTCAAAATAAGCAAGTGGTTATAAAATATTCATTGTTGTTTGAATATTCGTTTGGTCGTGGAATATTCAGATCGCTTGTGAATATTCGTACGACAAATAAGAAATGTGTGTGGGCCCCATAACGAAAAGCGATTGATGAAGAAAACAACAAATATAAGTTGTTTAAAATAACAAATAGAGTTGTTACCAAGTATATCGTTAAAATACTCTTGTGGTTAAAACACAAGAAGATTACCAGTATTGCAACAATTATTGATTCTTACGTAAGAAGGCACTACTCAATAATGGTTACGAATTAATGCTCAAAGATTTTATTGATTTAATAATTGTCATACCGATATTTTATATTGTTGTTGTTTCAATAATTGTCATTACACAAAGATTTTTCATTATCGAAGCAATAATTCATATTATCCTAATAATATTATTAGATAACATTATTGGCAATGTCTAGAAAGTTCGCTCAAGGAGAGGTTTGGTCACCTAATCAAGCTACCAAGAAGGAGAAATTCTTATTGAAAGCCCTCTTTCCTGAACCGCACGTTGTCAATATTGTGATTCTCGTAATATTATTTGTGAAAAATTAATTATTGATTCATATGATGAGAAAATATTGATTTTATGTGGATATAGATGGAGAAAATTTTAATGTGACAATTGTTGAAATTTTAAATTTTATCTTTTTCTCGATAAAATAATTATTTAAATATATTATTATATTTTAATAATATAATAATGGTGATATTTTTACAACGAATGTGGGATATATGAGTATACGAGGAGGAAGTGTAATTTTGTTGCAATAAATGTTTAAAACATGTTAAAACATGCTCATGGACCCCATTTATTGATCGAAATTTGATTATAAATGTAAAATCGCCTGCTTGTGGATTTCTTGGCCAATTTTTGTTTGGAATTTGGAAACACTTTCTTTTGCAAAGTTGTAGAGAATTGAATTTCCTATAAAAAGTCGCTAGTTTCGAATTTTCCGACAAAAGGGCTATTTATTATGAATTATTAAAGTTCAAGTCTAAATAATTGATTTTGAAGTTTAAATTATTTTAAATTAGAAAAACGTTTTTCTTACTTTTTCTAGAATGTGGCATGTGCTTATTGAGCTAAAATCAGATTTCAAGAGTGGCGTAGGAATTTTGATATATATAATAATATTAAATTAAATTTTCTGCTTTGGTGTTCTAAGCAATTTCCTATAAATAGGTGCTTAGGTTAGAATTGAAAATTACACCGTAAATCAAGTTTTCTCTCTATATTATCGAGCGTATTCTTGTGAGTATTTTGAGTATACTTTGAGTATTGCTATACTAAGTGCAAGTTCAAGTCATAGCCTATATCCTGTTTCAACTAAAATCTTTGTCTTTCATGAGGTAAGGGATATTATTTTTTTTTCAGAATGATATTATTTCTTCAATATCATTATGTTGAAATATTGATCTGAAGTTTTTAACAAATTTGGAACTTTTGGTGCTCTGAAAGTTACTATTCACGATACTCAAGACTATTCACGATATATAGTACTATTCACGAATACTAAGACTATTCATCTAAAATGAAAAAAAAAATTATCCAAAATATCTATTCGGATACTAGCTTTGATTGTATCCATGTTTTGATCATTCTTGAATTTTACACCACTATAATTATTTTTGAGGTATTTTTGGACGTGGATAAAACAAAGTACTGAATCCTTAATCCTTAATCCTTGTCATTTTGTTTCACCGGATTCGCTTTCTTTAAAATATTTTCATCATCATCGATCTTAAATGATGATATTATTGAATATCTTTGGCCCAGTAGTGCAAAGATGAATGATTTCTGAAAAATATCTTTGGCCCGTAGTGCAAAAAAGATGAACAGTGTTTAGATGAACACGACTAATCGATGAATATCTTTGCCTCAGAGTGCAAAGATGAATATTTGATTCCGTATATATATTGATTGATGTTACAGGATAAAAGATAGACGATTAACTTTTAAATTCATACATAGAAGATAGTAGTTTGCATTCTCTACTTAACTCTTCTAATGAATTATTATTTCACCATGAATATTGATTTAAAATTTGTTGTCTATTGTATTCTATTAGATTTTTCCCTCGTTGAAGACTAACGATAAATTGTTGTATATTATCTTAGTCATAATATTCTTTATCGGGCTAGTTGAGCTCACCCTTTTCCTTTTTTGTTCCATTTTTCTTCTCGTGAGGCGAGAATATAATGAAGTACGAGCCTGGGTATGGAATGAAGGTTCTAGAGAGAGTTGTTTAGTAGTCCTCACCATTTTTGTAAAATAATGTATCAATAAATGTGATGAGGATTTATTTGAGTATAGATATTGTCTAGAAGATAATATTTGTATTCAAACTCATAATTTTACTGTTGTAATAATAAAGTTGTAGTTGTTTCTGTACCATGTATTGACAACTCAGAATGGGTGATGTATACCTATTTTGGGGGCGTCACATACCTGGTGTTTCGAAAAGGTGAGGATACCTCGCTTTCATTTCCGTTTCCAACTCCCAAGTCATTTCTTCAATAGCATGGTTCATCCACAAAACTTTGACTTGTGGTATGACCTTTGTACGTAAGACATGCTCCTTCCTATCCAAGATCTTGACAGGTACCTCCTCGTATGTTAAGTCTTCACTATCTCGTCCCGGTTCTAACTCAATAACGTGGTTCGGGTCTTTCACATATTTACGGAAGCATAGATATATGAAAAACATATGAACACGAGACATACTTGGAGGTAACGCGAGTCTATAGGGTACATTTCCCATCGGTCAAGAATCAAAATGGGCCAATAAATCGTGGATTGAGCTTTCCTCTCTTCCCAAATCTTGTAACTCCTTCCATGGAGCAACACGCAATAATACATGATCCCCAATACTAAATTCCACGCCCTTTCGATGAAGATCCGCATAACTCTTTTGTCGATCCTGTGCCGCTTTATATCGTTGTCAATCATTTGGATCTTTTTCGTGAGTCATGCGTATCAACTCGAGTCCCAACAATGTTGCTTCACCCACCTCATCCCAACATATTGGAGAGCGACACTTTCGTCCATACAATGCTTCGAATGGAGCCACACCTATACTTGACTGCTAACTGTTGTAGGAGAATTCCACCAATGGTAAATACTTATCCCAACTCCTTTTGAAGTCTAGGACACAGAGTCTTAATAGATCTTTAAGAGTTTGAATAGTCCTCTCTGATTGTCCGTCCGTTTGTGGATGGTATGCCGAACTGAATCGTAAATCCGTGCCCATAGCTTTTTCCAAGCTAACCCAAAATTGTGAAGTGAATCTTGGGTTACGATCCGAAACTATGGATACTGGCATGCCATACAATCTCATAATCTCATTTACATACATATGAGCAAGACGTTCAAGAGAATAAGTCTCCCGTATCGGCAAGAAATGAGCAGACTTGGTTAATCTATCAATAATAACCCAAATAGCATTTATGCCTTGAGAAACCGTAACGAAATCCATGGTAATGTGTTCCCACTTCCATTTCGGAATCTCAAATGGTTGCAATGGACCCTTAGGCACTTGATGCTCCGCCTTTACATGTTGACAAGTTAAACACCTCGAGATAAACTTCGTGATCTCTCTCTTCATGTTGTTCCACCAAAATGTATATCGAAGATAACGATACATTTTGGTACTTCCAGGATGGATTGCAAACGGTGTATTGTGTGCCTCCATCATGATCTTGTTCTTCAAATCAGAATCGTTAGGAACACAAAGTCTGGAGTGGATTCGAAGTATTCCTTCTTCATCGATTCTCGCTTCCGAAATAGCACCTTCTTGTACTTTCTTCTTCATACGCATCAGCTCTGGGTCGGTGGCTTGAGCAACTTTAACTTTATCGATTAAAGTTGGTTCTATGCGTATACTTGACATCATCGCACTCATTCCTGCATATGATCTTCTACTCAATGCGTCAGCTACCACGTTTGCTTTTCCAGGATGGTATTGAATAGTGTGGTCATAATCTTTAACAGCTCGAGCCAACGTCGTTGCCGCATGTTGAGTTCCTTTTGGGTGAAGAAATATTTAAGGCTTTTATGGTTTGAATATATCTCCACTTTCTCGCCATATAGATAGTGCCTCCAGATCTTTAAGCAAGCAAAACGATCACGCTAACTCTAGATCATGAGTAGGATAATTCCTCTCATATTCTTTAAGTTGTCGCGAGGCATAAAGGCTATGACTTTCCCATGCCGCATGAGAACACATCCTAACCCTTTGCCCGAAGCATTCATTGAGATAACAAATCCATCCGAACCAGATGGTATTGTCGTAACAGTCTTAAAATGAGTCTCCTCTTAAGCTCTTGGAAACTCTTCTCGCATTCCTCGCTCCATACTTAATTTTATATCTTTACGAGTCACCGAGTTAATGGAGTAGAGATTCGAGAAAATCCTTCCACGAATCTCCGATAATAACCAGCTAAGCCCAGAAAGCTACGTACTTCGGTCACCGACTTCGGTTGCTCCCAACTTTGTATTGCTTCAATCTTCGTCGGGTCAATAGATACTCCATGTTTTGACACCACGTGCCCAAGGAATGCTACTTCCTCAAGCCAGAACTCGCATTTCTTTAACTTGGCATATAGCTTATTTTCACGAAGCCTTTGGAGTACCAACTTTAAATGGTGCTCATGATCTTCACGGCTTTTGGAATATATAAGGATGTCATCAATAAAGACAACAACGAATTGATCTAAATATTCCTTGAATACTCGGTTCATCATATCCATGAAAGCCGCAGGAGCATTAGTCAATCCAAAAGACATGACTAAGAATTCATAATGCCCGTCTCGAGTTCAAGGCGCCTTTGAATATCCTCGCCTAATCTTCAAATTGATGATATCCGAATCGAAGATCGATCTTTGAAAAGAATTGTGCTCCTTGAAACTGGTCAAACAGGTCATCAATGCGAGGTAGCGGATACCTATTCTTGATAGTGACATGGTTCAATTCTCGGTAGTCAATACAAAGTCGCATACTCCGCCTTTCTTCTTTAGAATAAAATAGGAGCACCCCAAGGAGATGTACTAGGGACGAATGAAACCGATGTCCAACAACTCTCGTAGTTGGACCTTTAACTCCCGAAGTTCAATAGAGCCATTCGATATGGGGTTTTAGAAATGGGCTTTGTACCGTGTTCAAGATCAATAAAGAATTCAACATCACGTTCGGGGTGGTAGACCGGAAGTTCTTCCTAAATACGTCAGGAAATTTACTAACAACAGAAATATTATTCAAATCCGACGTGTCTTTATTCAAATCCATAACATGGGCTAAGAAAGCTTGACATCCGTTTTTCAATAAACGAATAGCTTTATGACTTGATATGACAGTGATTGATTTTAGTGGTTTAGTTGCTTGAATTCATACAACAGGTTGGTTAGGAATATGAAAACTAACAACCTTACAAAAATAATCAATTTTGGCATGATGAGTAGTTAACCAATCAATCCCTAAAATCACATCAAAAGCAAATATCTTTAAAGAGATAAGATCAACTGGTAATGTGATGGTGCCAACTTGGATCAAACAAGATTTATAAACAGTGGATGTGATGAAAGTTTCTCCTAACAGAGTCTCCACAGATAAATCAAAGTCTAATTTCTCCGGAGTTAAGTTTAAACGTTGAGCACAAGCACGAGAGATAAATGAATGGGTAGCACCGGTATCTAGTAAGGTATAAACTTCGCAAGAATTTATGATTAGCTTACCCGTAATCACCTCTTTTGGGTTCCTCGCATTTTGACCAGTCACGACAAATGCTCTTCCAGGAACCGTTGACTTTGACTTTTCTCGGACAGCCTTTTGAGTCACCATCCCCGCTGGACTTGGTTTCGCTCATCGCATAACTCTCTCGCGCGATATGTCCTTCCTTTCCACAATTATAACATACCTTGAACTGTTGTGGGCAGTTTGAGCTAATATGTCCCTCTTTCCCGCATTTATAGCATACGACCGGTGGTCATTCTCCTCCCTTAGTACTAGTTGCTGCTGGTGCTGATGTCTTCACATGGTCATTGTTGAATCTCCTCTTTTGAAAATATCCTCCCGACTCGTTTCTTCTATTTTCATAGCCATGATTACCACCAGAGTGGTTACCATTTTTGTTTGTATTTTTCTTTCTCCGCTGGTTATCGTTATTCTGATGACTGCTGTCACCGGTATGATCCTGATTGTGGTCCCTAGGTTGAACGTACTTGTTATCTCGCTCTAACAATTGAGCCCTGTTGACAACATCTGAATAGAGAGAAAATTTATGAGAAATGAGATATTGACGTATACCGGGTTTCAAACCTCTCAGAAACATCCGCGTCATACGTTCCTCATTCTCCACCAAATGAGGTGCAAACCTGGATAACTATGCAAACTTCGCCTCATACTGGGATACCGTCATATTGTTTTGTTCCAGTCTAATAAACTCCACTTCCTTCATATGACAGATACTTTCAGGAAAATACTTATCATTGAGCAGTTTCTAAAATGTCTCCCAAGACATGCTGAGTGTGGCTGGATGGGTACGCTTCACAGATTCCCACCAATAATCTGCCTCATTACGGAACATTAAAGTGGCGAATGGAACCTTCTGTTCCTCCGTGCATTCTAAGACATCGAATATCTTGGTAATTTGTTTGACCCACGTCTCCGCCTTAATCGGATCCGGCTTTCCCGCACTCGTGGTCCCAACTCTTTGAATCGCTTGGTTGTAACAAACCGTATCATTGTTATCATTTCCACCGTATTTTGTATACTGAGTCTCCTCGTTGCGCTTTTGCATGAACCGCAAAAAGCTTCTAAACATCTCGCTGCTCATAATCCGCCGGTGGTGTTTGTTCACGGGAGGAACATTGCCAACCTGTTGCACGTTCTCCTTATTGGTGAGCAAAGGTGTCTCCACGGTCTCATTTACTCCACTATTAACATTCTCAGTTGCCAATCTCAAATACTACCAGAAAATAAGGGTTAATTAAGGAAATCAACATATCACATAATATCCCTATATACTGACCAACTAACAAATAAGCTTAGGTAGGACACACTAGCGAAGGATTTACTCGTCTCTCCCCTCCTAGTTCTATTCCCCGATCTCCGCCAAAGATCATATCCCTAAGCTCTGATACCAACTGTGACGCCCCCAAAATAGGTATACATCACCCATTTTGAGTCGTCAATAACATGGTACAGAAACAACTACAACTTTATTAATACAATATATAAACTGTGAGTTTAAATACAAATATTGTCATCTAGATAATATTCACACCCAAATAAGTCCTCATTACAATTATTGATTCATTATTTTACAAAAATGGTGAGGACTACTAAACAACTTTCTAGAACCATCATTCCACACCCCGACTAGAACTCGCTACATTCTTGCCTCCCGAGAAGAAAAATGGAACAAAAAGGAAAAGGGTGAGCTCAACTAGCCCAGTAAAGAATATTATGACTAAGATAATATAGACCAAATTATCGTTAGTCTTCAACAGGGAAAAATCTGATAAAATACAATAGACAACAAGTTTCAGATCAATATTCGCTTCGCAACGGAAAATAATAATTCATAGATGAGTTACGTAGAGAATGAAATCTACTATAATCTATGAATTTAAAAGTCCATCATCAATATTTTATCCTTGTAAAATCAATCAATATATATCTTGAATCAAATATTCATCTTTGCACTACAGGCCAAAGATATTCATCAGTCGGTCATGTTCATCTCAACACCTGTTCATCTTTGCACTACAGGCCAAAGATATTCATCAAAAATTCATTCATCTTTGCTACACGGCACCAAAGATATTCAAGAATATCATCATTTAGGACTGAGGATGATGAAAAATATTTTAAAGACAACGAATCCAGTGAAACAAAAGAATAAATACTAAGGATTAGTATTTCAAACAAACCAAGTTCAAAAATACTTCATAAATAACCGTAGTGAAGTAAAATTCAAGAATGATCAAAACAAGGATACAATCAAAGCTAGTATCCATAATAGATATTTTGAACAAAAAATGAGAATTTAATTTTTTTACGTGACTAGTCTCAGTATTTGTGAATAAGTGTCGATATCGTGAATAGTGCAGTATACGTGAATAAGTAACCCCCACACTAAAAAGACAAGAATTTCACAAGAAAAATCTTACCAATATTCCAAAGATAATGATATTAGAAGAAATAATATCATTTTAAAAAAAATATCCCTTACCTCGAAAAGCAAAGATTTCCATTTGGAATACTAGATATAGTCTTTGAAGGAACTTGCATCGTATAACAACACTTAAAGTATCAAAATACTCACAAGAATACGCCGATAATATAGAGAGAAAAACTTCAACCATGGTGTGATTTTCAATTCTAACCTAAGCACCTATTTATAGGAAAATGCTTAGAACACCAAAAGCGTAAAATTTAATAAAATATTATTATTTTTACAAAACTTTCATGCCCATCTTTGAAATCTGATTTCAGCTTATCTTGCACATGTTAGTATAGCCCACAAAACAAAAAAAAATGTTTTTCTTAATAAACATAATTAAAACTTCCAAAAATTAATTATTTCAGAACTTCAGAACTTCAATAATTCATAATAAATAGCCTTTTTGTCAGAAAAATTCGAACCTTATGTCTTTTTCATAGGAAATTTCATTCTCTACAACTTTACAAAAGAAAGTTTTTCCAAATTCCAAACAGAAATTAACCGAAATCCACAAACGGGCGATTTTACAAGCTATAATCAAATTTCAATCAAGAAATGGGCCCACGGACATGTTTAACATGTTTTAAACAACTTTTGCAACAAAAATACTCTTCCTCTTCATATATTCATATATTCCAAATTCATTGTAAAAATATCACCATTATTATATTATTAAAATATAATAATATATTTAAATGAATTGTTTTATCAGAAAAGATAAAATATCAATTTTTCAACCATTGTCACTTTAAAATTTTCTCCATCTATATCCACATAAAATGAATATTTTTCTTATCATATAAATCAATAATTAATTATTCACAAATAATATTACAGAATCACAATATTGACAACCAGTGCCGCTCCTCAGAAAGAGGGGGGGCTTTCTAATAAGGATTTCTCCTTCTTGGCGCCGCAATTAGGTGACCAAACCTCTCCTTAGATGTAAACTTTCTAGACATTGCCAATAATGTTATCTAATAATATTATTCAAATAATATGAATTATTGATCCGATAATGAAAATATTGTGTAGTGACAATTATTGAAACAACAATAATATAAAATATCAACGTAGCAATTATTGAATCAATAAAATAAAATATTGAACAGTAACTATTATAACAATTATTGAGTAGTGCCTTCTTACGTAAGAATCAATAATTGGTGCAATACCGTGTGTCTATCGTATTTTAACCAATTCGGGTATTCCAACAAGATAATACTTGAATAACTACGCCTCGATATTTATAAACAACTTATACTTGTCATTTTCTTCATCCAATCGCTTTCCGTTATGGGGCCCACACAAGGCTGCGCCGTCATACGAATATTCCCCGGCAGTAATAATATTCCACAACCAAACAAATATTCCCCGACAATAATGAATATTTTATAACCACTTGCTTATTTAAAATATTTGCGCATTTTACCCATAACTAACCACATTAATCAAATCAACCCTTACTATTTCAAAATAATAAATAGAGGAAATTTAATTTCATTTATAATAAACTGGGGTCTTACAACTTCCCCTCCTTATGAAATTTCGTCCTCAAAATTGACATACGTACCTGGTGTTTCGAAAAGGTGAGGATACCTCACTTTCATTTCCGTTTCTAACTCCCAAGTCATTTCCTCAATAGCATGGTTCCTCCACAAAACTTTGACTTGTGGTATGACCTTTGTACGTAAGACATGCTCCTTCATATCCAAGATCTTGACAAGTACCTTCTCGTACGTTAAGTCTTCAGTTATCTCATTCGGTTCTAACTCAATAACGTGGTTCGGGTCTTTCAGATATTTACGAAGCATAGATATATGAAAAATATTATGAACACGGGACATACTTGGAGGTAATGCGAGTCTATAGGCTACATTTCCTACTCGGTCAAGAATCTGAAATGGGCCAATAAATCGTTGATTGAGCTTTCCTCTCTTCCCAAATCTTGTAACTCCCTTCCATGGAGCAACACGCAACAATACATGATCCCCAATACTAAATTTCACGTCCTTTCGATGAAGATCTGCATAACTCTTTTGTCGATCCTGTGCCGTTTGTATACGTTGTCGAATCATTTGGATCTTTTTCGTATTCATACGTACCAACTCGAGTCCCAATAATGTTGCTTCACCCACCTCATCCCAACATATTGGAGAGCGACACTTTCGTCCATACAATGCTTTGAATGGAGCCACACCTATACTTGATTGCTAACTGTTGTTGTTGGAGAATTCCACCAATGGTAAATACTTATCCCAACTCCCTTTGAAGTCTAGGACACAGAGTCTTAATAGATCTTTAAGAGTTTGAATAGTCCTCTCTGATTGTCCGTCCGTTTGAGGATGGTATGTCGAACTGAATCGTAAATTCGTGCCCATAGCTTTTTGCAAGCTAACCCAAAACTGTGAAGTGAATCTTGGGTCACGATCCAAAACTATGGATACTGGCATGCCATGCAATATCACAATCTTATTTAAATACATATGAGCAAGACGTTCAAGGGAATAAGTCTCCCGTATCAGCAAGAAATGAGCAGACTTAGTTAATCTATCAACAATAACCCAAATAGCATTTATGCCTTGAGAAACCGCGGGAAGATGATAAGGAGGTTTTATACCTACTTATCCGGTATCTATTACTTGTATTAGTTGCTTATATTCATGTTTCTTAGTTACTTTTCATAGATTTTATGTTATTTTGTAGGCTATGGCATGACATTGGCATGAAGAAGCAAGGATAAGCAATTCGGACATCTTCTGGACTAAAATTCGCAAGCAAATGCAAGAAGGGAATATTGAAGGACTTTTAACACCAAGTTGGATGCATGTTCTTAACTTGGAACTTGGATTTTATTGAAGCTCTACTTCTTACCTTTCCGGAACATCTTGAATCATCCCAAGCGGATCAAAAGTTAAGTCTGTTTTACCAAAAGACATCGCAAAGAAAAAAGAATAGCGTGGCGGACCGCTTATAAATGAACTTCTACGATAGCGCGAGAGCGCGCTAGCCACCAGATTGTCGACCTAACGCTTGCGGCTGGCCTTAAAATGGCTTAGGATTAATGTGGGCGCTAAAGCGGCGGGGGGAAGAGCTAAAATGGGTTATTTGATGTCCAAATTGAGCTAGAATATGATTCTTAGTTGCCTAACTTGCTAGGATATCCATTAGAACTATAAATACTTGAGTTTAAATTGGATTGGGAGGCTAGTTCTAAGATTCCATAAATCCCTCTTGGGATAGATTTCTATTAATTTATTCTTTACTTTCTTTCTTAGATTAGGAACCCTAGATTAGATTAGAATAGGAGATTGAAGCAACTTGGAGACCATTGAAGATCAAGAGCATGAGCTTGAGGAAGATGAAGATTTGCTGACAACAGATTCAATTCTTTTCCTTAATCTCATTTTTATCTTTTAATGTGTATTCAAGTGTGGATTCTTAATTTTAATTCAATGAAGTAATTCTTTGTTTAAGATTACAATGGATCTTATTGTGTAGTTTATTTTAATATGCTTCGTTATCAATTATTATGTTCTATTGTGAGAATTGTCTATTGTGATTTGGACTTAATTGTCTAATTGATTGGCCATTAATTACCGTGATAATCTATATGAACTCGAGAGATGAAGTATAGGTTTAGATCTGATCATGATAGCATGTGTTTGTGATTTCTGCATAAATAGAATTCATAATTCGTGTTTAGGATAGAGATATGCCTTTACGCCATGTGTAATCTTATAGAGAACTTGTGCTTTAAATCCTTTTTAATTGTATGTCACATAGAGATATAGTGGATTAGTTAATTAGGGTGTCTTGTTTAATTCTATCATCTGTGAATTTAAGTGAGTATGGGTATTATGCATCGAGAGGTGGTTTTATCTGCTTTAGTGTTCTTAATTAACAATTTAGGATAAAGAATAATTGATGAGAAGTGTGTTAACTTAAATGAAGAAATAAGTGAAGTTGTGATCTTAAATCTCCATAATCTTAATTTAACTAGTGGTAATTAGAATTAGTTTAATTATAAATTGAAATTCATTAGTTTAAATAAGATTGAGTTGATTATGAGTTAGTACTTGGTGATTTTTATTAAATAATTCTCTGTGGGAACGATACTCTACTTACACTTTATTACTTGTTGACCACGTATACTTGCGTGTTCTGTGTAATTAGATTTTACCCAACAGAAGACCCGTAACGAAATCCATGGTAATGTGTTTCCACTTCCATTTCGGAATCTCAAGTGGTTGCAATGGACCCTTAGGCACTTGATGCTCCGCCTTTACACGTTGACAAGTTAAACACCTCGAGATAAACTTCACAATCTCTCTTTTCATGTTGTTCCACCAAAATGTATGTCGAAGATCACGATATACTTTGGTACTTCCAGGATGGATTGCAAACGGTGTATTGTGTGCCTCCATCATGATCTTGTTCTTCAAATCAGAATCGTTAGGAA
Source organism: Panax quinquefolius (assembly GCA_020205615.1). Taxonomy (NCBI): domain Eukaryota; kingdom Viridiplantae; phylum Streptophyta; class Magnoliopsida; order Apiales; family Araliaceae; genus Panax; species Panax quinquefolius. The sequence continues at coordinate 85,591,154 of CM035157.1, read as the reverse complement.
CACAAAGTCTAGAATGGACTCGAAGTATTCCTTCTTCATCGATTCTCGCTTCTAGAATAGCACCTTCTTATACTTTCTTCTTCATACGCATCAGCTCCGGGTTGGTGGCTTGAACAACTTTAACTTTATCGATTAAAGTTGGTTCTATGCGTACACTTGACATCATCGCACTCGTTCCTGCATATGATCTTCTACTCAACGCGTCAGCTACCACGTTTGCTTTTTCAGGATGCTATTGAATAGTGTGGTCATAATCTTTTAACAGCTCGAGCCAACGTCGTTGCCGCATGTTGAGTTCCTTTTGGGTGAAGAAATATTTGAGGCTTTTATGGTCTGAATATATCTCCACTTTCTCTCCATATAGATAGTACCTCCAGATCTTTAGCGCGAAAACGACTGCTGCCAACTCTAGATCATGAGTAGGATAATTCCTCTCATATTCTTTAAGTTGTCGCGAGGCATAGGCTATGACTTTCCCACGTTGCATGAGAACACATCCTAACCCTTTGCCTGAAGCATCGCTGTAGATGACAAATCCATCTGAACCAGATGGTATTGTCAGAATAGGTGCCAAAATGAGTCTCCTCTTAAGCTCTTGGAAACTCTTCTCGCATTCCTCGCTCCATACGAATTTTATATCTTTCTGAGTCAGCTGAGTTAATGGAGTAGAGATTCGAGAAAATCCTTCCACGAATCAATAATTGGTGCAATACCGTGTGCTACTGTGTTTTAACCACCGGGTATTCCAACAGTATTAACGGTAACAACTACGTCGTTATTTATAAACAACTTATACTTGTCGTTTTTTTCATCCAATCGCTTTTCGTTATGGGGCCCACACAAGGCTGCGCCGTCATACGAATATTCCCCGACAGTAAGAATATTCCACGACCAAACAAATATTCCGCGATAATAATGAATATTTGCGCATTTAACCCATAACTAACCACATTAATCAAAGCAACCCTTACTATTTCAAAATAATAAATAGAGGAAATTTAATTTCATTTATAATAAACTGGGGTCTTACAGTACGAATATTCCCCGACAAAATGAATATTTTATAACCACTTGCTTATTTTATAAAATTTTCACATTTCATCCATAACCAAAACATTATATCAAATTAAATCCTTATTATTTCAAGATAATGAATAAAGGAAATTCAATTTTATTTATAATAAGTTGGGGTCTTACAACCTCCCCTCCTTATGAAATTTCGTCCTCGAAATTGACGTACGTACCTAATGTTTCGAAAAGGTGAGGGTACCTCGCTTTCATTTCTGATTCCAACTCCCAGGTTATTTCTTCAATAGCATGGTTCCTCCACAAAACCTTGACTTGTGGTATAACCTTTGTTCGTAGGACATGCTCTTTCTTATCCAAGATCTTGACAGGTACCTCCTCATACGTTAAATCTTCGGCTATCTCGTCTGGTTCTAAAGCAATAATGTGGCTTGGGTCTTTCACATATTTACGAAGCATAGATATGCGAAAAACATTATGAACACGAGACATGCTTGGAGGTAATGCGAGTCTATAGGCCACATTTCCTATTCGGTCAAGAATCTCAAATGGACCAACAAATCGTGGATTGAGCTTTCCTATCTTCCCGAATCTTGTAACACCCTTCCATGGAGCAATACGTAACAGTACATGATCTCCAATATTAAATTCCACGTCCTTTCGATGAATACGTTTGTATACGTAACAGTACATGATCTGTGCCGTTTGTATACGTTGTCGAATCGTTTGGATCTTTTCCGTAGCCATGCATACTAATTCTGGTCCCAACAACGTTGCTTCACCCACCTCGTCCCAGCATACTGGAGAATGACACTTTCGTCCATATAACGCCTCAAATGGAGCCATGCCTATACTTGCTTGATAACTGTTATTGTAGGAGAATTCCACCAATGGTAAGTACCTATCCCAACTCCCTTTGAAATCTAGGACACAGAGTCTTAATAGATCTTCAAGAGTTTGAATAGTCCTTTCTGATTGCCCGTTCATTTGAGGATGGTATGCCGAACTGAATCGTAAATTCGTGCCCATAGCTTTCTGCAAACTAACCCAAAATCGTGAAGTGAATCTTGGGTCACGATCCGAAACTATGAATACTGGCATGCCATGCAATCTCACAATCTTATTTATGTACATACGAGCAAGACGTTCAAGGGAATAAGTCTCATGTATAGGCAAGAAATGAGCAGACTTGGTTAATCTATCTACAATAACCCAAATCGCATCTATACCTTGAGAAACCTTGGGAAGACCCGTAACAAAATCCATAATAATGTGTTCCCACTTCCATTTCGGAATCTCAAGTGGTTGCAATGGACCCATTTTCACTTGATGCTCCGCTTTTACACGTTGACAAGTTAAACACCTCGAGATAAACTCCGCGATCTCTCTCTTCATATTGCTCCACCAAAATGTATGTTGAAGATCATGATACATTTTGGTACTCCAAGGATGAATTGCAAACGGTGTCTTGTGTGCCTCCATCATGATTCTATGCTTCAAGTCAGAATCGTTAGGAACGCAAAGTCTGGAGTTGACTCGAAGTATTCCTTCTTCATCGATTCTTGCTTCTGGAATAACACCTTCTTGTACTTTCTTCTTCATACGTATCATCTCTGGGTCTGTGGCTTGAGCAACTTTATCGATTAAAGTCGGTTCTACTCGTATGTTTGATATCATCACGTGGGTACTTGGAGCCTTTAACTCTATCTCCATCCTTTGTAAGTCGTACAAAATGGGTCTTTGTGTTAACAACATTGCACTCATACCCGCATACGATCTTCTACTCAATGCGTCAGCTACAATATTTTCTTTTCTAGGATGATATTGAATGCTATGGTCATAATCTTTCAACAGCTCGAGCCAACGTCGTTGCCTCATGTTGAGTTCCTTTTGGGTGAAGAAATATTTGAGGCTTTTATGATCCGTATAAATCTCCACTTTCTCCCCATGCAGGTAGTGTCTCCAGATTTTCAACGCAAAAACGACTGCTGCCATCTTCAGATCATGAGTAGGATAATTCCTCTCATATTCTTTGAGTTGTCGCGAGGCATAGGCTATAACTTTCCCATGTTGCATGAGAACACATCCTAACCCTTTGCCTGAAGAATCGCTGTAGATAACAAATCCATCCGAACCAGATGGTATTGTTAGAACAGGTGCCGAAATGTTAGAACAGGTACTCCATGTTTTGACACCACGTGCCCAAGGAATGCTACTTCCTTAAGCCAGAACTTGCATTTCTTCAGCTTGGTATATAGCTTGTTGTCACGAAGCCTTTGAAGTACCAGCTTCAAATGGTGCTCATAATCTTCACGACTTTTGGAATAGATGAGGATGTCATCAATAAAGACAACAACGAACTGATCCAAATATTCCTTGAACACACGGTTCATCATATCCATGAAAGCCGCAGGAGCATTAGTCAATCCAAAAGACATGACTAAGAATTCGTAATGCCCATACCTAGTTCTGAAGGCAGTCTTCGGAATATCTTCAATTTTAATATTCAGCTGATGATATCTAAAACGAAGATCGATCTTTGAAAAGAATTGTGCTCCTTGCAACTGGTCGAACAGGTCATCAATGCAAGATAGCGAATACCTATTCTTCATGGTGACATGGTTTAATTCCCGGTAGTCAATACAAAGTCGCATACTCCCGTCTTTCTTCTTTACAAATAAAACAGGAGCACCCTAAGAAGATGTACTAGGACGAATGAAACCGATGTCTAACAATTCTTGTAGTTGGACTTTTAACTCCTGAAGTTCAATAGGAGCCATTCGATATGGGGTTTTAGAAATGGGCTTTGTACCCGGTTCAAGGTAAATAAAAAATTCAACTTCACGTTCTAGGGGTAGTGTGACGCCCCCAAAATTAGGTATACGTCACCCATCTTGGGTCGCCACTTACATGGTACATAAATTCAAATACAACTTACAAACATAACTGTCGTGTACAATACGACATAAACTGTGAGTTTGAATACAAATATTGTCTACTAGATATTATACAAACTCAAAAGGAGTCCTCATTACAATTATTATCACACTATTTCACGTAATAGTGAGGACTACTAATGCTATCCTCTGGACCATTACTCCGCTCCCCGACTTCGTCCCAATTATGTTCTCATTTCAAGAGAACAAAGGTGAAAGAAAAAGGTGTGAGCTCAACTAGCCCAATAAGAAATATTATGACTAAGATAATGCGAATAAATTATCATTAGCCTTCAACAAATTAAAAACCGATAAAATACAATAGACAACCAGGTTTAATCTGCGGCAGAATATCTGATCCATTAAAAGAGTCAAGTAGAAAATAAAGTCTACTATCTTTTAGGTTTTAAAAGGTTTTCATCAATTTTATCATTTGAGACTCGACAATAAATAAACCACCACATCTAATCATCCTCGTACCACGGTCAAGGATTTTCATCAAATTATCAATGTTCATGACTATACCGAATCACCCTTGGTCATAATCATACCAAAATTATCCATCAACGCATTACGGACCACCGAGGACTTTTGTCACATCATTTATAAGCGGTCATGATTATACTTAAGAATGATCTCTGGTCATAATCATACCAAGTTCATCTATACACGTAAGACATAGATAACTTTCAACATAACATAACATGAGGATGATGACAATGACATAATAATTCAATAAAACAAGTTCAAGAATTAATTAATCCAAGAACCAATAACGTCCAAGTTATCGACATGATACTTCTTTGTAGAGAGTAAAATTCAAGAATGCTCGGAAGAATATTTCCATGAAAAGATCTTTGGATGAAACGCAAATATCAAGGATATTCTACTAATTTCATGGAGTATAGAAGTCAAAGTTTTAACTAACCGGGTATAATAAAGAATGGAATAACAAAAGAAATCACCATGCATGCGGTTACTTACGCATATCTGAGTTATTCCAATGAATAATAATAATAACGGAACGAATTAGTCGTGAAATTCACACCAACAGGATGATCCAATGAAATAATAAATCTTTGAATAATAAACAATGGAACCGAGTCCCAAGTAAAACACACGCATGACAGGATATTCCAACGTAATAATAAATGCGGAATAATAAACAATGGAACCGAGTCCGTGTAAAACACACGAGCATGGATATTCCAACGAATAATAAAGAATTGAATAATGTAAGAAGAAAATCACCAAGTATAGGGATTCACAGATCTGAGTTATTCCAATGTAATAAATAAGAATGGAATAATATAAGGATTTCACCAAGTATAGGGTATCATGCATTATCACGAGGTTATGTATAGGGTATGCCACTTTTACGAGTTATTCCAATGAATAATAATGAATGGAATAACGAAGTTCTCTTCATGAATAAGAAAGAATAACACCCCTTACGAAGGTCAACAAATAATATCCCTTACCGTAAAAGACCTTTGGATATCAAAGTAGTGAAGTACCAAAATACTCTTCTTCTTTCTCTCTATAGATTTTCTCTATAGCTTCTCTCTATATAATTTCTCTCTCTAAAGTTTTAGTGAATTAAGTAAGAAAATAATGAAGGAATGAGCTTATTTATAGGAAAATAGAATGCATAGTAATTAATCCATGAACAGTCCAGTTTATTTACTTTAATCGACGATCCATATTTAAAAGCAAAATCTTTTAAATAAAATATCATATATTCTATTTATATAAAACATTTTACTATGCAAACACTATGCAACACTATGCAAAACACTATGCAACACTATATCATAATAAAATATAATATATTCTATTTATAGAATAACTTTAATAAAGTATTACATTTTATATAAAAGATGTTTCATTTTATTACGTTAATAATACTGAATAAAACAAAATGTCATTATCGCTATAATAATTCATATTATTAATCGACAATAATGGAATCAAACTGAGTGACTTCTCACATAAGCATCGATAATCAATACCGTGCTACTATACAACCACACGTATTCTTCGTACTTTTACTATCGAGTAGTTCAACAATGATCAACGGTAAAACTTCCGCCGTTATTTCAATAAAATATTTTTGTCGTTTTCTCGATCAAAATAATAATTACATTATGGGGTCCACCAATGATTGAGTAGTTGTCACGAATATTTCCTCGCTAAACCAAATATTCCCAGGCCAATCGAATATAATATAACCACTTGCATACTTTGCAAAATTTATAAATACTACCCACAACTATAATATTATCTTAAATTCACACCATAATATTAAAAATTATTTCGACAAAATTTAAATCTTTATTGATAAAATCGGGGTCTCACAATCTCCCTCCTTATGGAATTTCGCCCTCAAAATTAGGGTACGTGCACGGTATGATAAGAGGTGAGGATACCTTGATTACCTTTATCGTTAAAAATATTAAATTCATCTTCACAATCCGCCAAAGATATTCATTAACAATTCATCTTTTTTGCACTGAATTAAAGATATACAACTTGTAAAACCAATAATCTTTGAGGCGCAGCGACTTAATAGTATCACAACCACGAATTATCCATGCACTTCTTCGCCAAGGATATTCGTGTTTTAATTACTGATCATGATTATCCGAATAATCCGTGGTCATAATCATACCAAGTCTAACAATGCACTACTGACGAAGATGACTTTTACCACATCCATGAATTAATATTTCATTCTTTGAGACTCATTTCAATAATTAATCCATATCATCGAATCATCCACCGCACTACTGAGGCGAGGATATTCATTAGTATCACGACCACGAATTATCCATGCACTACGGCAAAGATAATCGTGTATTTATTAGTATCACGACCACAAATTATCCATGCACTACGGCCAAAGATAATCGTGTATTCATTAGTATCACGACCACAAATTATCCATGCACTACAGCCAAAGATAATCGTGTATTCATTAGTATCACGACCACAAATTATCCATGCACTACTACCAAAGATAATCGTGTATTCATTAGTATCACGACCACAAATTATCCATACACTACTACCGAAGATAATCGTGTATTCATTAGTATCGGGACCACAAATTATCTATGCACTACTACCAAAGATAATCGTGTATTCATTAGTATCACGACCACAAATTATCCATGCACTACGTGCCAAGATAATCGTGTATTCATTAGTATCACGACCACAAATTATCCATGCACTACGGCCAAAGATAATCGTGTATTCATTAGTATCACGACCACAAATTATCCATGCACTACGGCCAAAGATAATCGTGTATTCATTAGTATCACGACCACAAATTATCCATGCACTACGACCAAAGATAATCGTGTATTCATTAGTATCACGACCACAAATTATCCATTCACTACGTGCAAAGATAATCGTGTATTCATTAGTATCACGACCACAAATTATCCATGCACTACGACCAAAGATAATCGTGTATTCATTAGTATCATGACCACAAATTATCCATGCACTACGGCCAAAGATAATCGTGTATTCATTAGTATCACGACCACAAATTATCCATGCACTACGTGCCAGAGATAATCGTGTATTCATTAGTATCACGACCACAAATTATCCATGCACTACGGCCAAAGATAATCGTGTATTCATTAGTATCACGACCACAAATTATCCATGCACTACGGCCAAAGATAATCGTGTATTCATTAAGATCCGACCACAAATTATCCATGCACTACTGACGAAAGATAATCGTGTATTCATTAGTATCACGACCACAAATTATCCATGCACTACGTGCCAAAGATAATCGTGTATTCATTAGTATCACGACCACAAATTATCCATGCACTACGTGCCACAAATTATCCATGCACTACGTGCCAAAGATAATCGTGTATTCATTAGTATCACGACCACAAATTATCCATGCACTACGTGCCAAAGATAATCGTGTATTCATTAGTATCACGATCACAAATTATCCATGCACTACGTGCCAAAGATAATCGAGTATTCATTAGTATCACGACCACAAATTATCCATGCACTACGGCCAAAGATAATTGTGTATTCATTAGTATCACGACCACAAATTATCCATGCACTACGGCCAAAGATAATCGTGTTTTCAATTACGGTTATGATTATACCGAAACAATCCACAGTCATAATCATACCAAGTCCATCTATGCACTACATGCCACGAGATGACTTTCATCATAATATAAGCATGAGGATAATGATATAAAGAATCAATCAAATGAGATAAAGGATAAATATTAAACATTTATAATATAATTTATCCGAGATTCAAGAATATCCCCATGTTATCAATCACTTAATAATCTCATAATCTAATATCATTAATATTATAACAATATTTTAATCACTTCTTAAATTTATAAACAATTTATCTCAATTGTTTACGATTTACCATATAATGCATTTAATCATTCAAAATGCCATACTCATAAGATATCATCACCAATTATCAAATCCTCATCAAAAATATGCATATACTACTATATAGGATTTTCTAGCCATAAAATCCTATTTTCAACTTTGTTACTTCACATAACATATTTAACTCATATGTTCAGTAACTAAACTATTTTCTGAAAAATACCAAATCAGTCCCAAAAATATTTCTTTTCTGGGATTTAGCATAATATAGTCCCATAATGAAAATATATTTTCTCGGAATTTTTAAAATTCATTTACTATTTTTAAAAATCAATTTCTAATTAATTCCTTAAGAAATTAGCTACCTCAAGTTTAACTCCAAAATTCCCAAATCTTGGCAGGACCTTACACATGTTAATGTGAGCCTCAGTTTAAATTTCATGGTCATCGGAGTTATAGAACTCCGGTTATAGCGTTTTTAAATCGGAAAAACCTAAATATTGAAATAGTCATAACTTGCTCATTTTAAGTCGAAATGAGCTCATTTTTTGGACAGGAGGTACTTTATACCATATACTTTCATGTCCCAATAGGCCAGAATTTTTCTCATAATTTAAGTGGCTGAAACAGCCCCTCTAAAATCATGGCAGCAGACTTTTTAGGTTTTTGCAGCTTTGCACTCCTTTGCTAAAATCAGTCCACACAAAATCTACAACACCTTTTCCAGTAATTCCACTTGGATTAGTTAGGTAACTCATAGATCTAACTCTAGGACTTGACCACACTCAAAAATTCAAAATATAATAGGAGATATGGTCAATTGAATTTCATGTTACGTTTTTCACCAAAATCTGATTTTCAACTCTTTGTGATTTCTAAGAAACTTTCATGTTTTCACATACTAACCAACATAACTCATCATAAAACTTACTAATACTTCATATACCCATGATTTTCATCAGTTCTATACTTTTATTATGACTTTCATCATAATTCATGTAAACAGTTCCTTTTAGTTGAAGAAATATTTGAGGGTTTAAGAAATGGGTTTTGTACTGGGGTCAATACGAAATTCAATTTCACGCTCTAAGTAGGCTAATAAGTCTTTAAGAATACACCAAGAAATTTATTAATAATAGAAATATCATTCAAAACTGTGACTCTCATCCAAGACTTGGATAGTACGTCACATTGATACCAACTGTGACTTCTATCCCTTAACCTAGATAGCACCTCACAATGATACCTATAAACTTGCCATCTTCATTCACGATGTCGCCTACAGAAAGCCTGGCTTCGGTGCATTCCACACAAGGAAGTCAACAACAAAAGGTTCGGGGCTCTTTACTTATGGCTTGATATGACAATAATTGACTTTAGTAGTTTGGTTACTTGAATTACACAACAAAGTTGGTTATGAATATAAAAGCTAACAACCTTACGAAAAGCATGATGAGTAGTTAACCAATTGATTCCTAAAATCACATCAAAGGCAAGTATTTTCAAAAAGATAAGATCGACAGGTAACGTGAAAGTGTTTATTTGAATCAAACAAGATTTAATAATAGTAGCGGTAATGAAGGCTCCTACTAACGAAGTTTCAACCAATAAGTCAAAGTCTAACTTCTTGAGTCAAATTTAAGCGTTGAACGCAAGCAAGAGAGATAAAATAATGGGTAGAACCAGAGGTATCTTATAAGGTATAGACTACGCAATTTATAATTAACTAACCCGTGCTAACCGTTCGGTTTACTCGCTTTTTGAGAAGTCATGAAAATGCACTTCCTAAAACCAACGACTTTGTTTTATCCATATCCACCTTTGGTGCCACCGTCCCAGCTAGACTTGACTTTGGTGCACAACAAAATTGAGCTAAATGACATTCTCTTCTTGTAATTTTCACTTCTATTATCTTTGCCATGATTACCACCGAAGTGGTTACCATTCTTAGCATGATAATTTCCCCGATGGTTATCATTGTTACGATAGCCGTTGCCACCGATATGATTATTATCGTGTTGTTGGTGCGTTACCTTTTGTTTGAAATTTGAATCAACACTCTCATGTGCTTCATTTGCTTATCTCAAAGGCATTTTCGGATGTCATTCTCAAACAACGCCACAAAACAAGGGTTAATTAACATATCACATATTATCCTATACTACGTAGGCCAATTAAATACCAAATAAATTTAGGTAGGTCATACTAATGAAGAATTCCCCGTCTCTCCCTCCTAGTTCTTATCTCACATCTCATCCAGGATCATATCCTAAGCTACGATACCAAATGTGCGCCCCAAAATTAGGTATCGTCACCCATCTTGGGTCGCCACTTACATGGTACATAAATTCAAATACAACTTACAAACATAAGCGTAGGTATGCAATACGACATAAAGCGTGAGTTTGAATACAAATATTGTCTACTAGATATTATACAAACTCAAAAGGAGTCCTCATTACAACTATTATCACACTATTTCACGAGAATAGTGAGGACTACTAATGCTATCCTCTCGACCATTACTCCGTTCCCAGACTCGTCCCAAATATGTTCTCATTTCCTAAAGAGAATAGTGAAAGAAAGGGTGAGCTCAACTAGCCCAAATGAAATATTATGACTAAGATAATGCGAATAAATTATCATTAGCCTTCAACAATGTTAAACCGATAAAATACAATAGACAACCCGGTTTAAGCTGCGGAAATATGCAATCCATTAAAAGAGTCAAGTAGAAAATAAAGTCTACTATCTTTTAGGTTTTAAAAGGTTTTCATCAATTTTTATCATTTGAGACTCGACAATAAATAAACCACCACATCTAATCATCCACATACCACGGTCAAGGATTTTCATCAAATTATCAATGTTCATGACTATCTTAATCACCCATTGGTCATAATCATACCAAAAATTATCCATCATTTGCATTACGACACCGAGGACTTTTGTCACATCATTTATAGCGAAGTCATGATTATACTTAGAATGATCTCTGGTCATAATCATACCAAGTTCATCTATGCACGTAAGACATAGATAACTTTCAACATAACATAACATGAGGATGATGACAATGACATAATAATTCAATAAAACAAGTTCAAGAATTAATTAATCCAGAACCAATAACGTCCAAGTTGTCAACATGATACTTCTTTGTAGAGTAAAATTCAAGAATGCTCGAAGAAGAATATTTCCATGAAAAGATCTTTGGATGAAACGCAAATATCAAAGATATTCTACTAATTTCATGGAGTATAGAAGTAAAAGTTTTAACCAATTTGGGTATAATAAAGAATGGAATAACAAAAGAAATCACCATGCATGCGGTGCTTAGCATAGGCGAGTTATTCAACGTAATAATAATAATAACGGAACCGAGTCGTGAAATTCACAATCGGCGGGATGATCCAATGAGAATAATAAATCTTTGAATAATAAATAATGGAACCAGTCCGGTGTAAAACACACGAGCGAGGATATTCCAATGAGAATAATAAATGCGGAATAATAAACAATGGAACCGGTCCTGTAAAACACACGACGAGGATATTCCAACAAAATAATAAAGAATTGAATAACGAAAGAAAATCACCAAGTATAGGGGATTCAGCGTATCTGAGTTATTCAATGAGAATAAATAAGAATGGAATAATATAAGGATTTCACCAAGTATAGGGTATCGTCTGTGATATCAGTTATGTATAGGGTATGCCACTTTTACGAGTTATTCAAATGTAATAATAATGAATGGAATAACGAAGTTCTCTTCATGAATAAGAAAGAATAACACCCTTACGGGTACAACAAATAATATCCCTTACCGTAAAAAGACATTTGGATATCAAAAGTAGTGAAGTACCAAAATACTCTTCTTCTTTCTCTCTATAGATTTTCTCTCTCTATAGCTTCTCTCTCTATAATTTCTCTCTCTAAAGTTTAGAATGAATTAAGTAAGAAAATAATGAAGGAATGAGCTTATTTATAGGAAAATAGAATGCATAGTAATTAATCCATGAGCGGTCCAGTTTATTTACTTTAATCGACGATCCATATTTAAAGCAAAATCTTTTAAATAAAATATCATATATTCTATTTATATAAAAACATTTTACTATGCAAACACTTATGCAACACTATGCAAAATACTATGCAACACTATGCATAATAAAATATAATATATTCTATTTATAGAATAACTTTAATAAAGTATTACATTTTTATATAAAAAGAAGTTTCTATTTTATTACGTTAATAATACGAATAAAATAAAAGCGTCATTATCGCTTATAATAATTCATATTATTAATCGACAATAATGGAATCAAACCGGTGACTTCTCACATAAGCATCGATAATTAATCTGGTGTGCTACTATACAACCACACGTATTCTTGTACTTTTTTACTATCGAGTAGTAGTTCAACAAGATATCAGCGGTAAAACTTCCACCGTTATTTCAATAAAATATTTTTGTCGTTTTCTCGATCAAGCAATAATTACATTATTAGGGTCCACCAATGATTGAGCCGTTATACGAATATTCCTGCTAAACCGAATATTCCCGACCAATCGAATATAATATAACCACTTGCATACTTTGCAAAATTTATAAATACTACCCACAACTATAATATTATCTTAAATTCACACCATAATATTAAAAAATTATTTCGACAAAATTTAAATCTTTATTGATAAAATCTGGGGTCTCACAGGTAGACCGGGAAGTTCTTCAAGAAATACGTCAGGACATTCACTAACAACAGAAATATTATTCAAATCTGATGTGTTTTTGTTCAAGTCCATAACATGGGCTAAGAAAACTTGACATCCGTTTTTTAATAAACGAATGGCTTTATGGCTTGATATGACAGTGATTGACTTTAGGGTTTGGTTGCTTGAATTTGCATAACAGGTTGGTTAGGAATATGAAAACTAACAACCTTACGAAAATAATCAATTTTAGTATAATGAGTGGTTAACCAATCAATCACTAAAATCACATCAAATGCAAGTATCTTTAAAGAGATAAGATCAACAGGTAATGTAATGGTGCCAACTTGGATCAAGCAAGATTTATAAACAGTGGATGTAATGAAAGTTTCTCCTAACGGAGTCTCCACAGATAAGTCAAAGTCTAATTCCTTTGGAGTCAAGTTTAAACGTTGAGCACAAGCAGGAGAGATAAAAGAATGGGTAGAACCGGAATCTAGTAAGGTATAAACTTCGCAAGAGTTTAAGATTAGCTTACCCGTGATCACCTCGTTCGGGTTTCTTGTGTTATGGCCAGTCACGACAAACGCCCTCCCTTGAACCACCGACTTTGTTTTTATACATGAGTACGCTTTTGGTGTCGCCAGTCCCAATTGGACTTGACTTATTCTACGGACAAAACCGGGCTATGTGGTAGTGTTTTCCTAAACCAAACACACCTTGGAAGGCTGTGAACAGTTTTCACGTATGTGTCCCTCCTCTCCGCATATGTAGCATTTAACTGGCGGTCGTTCTCCTCCCCTAGAATTTGTTGTTGGTGTCGATGCTGCTGTTGATGTCTTCCCTTCATTGTTGAATCTCCTCTTTTTGAAATTTCCATTTGACTCACCTCTCCTATTATCATGGCCACGATTACCACCCGAGTGGTTACCGCTTTTGTCCGTATTTTTCCCTCATCGCTGGTTATCATCGCTCCGATGACTGCTATCACCGGTATGACCCTGGTCGTGGTCCCTCGGTTGAACATACTCATTATCTCACTCTAACAATTGAGCCATGTTGACAACATCTGAATACAGAGAAAATTTGTGAGAGATAAGGTATTGACGAATCTCAGGTTTTAGACCTCTCAGAAACATCCGCGTCATACGTTCCTCATTCTCTACCAAATGAAGTGCAAACCTGGATAACTTCGCGAACTTCGCCTCGTCTTGGGGACACGCCATGTTGTTACATTCGATCTAATAAACTCTACCTCCTTCATCATATGACAAATACTTTCGGGAAAGTACTTGTCATTGAACGATTCTGAAATCTTTCCCAAGATATGTTGAGTACAATTTGGTTGGAGTGCGCTTCACGATTCCCACCAATGTCCGCCTCACCACGGAACATAAAGGTGGAGAATGGAACCTTCTGTTCTTCCTTGCATCCCAAGACATCGAATATCTTGGTAATTTGCTTGACCCACGTTTCCGCCTTAATCGGATTCAGCTTTCCCCAGAAATCTGGTGGTCCCAACTCCTTGAACTGCTTGGTTGTGACAAACCGCGCGTTGCTATCATTACCACCCATATTTTGTACACGAGTCTCCCTCGTCTGATTTTGCATGAACTGCAAAAAGCTTCTAAACATCCCATCAGTCATCGTTTGCTTGGTAGTGTTGTGTATAGGAGGAATATTGCCTTTCTGTTGCACATTCTCCTGGTTGGTGATTGAAGGTTGTTCCACCGGTCTCATACACTCCATTGTTAACGTTCTCAACTGCTATTCTTAAAAACTACCATAAAACAAGGGTTAATTAAACAAATTAACATATCACATAATATCCCTATATTATGACCGACCAACAAATAAGCTTAGGTAGGACACACTAGCGAAGGATTTACTCGTCCCTCCCCTCCTAGTTCTATTCCCCGATCTCCGCCAGAGACCATATCACTAAGCTCTGATACCAACTGTGACGCCCGCAAAATTGGTATACATCACCCATTCTGAGTCACCAAATACATAGTACAGAAATAAATACAATTTCATTAATACAATTGTCGTGCAAAATACGACAACACATATACTGTGAGTTTAAATACAAATATTGTCTAATAGACAGTATTCAAACTCAAAAGGAGTCCTCATTACAATTATTGATACACTATTTTACAAAAATAGTGAGGACTGCTAAAACAACTTTCTAGAACCATCACTCCATACTTTGGCTAGATCCTGCTATATTCTCACATCCTGAGAAGAAAAATGGAACAAAAAAGAAAAGGGTGAGCTCAAAGCCCAGTAAAAAATATTATGACTAAGATAAAAAACAACAATTTATCGTTAGCTTTCAACAAATCAGATGAAATATAATGGACAACCAGTTTTAGATCAATATTCGCAGCGGAAATAACAATTCATTAGAAGAGTTAAGTAGAGAATGAAATCTACTATCATCTATGAATTTAAAAGTCCATCATCAATATTTTATCCCTGTAACATCAATCAATATACATCTTGCATCAAATATTCATCTTTGCACTACCTACCAAAGATATTCATTTATATCACCAGATTAGTCATGTTCATCTCAACACTGTTCATCTTTTTGACTACGGGACCAAAGATATTCATCAGTAATCATTCATCTTTGCACTACAGGCCAAAGATATTCATCAAGTATCACCATTAAGGACTGAGGATGATGAAAAATATTTTAAAGAATGAATCCAGTGAGATAAAAGGACAAAGATTAGAGATTCGTACTTTAGATAATCCAAGTTTAAAAATACTCCATAATAAACCATAGTGGAGTAAAATTCAAGAATGAAGATCAAAACATGGATACAATCAAAGATAGTAACCATAATAGACATTTGGGACAAAGAAGAGAAAATTTTATTTTTTCGGTGAATAGTGTCGTATTTGTGAATAGTGTCATATACGTGAATAGTGTCGTATACGTGAATAGTGACCCCGACACAAAAAGGTAGAAATTCCATAATAAAATTTATACCAATATTTCAGCATAATGATATTGAAAGAAATATTATCATTTACGAAGAAAATAACATCCCTTACCTCAAAAGAACAGTATTTCTGAATGGAATATCAGATATGATGCTGAAGGAAACTTGCACTGAATAGCAACTCTCAAAGTATCTAAATACTCACAAAATACGCTCGATAATATAGAGAGAGAGAAAACTTGTTTCTGGTGTGATTTTCCAATTCTAACTAAGCACCCCATTTATAGGAAAATGCTAGAACGCCAAAGGAGACTAAATTAATAAAATATTAATTTATTAAAAAAAAATTACGCCCACCATCTTTGCCCAAAACTCAGCACACCTCTAGTGGGGCCCACCAAGATCAGATTTTCTACACCAACCAAAAGTGGGACCCACCATGTTTTTGAATAAAAATATTTATTTCTGAAACTTCAATAATTCATAATAAATAGCCCTTTTATCAGAAAAAAACGAATTTTATGTCCATTCCCTAGGAAATCGAATTCTCTACAACTTTGTAAATTTAAGTTTTTTCAAATTCCAAATGAAAAATGCCCGAAATCCACATACGGACGATTTTTAATACCTCCATTCCGACAAAATACTGATAAAATACCTCAGCATTAATTCCTTCATTTATATCCACACAGAATAAATATTTCCCTATCCATCCACATAAAATAAATATTTCCTTATCATATAAATTAATAATTAATTATTCACAAATAATATTACAGAATCATAATTATGACAACCAGATCGTTTCCAGGAAAGAGGGGGAATTTCGATAAGGATTTCTCCTTACTGGCGCGCAATTAGGTGACCAAACCCATTTCCTAGACATAACTTCCTTAGATATTGTCAATAATGCTATCTAATAATATTATTCAAATAATATAAATTATTAATCTGTTAATGGAAAATACTGTGCAGTGACAATTATTGAAATAATAATAATATAAAATATCAACGCAACAATTATTGAATCAATAAAATAAAATATTGAATAGTAATTACTGTAACAATTATTGAGTAGTGCCTTCTTTACGTAAGAATCAATAATTCAAAAATCTTTATGCGGTGCAATATCGTGTATTCTTTTCATGCGACCAAGCGTATTACTGTATTTTAACCACCAGGTAATCCAATAGTGTTAACAGTAACAATTACGCCATTATTTATAAAAAATTAAACTTGTCGTTTTCTTCATAAATCGTAGTTTTTCGTTATGGGGCCCTGAAATGGTCACTTGCCGCTTACTTAATATTCCCGACAAAGAAGAATATTCCACGACCAAATGAATATTCCTCGACAAAATGAATATTTTATAACCACTCGCTTATTTTTCAAAATTTGCACATTTCACCTATAACTAAAGCATTATATCAAATTAACTCCTTATTATTTCAAGATAATGAATAAAGGAAATTCAATTTTATTTATAATAAGTTGGGGTCTTACAAACGTGATAATGAGTCAACCCAACCAAGAGAGAGCAGCCGGCAAATCTATAATACCAGTGGTAGCAGTCATCGAAACGGTGACAACAAACGTGGAGGGAATCAACATGCTAGAAATGGTAACCATTTCGGTGGAAATCCTGGCCAAGATAATAGAAGTTGAAATTTCAAGAAGAGGAGATTCAATAATGATGGAAAGACGTCAGCACCAGCAACCGTTGTTCAGGAAGGAGAACGACTACCGATCGTATACTAAAAATATGGAGGGGAGGGACGCATCAGTCCAAACTGTACGCAACAGTCCAAAACATGTTATAATTGCGGAAGAGAAGGTCACCTAGCTCGATTTTGTCGTGCAGTGAAGCCAAGTCCAGTTGGGATGGTGACACCAAATGCCGTCCCAAATAAGTCAAAGCCAGTAGTTCAAGGGAGAGTGTTTGTCATGACCTCCTAAAAAGTGAGAAACCCGAATGAAGTTATCACGGGTAAGCTAATCATAAACTCTTGTGAAGTCTATACCTTATTTGATACTGGTTCTACCCATTCTTTTATTTCTCCAACTTGCGCTCAACGTTTAAATTTAACTCTAGAGAAATTTGACTTTGACTTATCTATTGAAAGTCCGTTGGGAGAAACATTCATTACATCCACTATTTATAAGACTTTTTTGATTCAAATCGGCAACCGCATGTTACCTGTCGATCTTATCTCTTTGAAAATACTTGCATTCGATATGATTTTAAGAATTGATTGGTTAATTACTTATCATGCTAAAATTGATTATTTTTCGTAATGTTGTTAGCTTTCATATTCCTAACAAACCTATTATGTGAATTCAAGCAACCAAACCACTAAAGACAATCACTGTCATATCAAGCTATAAAGCTATTCATTTATTGAAAAATGGATGTCAAACTTTCTTAGCCTATGTCACAGATTTAAATAAAAATACATCAGATTTGAATGATATTTCTATTGTTAATAAATTTCCTGACGTATTCCCTGAAGAACTTCCTGGCCTACCCCCGGAGCGTGAAATCGAGTTTGGTATTGACCTTGAACCCGGTACAAAACCCATTTCCAAAGCCCCAAATCGAATGGCTCCTATTGAACTTCAGGAGTTAAGACCCAACTGCAAGAATTATTATACATCGGTTTCATTCATCCTAGTACGTCTCCTTGGGGTCCTCATGTTCTATTCGTAAAGAAGAAAGATGGAAGTATGCGACTTTGTATTGATTATCGGGAGTTAAATTATGTCACCATCAAACATAGGTACCCGTTTCCTCGCATTGATGACTTGATTGACCAGTTACAAGGCGTTAAATTCTTTTCAAAGATCGATCTTCGTTCTGGATATTATCAATTAAAGATTAAAACTGATGACATTCTAAAGACTGCTTTCAGAACTCGGTACGGGCATTATGAATTCTTAGTCATGTCTTTTAGATTGATTAATGCTCCTGCTCCCTTCATGGATATGATAAATCGAGTATTCAAGGAATATTTGGATTATGGTCTTTATTGATGACATCCTCATATACTCCAAAAGCCGTGAAGATCATGAGCAACACTTGAGGCTGATACTCCAAAAGCTTCGTGAAAATAAGCTATATGCCAATTTGAAGAAATGCGAGTTCTGGCTTGAAGAAGTAGCATTCCTTAGGCACGTGATATCAAATCATGGGATATCTGTTGACCCAGCGAAGATTGAAGCAATACAAAGCTGGGAGCAACCTAAGTCAGTGACCGAAGTACGTAGCTTTCTGGGCTTAGCTGGTTATTATCAGAGATTCGTGGAAGGATTTTCTTGAATCGCCACTCCGTTAACTCAGCTGACTCAAAAAGATACAAAATTCGGTTGGAACGAGGAATGCGGGAAGAGTTTTCAAAAACTCAAGAGGAGACTCATCTTAGCACCTATTTTGACAATACCATCTGGTTCAGAGGAATTTATCATCTACAACAATGCTTCAGGCAGAGGGTTAGGATGTGTTCTCATGCAACATGGGAAAGTCATAGCCTATGCCTCACGATAACTCAAAGAATATGTGAGAAATTATCCTACTCATGATCTAGAGTTGGCAGCAGTCGTTTTTGCGCTTAAAATCTGGAGGCATTACCTGTATGGGGAGAAAGTGGAGATCTATATATATGGATCATAAAAGCCTCAAATATTTCTTCAACCAAAAGGAACTCAATATGCGGCAACGACGTTGACTCAAGCTGTTGAAAGATTACGATCATATCATTCAATACCATCTTGCAAAAGTGAACGTGGTAGCTGACGCATTAAGTAGAAGATCATATGCGGGTACAAGTGCGATATTGTCAACGCAAAGGCCCATTTTGTATGACTTGCAAAGGATGGAGATAGAGTTAAAGACTCCAGAGGGAAACAAGTGATGATGTCAAATATACAAGTAGAACCGACTTTAATCGATAAAGTTAAAGCTGCTCAAACCATAAACCTAGAGCTGATGTGTATGAAGAAAAAAGTGTAAGAAGGTGATATTCTAGAAGCAAGAATCGATAAAGAAGGAATACTTCGAGTCAACTCCAGACTTTGTTTCCTAACGACCCTGATTTGAAGTATAAAATCATGATGGAGGCACATAACACACCGTTTGCAATCCATCCTGGGAGTACCAAAATGTATCATGATCTTTGACATACATTTTAGTGGAGCAATATGAAGAGAGAGAGATAGCGGAGTTTATCTCAAGGTGTTTAACTTGTCAACGTGTCAAGGCGGAGCATCAAGTGCCAAAAGGTCCATTACAACCACTTGAAATTCCAGAATGGAAGTGGGAGAATATTACCATGGATTTTGTTATTGGTCTTCCCAAGGTTTCTCAAGGCATAGATGCAATTTGGGTAATTGTTGATAGATTAACCAAGTCTGCTCATTTCTTACCTATACGAGAAACTTATTCACTTAAACGTCTTGCTCGTATATATATATATGAGATTGTAAGACTGTATGGTATGCCAGTATCCATAGTTTTCGATCGAGACCCAAGATTCACTTCACGATTTTGGGTTAGTTTACAAAAGTTATGGGCACGAATTTACGATTTAGTTCGGAATATCATCCTCAAATGGATGGGCAGTCAGAGAGGACTATTCAAACTCTTGAAGATCTATTAAGACTATATGTCCTTAACTTCAAAAGAAGTTGGGACAAGCTCATGCCATTGGTAGAATTCTCCTACAACAACAGTTATTAAGCAAGTATAGGCATGGCTCCATTCGAGGTGTTGTATGGACGCAAGTGTCATTCTCCAATATGCTGGGATGAGGTGGGTAAAGCAATGTTGTTGGGACCAAAATTAGTACGCATGACTACGAAAAAGATTCAAATGATCCGATAACGTATAAAAACCTCACAAGATCGACAAAAGAGTTATGCTGATCTTCATCGAAGGGACGCAAAATTTAATGTTGGAGAGCATGAGTGTTGCTCCATGGAAAGGAGTTACAAGATTTGGAAAGAGAGGAAAGATCAATCCTCAATTCATTGGCCCATTCGAAATTCTCAATCGAGTAGGAACTGTGGCCTATAGACTCGCCTTACCGTCAAGTATGTCTCGTGTTCATAACGTTTTTCACATATCTATATTACGTAAATATGTGGAAGACCCAAACCACATTATTGAATTAGAACCAGACGAAATAGCAGATAATTTAATGTATGAAGAGGTACCTGTTAAAATCTTGGATAAAAAGGAACATATTCCACCTCAAGTCAAAGTTTTGTGGAGAAACCACGATGTTGAGGAAATGAACTTGGAGTTAGAATCTAAATGAAATCAAGGTATCCTCACCTCTTTGACATACCATGTACGTACACTTATTTCGAGGACGAAATTTCATAAGAAGGGGAGGTTGTAATACCCCAACTTTTACGAATAAAGATTAATTTTCTCTAAATATATTTTTGAATATTATGGTTATAACGACTCCAAAATAGGTCCATTCCATCCAACCCATTCTGAGTCGCCAAATACATGGTACAGAAAAACAACTACAACTTTATTACAACAATTGTCGTGCAAAATACAACAATACATATCTTTGTGAGTTTGGATACAAATATATACCAATCAGTATGTACGTTACAATGACACCTTACATAAAGGTATAGTCAAAAACTGTTTTAGAAATTAGAATCTTTGGGAAGTGCTCAAGAAACCTTCGTATACATGGGAGGCCATGCTTTGAGGTTATGGTAGATATCATATGGCCACGAATTATCCTTGGTTGACCCAATAGACCCCCAAAGAAAAGCGAGAAGATTACTATCGTATTCTTCCCAATGGTGAGTCTTCTCTTGACATATCATTATCTCCACCGTCTCTAATTGGGTATTATACTCCAAACAAACACCAAGATTATATAGGTAGTGCTTGTAAATATACTCGTGAAGTGGATGAGCACAACCATGTCTTATGATAACACGAGTTTGTATGTCATTAGACATCTTGTATGATAGTGACAAAACACCCTTCCAAAGTTGGGTTACGCCTCACCCTATTTAATTCACCAAAAATAACTATTAAATGATGTATAAAATCTGACACACTAAAGCCCTCAATAAAATTATTTTCATACTCTTTAGGGAGAACCTCAACAACTATAGACCACCGCTCTATTCCTTGTTATCCCATTTCAACCCATTTACACTTTTATTACACGAAAGGAATTGTGAAACAAAAGGGTGAGCACAACTAGCTCGATAAAAGAATATTATGACTAAAGATAAATAAATTATCAATAGTCTTCATCAAGAATGAATCGAGATTTAGAACATATGGTAGATGATAAAACTTTTCAACCATAGTTGCGGTGAACGAAGCGATCCATTAAAAGAGTCAAATAGACTATAAAGTCTATTGTCTTCTCCACGTTAAAATTCCACCAATATATTTTATCCTGTAACATCAATCAACAGTTCCTTTCCACAATTATATGAATAACTCATAATCATAATTGTAATTCTAAATTCCTCTTCGCATCCAGGCGAAGATAATTTTCATCACTGTCTTTACACGAAACATCAAATATCATGGTTATACCAAATCACGCCTTCTGCTCATAATCATACTAATAAATTCATCTTTGCACCACGGGCGAAGATATTCATCAACAGTTCATCTTTACACTACAAAGCTAAAGATATTCAACAACGAATCATCATCTTTGCATTACGAGCCAAAGATATTCATCAATAATTCATCTTTGCACTACTGAGGCTAAGATATTCATTAACAAGCCATCTTTGCTTACGAGCCAAAGACATTAATATCTCAAAGAAATATATAATCATTTGAAATTTATATAAACAATAATTATAACCATGTTGATCGATTCACCTTTGCACCAAAGTTAAAGATATTCAATTGTAAATTCAATGGTCATGATCATACCGATTAACAATTCAACTTTGCACTCTTGGCGAAAGAGAACCCATAGTCACGATCATACCAATAATCTACCCATCTTTACACTCAGTGAAGAGAATTCAACATCGAGGTTATAAAATGTTATATATGATAATAAAAACAATATGATCAACAAGCGCATTTATTTTCAAGAGCAACAATCATAAATCAACGATAATTTGGTCGAAAAAAAACCAATTTTTTTAAAGTGAATAGTACACGTGAATAGTAACTCATGAATAGTAACTCATGAATAGTAACTCGTGAATAGTTACTCATGAATAGTAACTCGTGAATAGTACTCCGTATTCGTACATAGTACCGTATACGTAAATAATGTCATATACGTAAATAATGCCACATACATAAATAGTCTTAGTATCGTGAATAATCTGAGTATCATGAATAGTACCATATCGTGAATAGTAACTCAGAACACCAAAAGATAGAAATTCCACAAAAAAAACATTTTCACGCTTCATGAATAGTACTTGTAAATAGTAACTTGTGAATAGTAACTCATGAATAGTAACCCAGACATGAAAAAGTTCCAAATTTGATAAAACTTCAGATCGACATTTCAAAGATAATGATATTGAAGAAATAATATCATTCTGAAAAAATAATATCCTTACTATCCCTTACCTCGAAAGAATCGATTACTTGGAAGGAAAGGTTAGGAAGTGATCTTTGAATGAAACTTGTCTTTGAGCGAAAACTCACCAAGTATCTAAATACTCACAAAATACACTCGATAATCTAGAGAAAAATAGAAAACTTATGAATTACGGTGTGATTTTCAATTCTAACTTAGCCCTCTATTTATAGGAAAATGTTAGCACGTCAAGCGGACTTGACTTTGCTACACGATGGCTTTACTGTTACTATTACACCCACCAAAAATCAGCCATCTTTCCCAACAACCAAAAGTGGGGCCCACCCATTTCTAGAATTTTCCACCAAAATCATTTATAAACCTAATTTTGAATCATTCACCTCTTAAAATTCATAATAAATTATCGCTCATTTTTAACGGTTCAAAATTTGTGGACATATCGCAACTTATATATGTATAACATATCCAAAAATTACAACGATCCAACAATCGGATCAAAATTTATAACTCACATATATATAGTGAAGAACAACGATTTTTTTGGACTATTAGTCCTTCGGACCGATTTCATTCAAAATTTCACCACGAAATATCTACAAAGAATTTTTTGGGTGATTCAAATTTCTACTGATTAGCTTACTTCTAGGGCTTTCTTTTGATATATGGCTCATCTCTTAACTCATTATACACAAAGAGTTATGGATTTTACAAAATCAAGTAATAAACTAATTTTTCCGAAAATCCCATATTTTGTTCTCCATTTAAACAAATCTTGATAAAACACCTCATCATTAATTCCTTCACTTATAAATACATAAATAAATCCATCATTTATATCCACATCAAATAAATATTTTCTTATCATATAAATTAATAATTAATTATTTCCAAATAATATTACAGAATCACAATTATGACAACCAGGCAGTTCCCAGGAAAGAGGGGGCTTTCCAATAAGGATCTCTCCTTACTGGCGCGCAATTAGGTGACCAAACCTCTCCTTGACAGAACTTTCTAGACATTGCCAATAATGTTATCCAATAATATTATTCAAATAATATGAATTATTGATCTGATAATGGAGATACTGTGCAGTGACAATTATTGAACAACAATAATATAAAATATCAACGCATCAATTATTGAATTAATAAAATAAAATATTGAACAGTAATTACTGTAATAATTATTGAGTAGTGCCTTCTTATGTAAGGATCAATAATTCAAAAATACTGTGTAAAAAGCAGGTAATAACTTCTTTGTGCAAACACGCATATTACTGTATTTTAACCATCGGGTATTCCAACAGTGTTAACGGTAACGATTACGTCGTTATTTATAAAAACTTAATTTTGTCGTTTTCTTCATCCGACAGTTATTCTGTTATGGGGCCCACAAATAGCTGCGCCGTCGTACGAATATTCCCCGACAGAAAGAATATTCCACGACCAAACGAATATTCCCCGACAACAATGAATATTTTATAACCACTTGTGTATTTTGAAAAAAAATTCATATATCACCCTTAACTTTAACTTTTATCAATTTAACCATTTACTGAATAGTAATTATAAGAAAAATTGAATACTTTTATTTCATAAAATTCGGGGTCTTACAATGGTGTGGATTTGATATAATGTTATAGTTGTGGATAATATTTATAAATTTTACAAAGTAAGCAAGTTGTTATAAAATATTCGATTGGTCACGAAATATTCGTTTTAACAGTGAATATTTGTACGCCGACACAATCATTGGTGGACCCCACAACGGAATTATTGTCGGAGTGAAAAAACGACAGAAATATCTTTTTATAAAAACAATGGCAAAATTTTCACCGTTAACTGTTGAAATACACTTGTGATAAAAATCTGATGTACTGGCGTGGTTCGCATAATAACTATCAGTATATTGATTATTGATGCTTAGGTGAGAAGTCACTCAGTTATACTCAATTATTGCTACAGTAATTGCTGCATAGTATCTCATGTTATTTATTCAATTATTGTCATAATATTTTATATTATTAAATCAATAATTGAGACGACAAAGTTATTCATATTATTATTTGCATTATTGACAATGTCTAGAAAATTCTGTCGAGGAAAGGGGTTTGGTCACCTAATTGAGCGTCAATGGAGAGAAATCCTTATCGGAAAGCCCCCTCTTTCTTGGGAATGATCTGGTTGTTAATATTGCAAGTTATATTATTGATGAATAATTGTTGTTTAAAAATATATTTTGTAAAGCCAAGTGAATTGAGATAAATAGAGAAGATTTTTATGAAGTATTTGTTGTAAGTTTGGCGTATTATTTGGACCCCCACTTACTCATTATTCAAAATAATCGGTAGAAAGTTATATGGTATATATATATATATATATATATATATATAATAAGTTTTGTTTTTTATGAAAAATAGAATATATTATATTTTATTATGCATAGTGTCTGCATAGTGTTTGTATAGTAAAATCAGAAAAATTCATCAGAATCCGTGATTCCTTACTGTGCAGTCCGTGACTTTCTAAATTCAAATAGTATCATTCCATTCTCCTATAAATAGGATGCTTAGTTTAGAATTAAAAATCACACAAGAATCAAAAAATTCTTCTTCTATAATATTGAGCGTATTTCTTTAGAGTTCAAGGAAGCTTTGAGCGTAGAAAATAGTATAAGTTTTCTTTAAGAATATCTCCGCCCTACCAGTCAGAAGTACTTTCTTTTTAAGGTAAGGGATATTATTTTTGTTCAATATTTTTAAAAAATAATATTTTCTTCCATACTCTGTAGTATGTAAGTAATATTATTTCGTTTCAGATTCCGAATTGTATACTCATTTTGTTAAAGTATTGCTTCTATACTCCGTGAAATTAGTAGAATATCATTGAAATTTGCGTTTCATCTAGTACCTTTTCACGAAAATATTATTCTGAATATTCTTGATAATTTTTAATCTTTTCATACTGGGGTACTATTCACGGGGTACTATTCATGAAGTACTATTCATGGGGTACTATTCACTCAGGTACTATTCACCCGGGGTACTATTCATGATAAAAATTGATTCCTTTTTTGTCCAAATTATTTTTGATACAATATTATTCTTGAATTTTACTCCACAAAGCAGTATCATGTTGACAATTTAGTCATTATTGAATTCTGGATAAATTAAATTATAAATCTTTAAAATTTATCCTTTACTTTTATTTAATTGAATTCTTATATCATTGTCATCATCCTCATGCTTATATTTTGATGAAAGTCATCTTTGGCCCGTAGTGCATAAATAGATTGTTGATTTGTATGATTATGACCAGGGATCATTTGGTATAATCATGACCTGTAATGTTACAAATGATGTGGTAAAAGTCCTCATTGGCTCGTAGTGCATTGATGGACAGTTGTTGGCATGATCATGACCATTGGTGATAACACGAATATCCTTGGCCCGTAGTGCATGGATAATTCGAAGATGTGATACTAATGAATATCCTTGGCCTGTAGTGCATGGATAATTCAGTGATGTGGATTATTTATTGAGCTGAGTCTCAGTGATAAAATTTATGATAAACTTTTTAAATCATAGAAGATAGTAGATATCATGCTCTACTTGACTCTTCTAATGGATTGTTTATTCTGCTGCAGTTAAACTTGTTGTTTATTTTATTCTATCAGTTTAACCTGTTAAAGGCTAATAATAATTTATTCTGCACTATCTTAGTCATAATATTTCTTATTGGGCTAGTTATGCTCGCCCTTTTCTTTTCAATATTCTCTTCAGAGAATGACAACGTAGTCGGGACTAGTCGGGGAATGGAGTGAATATCCGAGATGGTGGTTATAGTAGTCCTCACTATTCTATGAGATAGTGTGATAATAAATGTAATGATGACTCCATTTGAGTTTGGATATTGTCTATGAGACAATATTCGTGTTAAAACTCTCAGCTACGCTGTTGTCGTATTGTATAAATTAAGTTTGTATTTTAATTTTGAACCACGTATTTGGCGACCCAAGATGGGTGATGTATATCTATTTTGGGGGCTTCACATGATTCGCATTTAATATTTAAATAAGTTCAATTTATATTTGTATTATATAAAAAAAGGATAACAATAAAAAAAAATTGATGGACTTAACTAAATTTTTTTAGTTGATCATGCATGAGTTGACTCAGTTAGTAATTATTTTTTATTTTTATATTTAGTGAATGGATATATATCTACCTACTACTTATCAGATATATATTATATACTATCTAATATTATATTTTTCAAGTTTGTACTGTAATTATTTTTTTTGTTTATTTTATTTGTTAAAGCATTTAACAATTGTTTTTAATACCATTGATTTATACAAATTCATATACGTATTAAATACATACTAGCTACTAACTATTCAATATTTATCTTATTTTAAGCAATAATTTTATTAAAATAGATATAGACACCCAAAAAATTTCTTTTTCTTTTTACTAACTCTACATGAGAGCAAAAACTAATTTCGCCCCGACAACAACACGTTCAAGCAAGGATCACAAAACTGAGGATAAAGTCATAAGAAACTACCACAGCGATCTCTGAGCCGAAGACTGTCCAAAACAACCTACTTGGTTTTCCCAAAGATTCCAGAAGATACCTTTCTACCTTTCTGCCTTTCGCCTCATCTTCCCTGATCTGGAAATGGTCAAACTTGGTGTTATTGTGTAGCCCTCGGAAAGAGATTTTCAGAATGTTATGGCACACCTCCCAACTATTCCCGGATTGAAAGATACAGACGTTTCATCAAACCGTGCAGCGATTAAAGGAATGAACTTCGAGGTTATGGGACCCACATGGCCCAATCCCAGGTGCAACTGCGCGAACTCCTAACACAGTTACGCACGGCATACAAGTACTGTCGTCTCATACACTATTATGTTATCCTTAACAAGAATCAATAAATTCATACGTTATTATATTTAGATCTAATATAAGATTTCCTCTTTCAATTCCATCAAAGATATCAAATTAATTGCTAGCTAGACAATTAATAGATTAAGTACAAAATATAATAATCAACTCAATAGGATCAATAAGTGAAAATAATGATAATTGAATTTTTGAATTGCAAAAGGTTCCATTGTATCCCTAATTAAGATAGTTCATCGTCATAATAGAAACAAGAAGATCAAAATTAAATAACATCATAAGTACAGATAATGAATTTAAGAGAAGAAGAAAAACTTTATCGAGGAATCTCCAATCTCCAAGCTTCAATCTCTGCCTTAAATGTTCTCCAATGCAATCTCCAAGTCTCCACAAGGTAGCTCTAAATGAATTATAGTCAAAAGTCCAGAAGAAGTCTCTCCAATCCAAGTTATAATCAAGTATTTGTAGTCCTAATGGAAACCCTAGCAAGTTAGGCAACTAACAATCCAACTCTAGCTCAAAATGGACAACTTAACACCGAAATGAGCTCTCTCCCCTCCGTTCGGCGCGCTCAGCGCTGCTCCTATGCCAGTTTGAGCGTGCCCCATGCTACAGTAGTAGAAAATTTGATGGTTTGGCGCTCCTCGCGCTGCTCTTAGTTCATTTCTGGCGCACCCCGTGCCGATCAATTTTCTGTTGCGACGTCCTTTGGTAAAACATACATAACTTTTGATCCGCTAGGAGTTACGGGGCCTGCCACCTATCAAATCGAAGATATTGACAAAATCTACAACTTTTAGTTTAAGAATTGACAGATTCTGGCTGGATCAAGGTCAAAATTTGGCTTCAAGTGGCTGCTATATAAATGGCAAACATGATAACTCTTACCTTTGATCTTTGTTGATAAAAAGACCATAACTCTCGCATCTGAACTCTGATTGGGATGATTCAAGATGTTATAGAAAGCTAAGAAGTAGATCTACAATAAAATCCAAGTTCCAAGCCAAGAACATGCATCCAACTTGGTGTTAAAATCCCTACAATCTTCCCTTCTTGCATTTGCTTGCATATTTTAGTCCAAAAGATGTCCGAATTACTTTTCCTTGCTTCTTCATGACAATGTCGTGTCATAGCCTACAAAATAACATAAAATGTATAAAATGCATACACAACACTTAAAAACCAACCAAAAGATTAAGCTCAAATACACTCAATTATTGGGTATAAAACCCACTCATCAACTGTGACACCCCCAAATTCAGATACTTGTACCTCAAATCTGGTGTTTCGCAATCTAATTCTAATAACATACTAATATCTCATACAACAGAATAATATAATAATATATATTAATATAATATAAATATTCTCGTCCCAAGTCTAGCAACTTTAACTAACACATTACATAACTTAAAACATAACAAACTTAATACATAAACCATACTTAAGTATTAATACAATATGATAATTAAAATCCTAACTTAGAGGACAAAGCTACTCCATAGCCTTGCCTTTTCCCTTATCCTTGCATGATGTTTCACTGTTGGCTTGTTTGGGTATTAATCAAAACAACACACACACGCAAGTGCACGTGGTCAACAAGTAGTATAAAAGAAGTAGAGTATCGTTCCCACGGAAAAAATTAATTGAATTTTAATCTAACATACACCAATTTTATAACTCTTTTGGTCTACTTAAACAAATGAACAATTTGTGTTTTATCTAAAAATGCTGAAAATCAAAAGACAATTAACTAATGAGTAATTAAGTCAGATAAGGGAGATATGGGATTATAACTTCACTTAATGATTCATCCAAGTTACTACACTTCCTAGTAAACTTAATTAATTACTTAGGATTGCTAGCCGAGAACACGAAAGTAAAATATGACCATTTCTCAATGTACCATACCCAAATCACACTAAATCCACAATAGATAGAATGAATGCGAACACCCAAATTAATTAATTCACTATATCTCAATGTGAATTAAGATTAATAAGGGTTAAAGCGCAAGTTCTCAAAAGACTACGAGTGGTGCTTTAGTATATTTTTATCCTTAGCCCGAATTATGCAATCTAACACCATGTAGAATCATAAACACAAGCTAATATGGTCAGATCTTAACTCAAAATTCATTTCTCAATTTCATATGAGTTATCCCGGTAATTGGTGATCAAGCAATTAGGCATTTTAAGCAAACCATAGTAGGCAATCCATACATAAACAATAAAAACTCACAAGAAAGCATAGAAATCTGCATTAAGCATTAAGATTCATTATTAACCCCATAATAGAAATTAGTTCATAGAGAAATCAAAATCCATCATCAAAATTTGTTCATACATTGGAAGCCAAAATAAAAAGAAAGAGAAACTAAGAAATGAGAGATGCAAATCTAATGTTTCCTTCTTCAATCTCAGCATTCAATGTTGAATCAAGCTTCAAAGCTCCCAAATCTAACCCTAATCTAAGCTAATCTATAGAAATGTAATAGAAAACTAAGAGAGAATCAAAGTAGAGAAGAGAATATGCTCAAGGTTCTCCCTATGCATCTATATGACCAAAAAGGCAATAAAAAAGTCCTATATTCAATACCCTAACTTGCAATGACCCCCTTTTTAAAAAGTCAGACTTTTTGGATTCAAAGACTGGAGCAGCTGTGCCGACTTTGTGCTTGATCTGGGCGCAGTTGCGCTCCAGGGCAATTGTCTGGCTAGGGTTGGGCGTAGCTGTGCTCCCTTTCTTTGTATTTCGGGCGCAGCTGCGCTCTGCACATGTCTTTAATTCTGCTTTCTGCTACTGTTGTTCTGCACTTACTTTGCTCTGGTTCTCTTAATTTCAACACACCAAATTCCATATATATAGTGGCAATCCTTTTGACTTCAAATGCCACCGAGTGAGTTCTCGAATATGAAACCTATAAAAAGGAAAGAAATGCATGAAAAGGAACTTAAACAAATGAGATTAAGCAACAGTTATAACAAGATAATATCCAATAAGTAGGTGTAAAACTTACTTATCAAATACCCCCAAACATAATCCGTTGCTTGCCCTCAAGCAACTAAATAAGAAGAAATACAACAGCTAAGCAAAATGCAATATACTCTATATTCCTAAGAATCCACATCAGTCAGTATGAAATCCAAATTGATTGCCTCAGAAGAATCACAATGATCATCAAACATAACATCCAACCAAGAAATATTCATGAAGTCATATCATTTTGCAAATCCAAAGCCTGTCATTACTGATATAGTAACCATCAAACTTGCTATGATATCAATATTTCACATAATACGCTTCTTAGAGGAAAATTTACAATTCTAACTCAAGAAAGGCATCAAATAGGAAAGCTGTGGCTGTGACTTCACATTAACTAGGGTAAGGGTCAACTTGGAGTTTATTAGCTTTTATATATATATATATATAGGGATTTAATCCATGGCAAACATTTGCTATGGGCACTATTCAGCAACCAAGTTTATATCCGTTGATCCTTGCAATGAAAGGCTCAGATTAAATCATTTTCACACCTACCGCCACAGGCTGTAGCGGCAGCCAATATAAAATTTAAATATAAGCCAAGTTACAGATTTACCCCTGATTTAATGTTGGAAAATGTTTGAACCCTGCCGCTACAAGCTCATGCGGCAGGCCATTAATATTATTTTGACTAACATAACCGGCACGGAAGCCAAAACTGACTGCACGGAAGCCAAAAACTGACACTGACTACACGGAAGCCAAAAATTGACTACACAGAAGGTCACGCCTTGCCGCTACAAGCTATAGCGGCAAGCTCACACCCTTTTTAACTGCCGCTCTTATCCTTCATGCTTCTCTAACCATCTGCCGCTCCTAACCTTTATGCTTCTCTTACCCTGCCGCTACACATATTCCCTCCCAACTTAGAAAAACCTCCATTCAAGCAAAAAAACAGAATTAACTCAGATCAGAGAAAGCTTGCAAGAAATTCACCATCAGTAAAAATTTGCAAACAACCGGTTAAGCCTACAAATTTTTAGATTCAGATATTATTTTGGTAAGATTTACTTTTCAAATAATATAATTATTTTTTTAACTTGTATTTATTAAAAAAATAGATGTTTAAACTTTGAAGGAAAATGATCAATTATTACTATGTCTACATATATACATGTGAATTTTTTAAAAAAAAATTGTGATTTATATATATCGTTTTGGATAATTATATAACTATATGGTGAAGTAGTTATTATAATTTTTGACTTATGATTAAATTATTTGCTTAATAATTGTAATGGAGTAGTGTTTTATTTTATTATGAATGTTTATTTTGATAAAATATTGTGAGTTATGTGGGATATAATATGCATGTGAGTATATTGACTAATAATGATTAATTATTATAAAAATGTGCAAAAAAAGAATTATTAAAATTATTTAAGTATGAAGTTTTTTTTTTATTAATAGGATATAGATATAATTGCGTTATATAATTATTAAACAATATAAAAAACATGTGGTTGTTATTTTTTTAGGTACTAGATGGACAGTTGGATTTATGGACCAATTAACCTAAGTGTCCTTAACGACCAACAAAATCATATGTCAGATGATATATATGATGGAAAAGACAGGGGAAGACTACTCTCATGTCAATTAACTGAAAAAAATACGATCAATGGATATTAACAAAAGCTCAAAAAACTCTTCTACAAAAATGTGGGTTTGGGTTTTTTGCTTATCCGTGATTGTACCTGGCCCGACATTGGGCTCGTGTCCGCCTTGGTAGAGAAATGGCGGCCGGAGACCAATAGTTTTCACTTAAATTGTGGGGAAATTACAATCACTTTAGAGGATGTACACTTCATTCTTGGGTTGCCGGTGGTTGGCAAACCCTTAACTTATCCGTTATTTGATACTCCATTGGCTCATTTTAAAGAATGTTTTGGTAGTGAAGTAGTTGCTGAATATTAGGAATCAAAAAAATGCAGCTCTATTTCATTACTATGGTTGCAGCAACATTTTAATAATTGTCCCCCTAAAACAAGTAAGGAAATTGTTGGTCGATGCACAAAGGCCTATATTCTTTTTTTTTGTGGGGCAATATTGTTCCCCACTAGGAATAAAAACACTGTTCATCCCAAGTATATGTATTTTATTACTAACGCTGAAAATTGTGTAACATATTCTTGGGGTGCAGCTATGTTGGGCTATTTGTATAGGTCTTTATATACTGCCACTAGGAAAGGAGCAAAATATATTAATGGTTGTGTCACTCTTTTACAAATTTGGGCATTCGTATAATAATTAGAAGACCTAACCCCTGGCCTCAATCACAGTTATGGTTACCTAGGGCCCTAGCCTGGGCATACTCAGAAAATCACAGCTACCCTGATAGACGACAGAATCCCCATCAACATTTAAAATTTTACCGAGAGGAGTTAGATGTCCAGCCTGAATGCGATTTGTTGCATCTGGTTTGACACAATAAAAAAATTTACTCGAACTCTTGGATGCAAGTTTTTGCAAATAATTTACAGCAGCTTGTGCATCATTTTCATCTGCAGAATCACGTCTTAAATCCCTCACCACATTCTGAACATTAACATTAGAAAAAGGAACATTTTTCAACTCACCACCCATTGTGCTCAAAACGTTCATCATCCTACTAGGTCCAATACAAGACTTATTTAAAGTGTCAATTAATTTTCATGCAACTGGAGTAATATTTCTATGTGTCTCAATCAAATCTACCTTGGTAGGGGTCACTAGGTGATGATTGTGCTCGAATTCAACAAAGATAAATCACGCTTGTTTCTTCTTTCTTATTATGAACAACATATATTCTAGCTTTGCATAATGTAAAATCCCCATAGAGTCTCATTTGCCTAGTTATTTTCTTACTACCATATTCATCATCAGGCAAACTCTTTACAGAATTTGGTGTACCGGCTTTTTTACAAACATACAACCTAGACGACACATCATTAGTACCATTATGTTTATGACTAGTTGCAATTCTAATCTCAAACACATTTTTTTAGCATACGACCTGTAAAAAATTCAACTTCTTCCAACTTAAAAAATAATTGACCAACGTATGGCACCAATTCAGATTTACTACTTTCAACTTCACATACAAACTCAGATGTATTTTCATAATTTAAGCTAGCAAAAGAATCTGAAGAACTTGATACGAACCTTTTATGAGTAGGTATGTTGTGTGCCATTCTGAAATAAGAAGGAAGAAACGCCAGATAAGAATTTCAACTTGGACTTGAGATTAAAAGTGGGCAACTACATCAACAAAAAAAACCAAAGCTATAAAAAAGGAAAGAAATATCGAGAGGAAACTAAGACATAATATCTGTGAGAGGAAAGGTTGGAGAGGTAATTCAACAACGGAAGAAGTGAGCATGGTATTTAAAAAAAATGCTCCCTGCCGCTACAGCTTGTAGCGGCACTACATCAAAATCCGTGAAAGGCAAAAAGCTTTCAAATTGTCATAAAAGTCGGTCACCTTTTTGTTATAAAGTTGAAAAGGTGGTAAAAAAGCCGGTCACCTTTGTCATAAAGTTGAAAAGGTGGTCAATTTGCCATAAATGCCTACCGCAATAGCTTGTAGCGGTAGGGGTGGATTAGATTATTAGGGGCAGTAATGTATAAACCATCATTTAAAAAGGGTGGGGGACTGCCACTACAAGTTGTAGCGGTAGGGTAAATAAACCACCAATCTGAGCCTTTCATTGCAAGGATCAACGGATATGAACTTGGTTGTTGAACAGTGCCCATAGCAAATGTTTGCCATGGATTAAATCCCATATATATATATATTATTTTTTCTAACACGGGGGCACTATAGACTCATTCCCGTGTTTACACTCGACTGTGCAATGCCTAGCCCTCTTAGGCATTTCAATGATACCCATGTAGCTAGCTTTCACCAATGACTCCCAAGCCGAACTACTTTAGGGCGTTGGGTGTAGAGACACCCCTAAGGGCTTACTTACTCGAGTATCAAAGGCCACAGGACTCGACTAGCCAAGCTTTTATTCTTTTTTTTCATTAAGATAGCTTTATTACCCCAAAGTTTTCCCCAAATTCAGTCTTTGTGTTGTCTTTGCCTGCAATACCCATCCTTAGCATTTCTATCATTTAAACTTTAATTTCCCCCAGAAGACAATTATGTGAATATTTATATTAAGCAAGCCATAACAATCATATAGGAGTGCTAATCGGTTATATAAGTTTCAAACAAATTAGGATTCACATTACAATACGACATTATAACCAAGTCTAAGTTTTCCACATTGTTACATAAGCAAGCAAAACCAATTGCATCAGAGGCCAATATGGATTTCAAACGAACACGATGCTAGGATTTATGCAATATGAGATTCATGCAATACGATCTAAATGAACACAATGCAACAAGATAACCTTTTTTTTTAATAAAAGGAAATAACAGAAACATAACTAAAATAAACTAAAATGACACTTATATGAACTACATTATATGAATAGAACTATGCATGCAACTAAACTAATATGAAAATGTAACTAATATGAACCTTAATACCCCCAAACTTAAAAATTGCAATGTCCTCATTGGTGATAAAAGGGTTAACAGAACTCCCCTAGGTGGCATCCTCGTCATCTCCTTCAGCTTCATCCTCTGATGGTGGAGGGCAAACGTTGGCAGAGCCATAGACATGGAACTGGATTTGTACTCCCAATTGGCCAAACGCTTGGGACAATGCCCCAGGAAAATTAGTAGTGTAGGCGTGGAAGTTAGTGTGCAATGCATCCATCCTCCTCTATAAATGGCGCATCTGCCATTCCTGTCTGGCAAGGTACTCAGGAGGTGGCCCTACTAATAGTGGAGCATGAGCTGGCACATTCTCTTCTTCTTCTTCACTCTCTGAATCCTCTTCAGGCAGAATGAATCCCAAACCCCACGGGTGAGACTTTCCTCCATTCCAAATAGTGTATTTCTTAATGGCGGCACTGTCTATGTCACGCATCAAAACCTAAAGATTCTCCTCACCCCAATCCACCTTTGCTACAAGGCAAAGACGCGTGATGATGGAGGCATGGGGAATCCTACCAGATGTGTCAGCTCACATAAATTGAAGCATGAACTTATTGATGAGATACCAGATGTCCAAGATTTGTCTTTTCAAAATCGCATACAAAAGCACAGCCCTCTCGGTGGTCACATCCTGATGATGACTGGTGGGAAGCACACTCAGACAAATGAAGCTATACCATGCCTTGGCGTATCTATTTAAGGTAGTCTGTGGAAAATGAATCTTTTGATCAGTGCCTGTTTTTGTCTTCCACCTAGTCTCAGGTTTGCACATATCCTTCATCAACTTGTCCAAGTCTGTCGTAAGTTTGTCATGAAACGCTGGGATTGCATCCAATCTGTGGTCGCTTGGGATGGTGTTGGTAATCTAAACAGTTCAATAATCGCCTATGGTGTGTATATAACTTGCTTGCCCCTAATGAAAGAGATCTCGTTCTGAGTCTTATGGGTATTAGCATAGAACTCCCTCACAATTACCATAGGAGCTGGGCATAGCATAAATAAAAATGATAACTAACCATGCTGTTAAATCTGCTCAAGAATCTTCCCATCGCCTTGACTAGGCTTAAGATCCCTCTCTAGCACAAATGATTTTCCTATTAGAACATCCCAATAATAATGATGGGCTGAGAGGTTCACGAACTTTGATGGGTCTAATGTATCCCTGTTACTTCTTCTTTTTTGTTAATTGGGAGTTTCTGACCCGCGGGTCGACTATTCTCCACGAGCCCGATATCAGAACGGTTTGCTACCCGACTTGCGCCAGGGGAAGAAGAGAAGTCAGCTACCTCTCTATTCCAATATCCAGTTTCTTCTAAGGTAAGGGATATTATTTGTTGTACTCATAAGGGGTATTATTTCTTTCTTATTCATGAAGAAAACTTATGTTATTCCATTCTTTATTATTATGTTGGAATAACCTGTTTATGCGAAGTACCGCATACATGGTGAAATTCTTCTATTATTCCGTTCATTATTATTACGCCGAATATCTTATGCATGCATGCTTTCTACCGGACCTAGTTCCAATATTTATTATTACTGTTGGAATAACTTTTGCATGCGATCTATCGCATGCATGGTGATTTCTATTGTTATTCCATTCTTTATTATTACGTTTTAATATCACATGCGTGCGTTTAGGCGGACACGGTTCCATTATTTATTATTACATTGGAATAACTTTTCTGCGTATGGTCTATCGCATGCATGGTGATTTCTATTGTTATTCCATTCTTTATTATTACGCCGGAATATCACATACGTGCATTTACGGGGACTTTAGTTCCATTATTTATTCTTACGTCGAAATATCACATACGTGCATTTACGCCTTTAACTGGTTCCATTATTTATTATTTTGTTGGGAATAACTTTTATGCATGCGATCTATCGCATCGCGATTGGTGAATCCTTCTGTTATTCCATTCTTTATTATTCTGTTGGAATAACCTATCTATGTGGATTACCACATGCATAGTGAATGATCCTTTGTATTCATTCCTTATTAAATTGTGGAAATGATCTGTATACGTGGATTACCGCATGGCGGATGAAAATCCATTTGCAGTTTCATAAACTCTATTATACTCAGTTGGTTAAAGTTTTGGCTTCTATACTCCATGAAATTAGTGCAATATCCTTGATATTTGCGCTTCATCCAGTATCTTTTAATGGAAATATTCTTCTGAGCATTCTTGAATTTTACTCCACAAAGAAGTATCATGCTGACAATTTGGACGTTATTAATTTCTGGATAAATTAATTCTTGAACTTGTTTTATTGAATTATTATGTCATTGTCATCATCCTCATGCTTATATTATAATGAAAGTCATCTTTGGCTTACGTGCATAGATGGACTTAGTATGATTATGACCAGGGATCATTCGGTATAATCATGACTTGTAATGTTATAAATGATATGGTAAAAGTTCTCAGTGGCCTGTAATGCATTGATGGACAGTTTTTGGTATGATTATGACCAGGGATTGTTCGGTATAGTCATGACCATTGATGATTTAATGAATATCCTTGGCGTAATACGGGGATGATTAGATGATGTGTTTTATTTATTAAGCTGAGTCTCAGCGATAAAAATTGATGAAAACATTTTATACCATAGAAGATAGTAGATTTTATTCTCTACTTGACTCTTCTAATGGATTGCTTGTTCCGCTGCAGTTAAACTTGATGTCTATTGTATTTTATTAGTTTAACATTGTTGAAGACTATTGATAATTTATTCTGCATTATCATAGTTATAATATTTCTTACTGGGCTAGTTGAGCTCACCCTTTCTTTCACTGTTCTCTTCAGGAAATGAGAATATAGCTGGGATGAGTCAGGGAAAGGAGTGACAGTACAGATGATAGCATTAGTAATCCTCACTATTCTGTTAAATAGTGTGACAATAAATGTAATTAAGACTCCTTTGAGTGTGGATATTGTCTAGATGACAATATTCCTATTAAAACTCTCAGTTAATGTATTGTCGTATATTACACGACGGTTGTATAATTAAGTTTGTATTTATATTCTATACCATGTATTTGGCGACTCAATATGGGTGATGTATACCTATTTTGGGAACGTCACAATTCAGACTCGAAGGGGCCTTTGGGTGTACCTCCTTAGATGGAAGAGTATTTTCAAACACCTGGCGTGCAGTCCCACTTTGTGCCAGTTTCCCTTCTCTTGCAAAGAGATTTACACCATCAATTGAAGATAAAATCCATGAGATGATTATTTTTCTTTCGTTCAGCAATAGATTCGTCTCTATCCTTCCTAGAGAACTCTTCCTTCTCTTAATGGTCAGTTATTTGCATCTCTCGGCGGGTAACTCTGTCAGCAGCCCCTCGCCAGATCTTTTTTCTGATGTTAAGGCTTCTTTGCCTCTTTCTCCAGTACTGGTTGTGTTTGATATGGCCGAATCGGCTCTTATTCCCACTGCAGTTGCTATAGTTTCAGATGAATCAGACTCTAATAGTGAAGTGGAAGCATGTTTAGGGCTTACTCATGGGTCTGCTATGAAGGAAATTTTTCAAGCAGCTCAGAATCTCTCTCAACAGGGGAGTATTGATGCAGCTCAAGAACGCAGGAAGTGTAACACTCTGTTGGATTTTATCTACTCGAAGGGGTTTTGTACTCAACAGGTGAATGATTTTGCTGGTAAGGGTTTAAAGACTAGAATTGTTAATGATTTTGACATATTTGATATTAGTTCCCTGAGGAACTCAGCAAATGCTAAGCTTGTAGAGTCTTGTCCGGCTGGTACCTCGGTTGGCCAAGCTGGGCCAGCTTTGGAAGAGGGTGAGCTTCGTCGCTCCCCTTTGGTTTCTGGTTTGCCGGGGGTCTCATCTGAGGCTGGGGGTACTGCTAAACCCTCTTGGTGCTCGGTTGTAGCACAGGGTGAACCTAGGTCTAATTATATACTGGATTCCCCCCCCCCCTCCTTCATCTGATGGTGGGTCTATCCTTATTAGACCTCCTGCGAAAGTCCTTATGCAAGGTAATAATTTGTGGAATTCCTGCTTAGTAGTTAGCTTTCTTAATTCTAGACTTCCCTTTAAGTTAGTTGAAGACTCAGTTCATAATCTTTGGGACAAGTTTGGGTTGCAAAATGTTTTTCTTCAGGACAAGGGTTTCTTTGTTTTCAAATTTGTCAAGCATGAGGATAGGGATAATGTTCTTGCGCTTGGCCCATGGTATATTGCTAATAAACTGTCTCAAGAAATGGAAGGAAGGTCTAGACTTCCAATCTAAAAATTGTACCAAAGCTCCTGTCTGGGTGAAATTCCACAATATTCCTATGTCTTACTTATCTTCCGCTGGGATGAGCTATATTGCTAGTGGGGTTGGCAAACCTTTGTTTATGGATAAAATCACTAAGAAATTAGAACCCATGAACTTTGCCAGAATTTGCATTGAGTTAAACACTTCATCAGTTATGCCTAGCAGTTTGGATGTTGTGGTCATTGATGAGGAATCTAAGACTGATAAGGTTGTGTCGGTAAGAGTTGAATACCAGAATAAACCTCTGCTTTGCTCCCACTTTAAATCGTTTGGGCATTCTCTTATTAGATGTCCTAATGCGAATTATAAGTGGATGCATAAAGCCCAAACTGTGGTTGTAGATGTTGCGGTGCCTCAAATCTTGCTGCCTCATCCTTTTACTTCTCCTGGCCCCTTGCCTGGCTCTTCTTCTTATTGGGCTGTGGTCTCTAGAGGTCCTAAGCAACCAGCTGGTTCTCCTCCTGCCTTAAGGGCCCCCAATCCTTTCAAATCCTTATCTTACTCTAAAGGACTTCTTGAATTCTCTGACTCTGATTGTACTCCCTCTCCTAATCCGCTTATGGAAAGCTTAAAGTTATTGATGAAAAGGAGGGACGTGAACTCAAGACCAATGCCAGGGGTGGTTTAGAGTTGGGCCAATCTTCCAAGAAAAAGAGTAAAGGAGGAGGGAGTGGCAAACCCCAAAATATTTCTTCTTCTTCTTAGTTTTATCTATGATAAATTTTTGCTCTTTGAATATTAGAGGTGTAAATATGAAATCCAATCAGGATAGTATTACTGCTCTTTTGTGTAAGCATATCTCTTTTGTTGGTGTAGTCGAAACCAAAGTTAAAGCTCCCAAAGCTAATATGATTTCAAAGGCTATTCATAGTGGATGGCAATGGAAGTTCAATTATGATCATCATGCTAATGGGAGAATTTGGGTAGGATGGGACCCTTCTTTATGGAATGTGATTATTGTTGCCTCTTCTCCTCAATTTATTCACTGTTCTGTCAAGTCCATTGATCTTAATATTCAAATGTTTGTCACTTTCATTTATGGGTTTAATACCCCCTCTGATTGGAAATATTTGTGGAAGGACTTGAGATCTATTGCCTCTTCAATTAATCTCCCTTGGTGTTTGTTAGGTGATTTTAATGAGGTTAAATCTGTTTATGAAATCAATGGTGGGGATGATACATGGGATTGTGGAATGCAGGATTTCCATGATTGTACATCTAACTTACACATCTTGATGATCTTCGAGCTGTAGGGGACTTCCATACCTGGTGGAACTCTAGTGATACTAAGCCTTCATTCAAGAAGCTGGATCAGGTTATGGTGAATAATCTTTGGTTAAATCATCTCCCTTGTTCTCAGGCCTGGTTTACCCCGTGAGACCTTTCGGACCACTGTCCTGCTATAGTCCATACTGGCCTAATCTTACCTCGCATTCATAGACCGTTCCAATTCTTCAATTTCATGGTGGATCTGGAAGGTTATCTTGATATAGTGAAAGTCTGCATGGATTGTCTCTGTCCTTGGAGACCCTTTGCAAGTCTTAGCTGGCAAGTTGAGATCTACAAAGAGGGCCTTGCACTCTCTAAATAAAGCTAATGGAAATCTGTCCACCAATGTTGGCAAGGCTAGAGAATTGCTTCATGCTACTCAGATTGCTATCTCTCGTACTCCGGATGACCTATCCCTTTTCCAGCTTCAAAGGACTCTTTCTCAAGACTTATGGGCTGCCCTTTTATCTGAGGAAAAACTTTCCAAGCAAAAGTCTAGAATTCAATGGCTTAAAGATGGGGATGGCAACAATGGTTTCTTTCATAACCAAATTAAGAACAGGTGGAATCAAAATAAAATCCTATCTATTGAGAATGATTCAGGTGATCTTTGCTTTGGCCAACTTGAAATCCAAAAAATTGTTGTGAACCATTTTAGCTCTTTATTGGGTTCCTCTTCTCAAGCTGGTAATCCGTACTTACTAGACCTCGCTTCTTCTATTGCTTCTGTTACCTCTCTGCAAACTTCTATTCTTGAGAGGGATATTTCGGGTGTGGAAGTTCTATCCACCTTGAAATCTATGAAAAAAAATAAGAGCCCTGGTCCTGATGGGTTCAATGTCAACTTTTTTCTGCATTCTTGGGATATTGTTGGGAAGGATTTCACCCTTGCTGTCCAATCCTTCTTCAATCAAGGTTGTTTGCTTAGAGGAACTAACTCAACTTCTATTGCCCTTGTTCCTAAGGTTCAAAACCCGTCTTCCATGAATGATTGCAGGCCTATATCTTGCTGCTGTAAGGTTTGTAATATTCAAGAACGCAATCAAATTGCATAAAAGTGCGGAAGCGTGTAAAAATCAGAGTTTTAAAAAATTTTACAAACCATATACCCGGATCACCCTTTATGCATAATTATTAATTAAACGAAAAGATAAAGAATAAAATCATACCCTTGAAGATCGAGCTTCCTCAGGTACAAGTTCACCTCCAATCCTTTTCGCGTTCAACTTGAATCCACCGGGTCTGGTTCCTTCCTTTGATCAACGTTAGCCACCCAAATGTTTGGCCTCTAGAGGTGATCCACCAAGGAAGAAGAAAATTCAAGAAGAAGGGGTGGTTGGCTAAACCCTAGTTTTTCTATCTCTATAGAAAAAGGTGTACTCTCCCAACAATTGGAATTATGTCGTATGTTGAAAAAGTCAACAACCCCCACCACCCATAATAAGACTCCTCTTATTTATTGATGTGGGCAACCCTCCTTAACAATTAAGAAATTGGGTTTTATTTAATTAATTAAATTCTTTTAATTAATTTAAGCTCCCTAATCTTATTAGGGATAATTAATTAAACTCCTTTAACTAATTTTCCTTCCTAATCCAATTAGGAATAAATGAGAGTACTTATATTAAATTAATTCCTAAACTCTTTTAGAAATTAAAATAATAATAATTGTAATAATATTAATAAGACTCCTCTTATTAATTTATATTTAATATTTCTAAAATATTAAATAATAAATATTAAGCTATTTAATTTATTCTATCACCATAGATTAAATTAAATATACTTAACATATTATTACGATTATGCC
The DNA here is from genome assembly GCA_020205615.1 of Panax quinquefolius. Classification (NCBI taxonomy): domain Eukaryota; kingdom Viridiplantae; phylum Streptophyta; class Magnoliopsida; order Apiales; family Araliaceae; genus Panax; species Panax quinquefolius. Next base: position 85,547,672 of record CM035157.1, on the reverse strand, counting down.
ATTAACTTCTTAAATAATTATTCTTCCTTTTATGGTGTGACCCTTTAGGTTCTCCATATTAAACCGGTTGTGAATAAATCAATTAGAACAATTCTAATCTTATTTAAATAAATAAATTAAATAATTAATTTATTTAAATAAATAATATTTATTCTACAATAGGGATAAGCCTCCTAAATGTATCAACGACTTTCCGGATAATATAGATTTCAACATTAATCATAAAAGAACCTTTGAGTAAATAGTTACCGTACAATTCAATCCTTCCACCATACAATGTCCCAATTAAATATAAGACATGGAATTACTTATCAAGTCTTATTTTATTTAATTATATGTATTTAGACTCTTAAATGCACAACTCAAATAATGCAAATTAGAAACTCCTTTCTAATTTCATTCTCGCCTTAACCAAGGACTCTTTGGGTTGTCATTTATCGAATCACATAGGACATTTCTCTTCTTTTATTAGAAGTGGTAGATTCTTTATTGATCATACATTATCTCCATGTATAACTTATTATACCCAAGCATACCTTTGATATACCCTAAGGGTCTTAAGGAATAAGTCAAAGTATAACTCATTATACACAAGATACTATGATGATCTCAAGTCCAAGGATTACTTGTACTACTATCACTACAGAATTCCTATTGACAGCAAATAAAACTCCATTAGGTATTCCTTAGCGAGCCAATGCTCAAATGAACTTATTCTCTAATAAGCACCTACATACTTGCTTTAGTGTCTCCACACAAATGATCATGAGATCAATCATCCTCATCCAATGAGCAAGCAACGTATGTACCAATCTATCCGGATTCACTAATCCCCAATTTAGTAATCCAATGATTGGGAACTATTTTAGTTTTAAGCTTTCTAAGAATTTAGATCTCATTAGAATGATCATCATCATTATTCTAAAAGCATTGCTTAAAACTATGGGTTTATCACATATTATTAAAACAGCATCATGTAGATAATTAAAAGCCTTTAATAAATTAATACTTTTTATTAATAAATGAATAAGATTGTTACAAAGTATATGCTTTATCATCAAACATGATTGGCTTGTGTGCATACTACTTTCAATCTCCCACTTGCACTAAAGCCAATCGTCATGGTATCTTATACTCTTCTTCTCTAAGTGATGATTATCTTGCTGTTGAATAAGCTTTAGTTAATGGATATGTAATGTTGTTCTTCAGAGTCCACTATCTCTATAGTGATTTCCCATCTTTCAATGATTCTAATAATCAAATGAAAGTGCCACAACACATGTTTAGATCCAAGATGAGACTTAGGAACTATTCCTAGTTCTGTAATGAACTTTTATTCCAAATAATCAACTTGCAACTTCATTTATAGCTATATACTTTATCTTTATCACTAAACCAGCAACTCTTTGCTGTTTGGAACCTTTCCAATTCACTGCACCACTGTTCAAGGTAACCCTTTACCTTAAAGTGGATTTTTCTGTCGTCTTGGTCTGTCTGAAAAAACTTGAGCCTGTTAAGCCCTCTAGTTTTAATTAAGATCCACCATGAATATGATCACATCCTTAGTGTCGGTTAAGCACTTTAAGATGTTTTTCACTAACTCATAGTGAACTTCTCCATAATATGACTGATCAACATCAGGTCTCGTACATTTCATTGCATACATGATTGTCACTCATGCGACCTCTCTTTTCAGGAGTCTGTGGGGACTATTAAGAGAGATACACTCCATAGCTCATCGACATGAGACATCTCTTGGAGTTTGCCATGCTAAACGACTTTAGCATTCAAATGAATATACGTTCCTTGGGTTAAGTCGAGCATCCTCTTGTATCTATCTATATAGATTTTATCCCCAATTAAGATACTCTTCCCAAACCATTCATGGAGGAATGTTTAGACAACTTTATCATTACTGATTGTAGCATTGATAAGTTATTCCTCATCCGTAGTATATCAACATATAGTACTAGGAATGTCACGATGCTCCCACTGGACCCTTTTGTACCACTAGAAGTCTTACCTCATCGAATGTAACTCTGGATCATCATCTTCTATGATGTGTACCTCATCATCATCATCCATGATGAATCCATACCTCCTAGGTATCTTTGGTACTATTCCGATATACGATTCGCCAGGTATAATAGGTCTATCTACAAAGTTCCTCTTATTTGACTTATAGTATTTTGTGGTTCTTGAACTTTTCAAGATCTATTATTCTCCCACTAGCCCTTGAATGATAAACACCTTTATCTTAGAAGGCGCGTGTTTTCGTAACAAACACCTTTTGCTAAGTAGAATTATAGAACATATACCCTAAACTTACTTTAGGATGTCCCACAAATCGACACTTGTCAAATCTTGTCCCAAGCTTATCCTTTTGAAACCTTTTCACATAAGTTGGAACCCTTATCTTAACATACTTAAGATTAGGAATCCTCCCCATCCATAACTTTTATGGAGTCTTGGGGCTGGATTTTGAGGTTACCATTTTCGTGAGATATCAGACCATTTCTAGGACATTATCCCGTAAGGATACCGGAATGCTTTAGAAAAATCATTATGGACCGTACCATGTCCAACACTTTGCATAATTTTTCCTTTAGATACATCAATCAATTATTGCATATCAGGATGTGTCCATTATGAGAAAACTATTTGAGATTATCTAGAAACTTATTGCACAAGTATTTATCCCTTGATCTAATCAAAGAATCTTAATACTTTGCCAATTTGTTTCACTTCTGAATTCTTTGAACCTTTCAAATAATTCACACTTGTATTTCAAAAATATATATATTCAACTCTTTGAATGATCATCTCCTTTTCTTATATTATTTTGTTCAATTTATAAAATAATTTTTCACGTAAGTCAAGTATACAAAATCTATTAAGTAATATTTCAGTTCTATACAAAACATTATTATTAAAAATAGAACAACAATTGTTCTTAATTATAATACCAAAGATTTCATTGTCCAACAATAAAATGGAAATAATGTTTTCAACGAGAACTGGAATACAATAACAACTTATTGACTTAATAGATTTGCCCGTAGGCAGTGCTAAACTATAAGTTTCTATGGCTAATGTAGCAACCTTTGCTTCATTTCCCACACATAGGTTTACTTATATTTGTCTAGCTTTCTACTTCGCTTGGTCCTTCATAAATCTATATTTATGATAACCAAGGCTCAGATCCAATACCCAAGTAGAACCTCGACTTAAAGAAAAATTTATTTCAATCATGAACAAAATCGTATTATAAATCAAACTTCACTAAGCTTCTTTGGTTAGCCTCTGCAAGATGCTTCTCATGAGCTTTCTTTCCAAAGGTCCAGGCTTATTGCGAAGGAAGCAAACTCCTTTGCTATCCGTGACGGGCTTTGCTCTTATTATCCTTTGTTTATGCCTTTCTATTTACCTTCTTTGAATCGTTCTTCTTTTCGAGAAGATCCTTTGGCCCCTACCAAAGAAGACTTGGTATTTCTTGGTTGAAAGTGACTCTCAACATTTTTCAACATGTTAAGCAAATCAAATGAGGTGATATCTAGCTTGTTTATATGAAAAATTCACAACAATTGTGAAAGGAGTCCGGAGTGAGTGCAAGATCAAATCTTGGCTCAACTCTCCATCCATGACAAAACCAGGTTGTCCTAATTGATCAATCAAATTGATTATGTTAAGAACTTTTCTCTGTACTATAGTGCCATTGGCCATTCTAGATCGGAAGAGCTCCTTAGATATCCGATATCTATCATCCCTACTTTGCTCACCATCAACTACTTGACGTGCGGGAGTATAGTAGAAGTATCCATAGTTTCAGTCGACGAAGCTTGTTACTCATGGATACGAGCATGATGCATCGAGCCAATCGTGCATCATCTTGCCACTTTCTAAAAGTAGCAATCTCTTCCTCGGAGGCATTATGCGCAACCATTGCGAGGGATAGGCGATTATGACATAAGATAGCTTTTCACCATGAGAACTATTCTCAAATTCCTTAACCAATCCGCTTTAATTCTATTCCCGATTAATTTAGCATCTAATATGCTTCGCAGTTGATAGTAATTTTAGACATTGTAAAATTCTCAAATGAATTTGTAATTAACAACATTTTAACATACATTCTATTATTAATTACCAAAATAAATTAGGTCTTGTTTTAAATTGGTATCTCCCACTAAATTCTTCAAACTATATTACCTCACTTATATAGTTCTAAGAAAATCTAATTAAAGATTTGCTAGTGAGAATAAGGATCTCATTTCAAATGTATATAGCCTTGTGGTGACACAACAAACTATATATAAATAAATAGGTAGACAACTTTTGTCAATTACATCAACTATGCAACTCCTTTTCTTTTGCCTCTTAGATTATTTTGATCAAGTGGTGGCACATCCGAATCAAAATTATCCAAGTTAAGTCCGACCTAGCACTCCATATATTCAAAAAAGAAAAATATCATCCTTGTGGTGACACAACAAAACAATATTGTTCAATTTTCTTTATAAGCATCAAATGTGATAAATTAACATCTTAAATACTTAATACTTGCCTTGTGGTGACACAACAAACTCATATTAAATATTTAATACTCTATTAATTTTATCATGCTAGAAGGCGACGTTCGATATTCCAAATATCTTTGAACGCTTAGGACTTAATATAAAAATTTGAGGGGTTTGTTATTAATTTGTCTCATCTTGTTTAGCGCGCATGCACATATATATATAAAATACGCGTCATATTAATTAACATGCGAAGCATGTTTGCATAATATATAATATATATATAGTATAAGCATGCACATATAGAATACTATATTCTACCCGGATTGATTATGGACTTTTATTCTAGTTTGGTTCACTAGAGCCACCAAGTGAACCAAAAGGTCAAACCCTAGGGGTGCAAGAAATAATATTTAAATATAACTATTACATTTAAACCCGGACTCTATTACAAACGGGTCTTCAAGCGCTCCTTGCTCCTTGATCTCCAATTTTTCAAAATAATTCTAATTATTCCTATTACAAAACTATTTTAAAATAAATAGAAACCTTGATCAGCAGTCAAGGGGAAGTACATAGGAGGGAGATAGAATTTACATTAAGAAAAATTAGAGAAGACGAGGTACGCAGACCCCATTTAATAAAACCCATACATTCATGCATCCAACTAAAATAAAATCCAATCGCATTGGTCAATAGTCCATAATCAATCCCATTTATTATCATACACATCACCATATGCATCAATAAATAACATTCATCTTATGAATAATAAACATTTAATATATATATTGATATCATTTAATGGGCAAATTTAGTTAGTATAAAATCTAATTTTTGAATCAAAATAAACTCCTTTATTTTAATCCAAATTTAAATCAAAATAAAACTATTTTATTTTAATTTATCTAATTTTGAATAAAATAAACTATTTTATTTTAATCAAAATTTTAATCAAAATAAACTCCTTTATTTTAATTAATTATGGAATCCAATTCCATGTAATAAAAAAAAATTAATTAAAATAAACTCTTTTATTTTAATTAATTATGGAATCCAATTCCATGTAAAAAATATTAAAGGAAACACGGATTATCTTTCCTATTCACAAATAAACTCCTTTATTTTGAATAATATGAAATCTTATTTCATATTTAAATAAACTCCTTTATTTAAGGAAATTAGGATTCTCTTTCCTATTCACAAATAAACTCTTTTATTTTGAATAATATGAAATCTTATTTCATATCTAAACAAACTCCTTTATTTAAGGAAAGATGGATTTACTTCCTATTCACAAATAAACTCCTTTATTTTAGGAAAAATAAAATCCAATTTCAACTCCAATTAGTTATTATGGAATCCAATTCCAACTCTAATTAGTTAAGATGAAATTCTAATTTTAAAATTAAAATAAACTTTATATTTTAATATTAAAATAAACCTTTTATTTTAAAATTAAAATTAATATTTTATTTTAATTATAAAATAATTAAGAATAATATATATATATATATATATATATATATATAACTATTATATATATATATATAATATAATAATCAATATATATATATATATATATATATATATTATATGAAAAACGTGCAACAATTACATGGCCCATTCCTTTTTTTTTTTTTTTAAAAAAAAAACAAGCTTACAATTCCTTTTTTAAAATTCGGACGGCAACTTGATATCCTTTTTCGATTTCCGTGCATAACCAAGTTTCCTTTAAAGCTTCTCTTTTTGACCGAATGCATCATGTTTTTTTTTTTTTTAAATTTTCCGTGGCCTATATTTATCCAACAGATTTTCGTGACATCCTGGTACATAGCCATGCGAAAAATTAAAAAAAACTGTTCACGTTTTTTTTTTTTTTTTTATTTTAAATTTTATACAATAAAATTATGCCCAATTAAATTATTCTAAACACATATCAATATACATATTAAATCTGAACAATTAATAATTCGCATAAAGGTTTGGCTCTGATGCCACTGTAAGGTTTGTAATATTCAAGAACGCAATCAAATTGCATAAAAGTGCGGAAGCGTGTAAAAATCAGAGTTTTAAAAAATTTTACAAACCATATACCCGGATCACCCTTTATGCATAATTATTAATTAAACGAAAAGATAAAGAATAAAATCATACCCTTGAAGATCGAGCTTCCTCAGGTACAAGTTCACCTCCAATCCTTTTCGCGTTCAACTTGAATCCACCGGGTTTGGTTCCTTCCTTTGATCAACGTTAGCCACCCAAATGTTTGGCCTCTGAGGTGATCCACCAAGGAAGAAGAAAATTCAAGAAGAAGGGGTGGTTGGCAAAAACCCTAGTTTTTCTATCTCTATTGAAAAAGGTGTACTCTCCCAACAATTGGAATTATGTCGATGTTGAAAAAGTCAACAACCCCCACCACCCATAATAAGACTCTCTTATTTATTGATGTGGGCAACCCTCCTTAACAATTAAGAAATTAGGTTTTATTTAATTAATTAAATTCTTTTAATTAATTTAAGCTCCCTAATCTTATTAGGGATAATTAATTAAACTCCTTTAACTAATTTTCCTTCCTAATCCAATTAGGAATAAATGAGAGTACTTATATTAAATTAATTCCTAAACTCTTTTAGAAATTAAAATAATAATAATTGTAATAATATTAATAAGACTCCTCTTATTAATTTATATTTAATATTTCTAAAATATTAAATAATAAATATTAAGCTATTTAATTTATTCTATCATCATAGATTAAATTAAATATACTTAACATATTATTACGATTATGCCATTAACTTCTTAAATAATTATTCTTCCTTTTATGGTGTGACCCTTTAGGTTCTCCATATTAAACCTAGGTTGTGAATAAATCAATTAGAATAATTCTAATCTTATTTAAATAAATAAATTAAATAATTAATTTATTTAAATAAATAATATTTATTCTACAATAGGATAAGCCTCCCTAGCGATCAACGACTTTCCGGATAATATAGATTTCAACATTAATCATAAAAGAACCTTTGAGTAAATAGTTACCGCATAATTTCAATCCTTCCACCATACAATGTCCCAATTAAATATAAGACATGGAATTACCACAAGTCTTATTTTATTTAATTATATGTATTTAGACTCTTAAATGCACAACTCCAAATAATGCAAATTAGAAACTCCTTTCTAATTTCATTCTCGCCTTTAACCAAGGACTACTGGGTTGTCATTTATCGAATCACATAGGACATTTCTCTTCTTTTTATTAGAAGTGGTAGATTCTTTATCGATCATACATTATCTCCATGTACAACTTATTATACCCAAGCATACCCTTTGATATACCCTAAGGGTCTTAAGGAATAAGTCAAAGTATAACTCATTATACACAAGATACTATGATGATCTCAAGTCCAAGGATTACTTGTACTACTATCACTACAGAATTCCTATCGACAGCAAATAAAACTCCATTAGGTATTCCTTAGCGAGCCACGTTCGAAGAACTTATTCTCTAATAAGCACCTACATACTTGCTTTAGTGTCTCCACACAAATGATCATGAGATCAATCATCCTCATCCAATGAGCAAGCAATGTATGTACCAATCTATCCGGATTCACTAATCCCCAATTTAGTAATCCAATGATTGGGAACTATTTTAGTTTTAAGCTTTCTAAGAATTTAGATCTCATTAGAATGATCATCATCATTATTCTAAAAGCATTGCTTAAAACTATGGGTTTATCACATATTATTAAAACAGTATCATGTAGATAATTAAAAGCCTTTAATAAATTAATACTTTTTATTAATAAATGAATAAGATTGTTACAAAGTATATGCTTTATCATCAAACATGATTGGCTTGTGTGCATACTACTTTCAGCTGCAACACAACTTATAAGTGCATCTCAAAGATTATTGCTTCCAAGATTAAAATTCTGCTTCCTCTCATTATCTCCCCCTGCCAAGCTGCTTTTGTTGCGGGTCGTAGGATTGGAGATAATATTCTTCTTGGCCAAGAATTGTTTCGTAATTATCACAGGTCCTCGGGTCCTCCTCGTTGTGCTATGAAAATAGACCTGAGTAAAGCATCTGATTCAGTTTCTTGGAACTTTTTATTGGAAGCACTTAGGCTCTTCAAATTCCCTCCTAAATTTGTTTTTTGGATAAAGGCTTGTATTACTTCTACATTCTTCTCTGTGAAGGTTAATGGGGCCCTATATGGCTACTTTAAAGGTGTGAAGGGTTTAAGGCAAGGGGACCCTCTTTTCCCCTACCTATTTGTGATTGCTATGGAGATTTTATCTCTTATCTTATCAAAAGAAACTGTTCAGCCCTCTTTTAAATTCCACTGGAAGACTAAATTGTTGTCCATCACTCATCTTTGCTTTGCAGATGATTTGCTTATCTTTTGCCATGGAGATATTGACTCGGTTTGGATTATCAAGTTTTGTTTAGGCAAATTCTCTAGCCTTTCTGGGTTGCATTTTAATACTTCGAAGAGTATGTGTTTCCTTGCTCAAGTCCCAATTAATCTTGCGGAGTCCATTATTGATACTCTTGGGTTTCAATTGGGGTCATTCCCTGCCAAGTTTTTGGGGGTTCCTTTAATCACTTCTAAGCTTAGTCTTGCTGACTGTCAACCTCTTCTTGATAAGGTTAAAGCTAGAATATCTTCTTGGACTTGTAAATTTCTTTCCTATGCTGGTCGATTGCAATTAATTAAATCTGTTATATATGTCATCCAGTCTTTTTGGTCGACCCATTTTATTCTTCCTACTGCTGTTCTTAAGGACATAAAGTCTATTATGACTAGATTTTTATGGAAGGGTCCTTCTTTGCTTAAACATGGTGCTAAAGTGGCCTGGTCCAAAATCTCTTTGCCTCACTCAGAAGGTGGTCTAGCTATAAAGAACCTGGAGGACTGGAACAAATCATTGATTTTAATGCATCTTTGGTGGATTGTTAATCCTAGGCACCATTCCTTATGGGCCTCATGGGTTAGAGCTAATATCAAATCTAAATTTTTTTGGTGTATGTCTGTTCCCAATGACTGCTCTTGGATTTGGAGAAAAGTTCTTCAGCTGAGGCCTTTAGCTCTTAATCACATTAATTTCAGTATTGGAAATGGTGCGGATACTAGCCTATGGTTTGACCCTTGGATGGGTAATGGCACTTTGGCCACCTCTATTCACTCTTCCTTGGTCATCAACTCTAGTCTAGTGCCAAATGCAACTGTTAGCAACATTATCCAAGACTTTACTTGGAATCTCCCTTCCTCTAACCATAATGACTTCATAGTATTCAGGGATGCTTTTGACTTCAACAGGTAGTGTAACTCCTCTTTGCCAGATGAATGTTTATGGGGCAATACTAAAGCTAGTGAAGTTAAAGCTTCTACTATTTGGCGCTCGATTAGGCAGGTTGGTGTGGATGTGCTTTGGGATAAACTGTTTTGGCATAGAATTCTCACCCCTAGGTTCTCCTTCACTCTTTGGATGGCTTTTCACAAAGGGTTGCGTACCATGGATAAATTGCTCACTTTTGGCCTTCAGGTTAACCCTTTGTGTATGCTATGCAAAACTGGCTTAGAATCTTTTGATCACTTATTCTTTCACTGTGACTATTCCTTTAGGATTCTGGTTTCTATTCTTAGACACTGTGGTTGGAGAGGTAGTAGCAGGAACTGGTCTTCTATTACCAATTATCTTATTCACTACTCGTGTCCTCAATTTCATCATAGTCTTATTCATCTCGGGTTTTCGGTTGTGGTCCATCGTATCTGGACTGAGCGTAACGCGAGGATCTTTTTTCATAAAGCTTCTCCTGTCAGGACTGTAGTATAAGATATTATGAACTTGCTGAAATGTAAATTGTATTCTTATAGCAGATTTCAAAGACTCAAGGAGAAGTCTTGCTACAGCCATTTGGTTTTATAACTTTACATTTACATTTCCTGTTTGTTTGCTTTGGATTCTGTTACAGAGCCTATGCATGGTTTGGACTAGTTCTTTGCTGCAAATTCTGCTATGGATGTTTAGTCTGCTGGTCTTGAGTTCTGCTGCAATGACTGATGGATTACAGTTGGGTTGAGCTGCTAGTCTGGGCAGTTTGTGCTTGTGTGGTTTTCGAGTCTCTATGGGTCTGTGTTGCTTCACCAGCTGCTGTAGTCCGTTGTTAGTGGAGCTGCTGTCTGATCTATTCTGGGTAGTCTGTCTGGGCAGTTTGTGCTTGTATGGTCTGTTATTGATGGCTTCTTCCGAGTCCTTATGGCTTTGAAATTCATTGTGTTTTGTCTTTCATATGTCTTTGGGCTTTTTTTGCAGATTTGTCTTTGCTATGTCTTTGAATGCTTTGTGGGTGAGTGCAATCTATCTGATGGCTTGCTACTGCAGTCCATTTTTCTTGTAGCTAAAATTTGTATTATTGCTTCAGGTTGCTTTGATGTAGTTTTATTGGCTGGTATCAAGCCATTTAATGGTTGTTTTCTTTTATTCCTTTGTTCCTTGTTGGATCCTTGTAAGCTAGTGTCTAGCTTTAGTTTACTAATGCCATCGTAGGGCCTGTCCTATGATGGCTATGGTATGCTGTTTGGGTTTGACCCATGTACTTATTCTTTCTTTTATTTCAGTCTAAATTTAGCAAAAAAAAAAAAGAAGATGAGCAACCTTAAAAATGCCTTGTACCTCGGGACCAAGAGCAGGGCCCAGATTTACTTCCAAGTTAGCATCAGACGAGGAAGATTAACCCGAAGATATAGGAATGGTAGCAGGAATAGCCACAGATTCTTACATCTCAATAATATTCCCCACCAGAAGAGAAGATGGGTTTGAAGGAATAGAGCCCGTGAAGCCCCCAACAGAAGTAGGAGCCGGAACAGCCATAACAGACTCAACCTCCGGGGGAGAGTTTGGGTTAGAAACCCCTAAATCAGTAAAAATGTCAAATGCCAGACTACTCTCAGAGTTTCCAGCTGAGAGATGAGAGTAATCAACCATGGCAGTGGAGAAAAGAGAGTAGAGAAGCAGGATGGAAAGATCTAACGAAGCAGAAAACCTAGAAGGGTTAAACCAATAAGGGTTAACCAGGGATGAGGTTAGAGAGAAGGAGGAGCGAAAAAGTAGAGAGAGAAGCCATCCTCATTTGACATTCCGCGCTGGTTTCGACACTTCCTATATTCTATCCTTCAGATCATTCTCCATTGTTGTAATCTATTCTGGTTCAAGTACTATCTTAAGTGGAACAATAAGCTTTTCACTCATTATATGAATATACTTAACTTCTTCACTTACCAAAATATTAATCTGATATCACTAACTTATGTAAGCAATCTATTTTTTACTTTTCTCCAACTTCTGCTGATGAATTTCCTTAATTCATCTCCTACAAACTTATCTTTAGTTTATCTCTTTATTCTCTTCATTACTGCTCTCTCCCCAATACTAAGTCTCTTATTTCCTTCACAATAGGCTCTAAACTTCTTGCCATATCCAACTTCAAATCTCACCCTTCCAGGTCACTTCCTAGATCCATCACCATCTCATTTCTTACAACCTAAATTATCTCTATATATTGCAAAACATTTTATCTCCATAATATCCTCATTTCTTACAACTTCACTTTGTCTATTCTAGACATTCTAAACATCTCCAGAGTATCTCCTTATAATGAGTATTAAAATTCATTCCTTAATACTATATCTAAATTTATCTCCTTATTGCCTTCATTACGTTCTCTTAGGTCATATCCTAAGGTATTCATACCCTAGATCTATAACCTATTGCTCTGATACCAAATTGTGACGCCCTCAAATTCTCTACATTTTCTGTAGCAGATTTGGTGCTCACGTAAATATTCCATAAGATAATAATTCCTATAAATCCAAGATTCACAGTACTCATAGTAAATAGTAGTTCTCGTCAGAACAATTATCGTAATTGAGTACCTTCACTTGGATGTACAGGTTTAGTATCTTACATATATTTCTTCCATATCAATAATTCCTATCTATCTGACATCCATAGTATTAATGGTAGGGTTCTTGGAACTGAGAAGCGCTACCTCAGTGCATCAGAGAATCCCAATGTCTGTTAACACTATCATTCAGATGTATAGTTCATATAGATATTGTACTCTTTTCTAATTTCATTAGAATGAAAAACTAAACACTGAAAACTAATAATACATTACACAATTAATATACCATTACATCGATTTAAAATGTCGTTAACTATTACATTACAGTCCTCAAAAGGATAACCATGTCTTAAGCCTTTCTATCCACAAATACCGGAACCACTGGAATACATCTTTTCTATCTGCAAATGAAAAATATGTGCAAGGATGAGCTACAGAAAGCTCAGCATGTTTTGAACAAGTATCAATCATACCCACACCAAATCTGGATTGAATGAACATAAAGTTTAGAGTTTTTCCACACACACACACACACATATATATATACATACACACACATTGAGGTTTATCTTCCAAATCCCGCATGTGACGCCCCAAAAATAGGTATACATCACCCATTCTGAGTTGCCAAATACATGGTACAGAATTCAAATATAAACTTCATTTATACAATATGACAAAAGCGTAGCTGAGAGTTTTTACAGAATATTGTCTCATAGACAATATCCAAACTCAAATGGAGTCCACATTACATTTATTATCACACTATTTCATAGAATAGTGAGGACTACTATAGCCACCATCCTGGACCATCACTCCATTTTTCGACTAGTCCCGGCTACGTTTTCATTTCTTGAAGAGAACAATGAAAGCAAAAGGGTGAGCTCAACTAGCCCAGTAAGAAATATTATGACTAAGATAATGCAGAATAAATTATCGTTAGCCTTCAACAGTGTTAAACTAATAGAATACAATAAACAACAAGTTTAACTGCAGCGGAACAAGCAATCCATTAGAAGATTCAAGTAGAGCATGATATCTACTATCTTCTATGATTTAAAAAGTTTATCATAAATTTTATCGCTGAGACTCAGCTCAATAAATAATTCACATAACTGAATTATTCATGCACTGTGGGCCAATGATATTCATTAGTATCACATCCACGAATTATCCATGCACTACGGGCCAAGGATATTCATGTTATCACCAATGGACATGATCATGTCAACAACTGTTCATCAATGCACTATAGGCTAATGAGGACTTTTACCACATCATTTGTAACATTACAGGTCATGATTATACCGAATAATCCATGGTAATAATCATACGAATCAACAGCCCATCTATGCACTACGGGCTAAAGATGACTTTTATCACAATATAAGCATGAGGATGATGACAATGATATAAGAATTCAATTAAATGAAAGTAAAGGATAACTTTTAAATATTTATAATTTAATTTATCCAGAATTCAATAATGTCCAAATTGTCAACATGATACTGCTTGTGGAGTAAAATTCAAGAAAAATATTGTATCAAAAATAATTTGAACATAAAAGAAATCAATTTTTGTCATGAATTGTCCCCCGGGTGAATAGTACCCGAGTGAATAGTATCCCATGAATAGTACTTCGGGAATAGTACCCCGACATGAAAAGATCAAATTTAATCAAGAATGTCTAGAAAAATATTTCAGTGGAACGATACTAGATGAAACATAAATTTCAAGGATATTCCACTAATTTCAAGGAGTATAGAAGCAATACTTTAACAAAATGAGTGTAGAATTAGGAATCTGAAACAAAATAATATTACTTTAATACTACAGAGTATGGAAGAAAATATTATTTCTTACGAATATTAAACAAAAATAATATCTCTTACCTTAAGAGGATAATATTTTTGATTGGTAGGGCGGTGATATTCTTGAAAAAAATGTGCACTGTTTTCTACACTCAAAGCTTTTTTAAACTTTAAAGAAATACGCTCAATATTATAGAAGAAAAATTATCTAATTCTTGTGTGATTTTCATTTCTAAACTAAGCATCCTATTTATAAGAAAATGACATGATACTATTTAGAAACGGATGCACAGTGGGAAAAATCACGGACGCCGAATTCTGGAGAAAGTTTTCTGATTTTTACTATGCAAACACTATGCAGACACTATTCAAATACTATACATAATAAAATATAATTTATTCTATTTTTCATTAAAAATAATACTTATTATATTCTATATATATATATATATATATAATAAAACTAAGATATCTTCTCCCAACTATTTTTGAAAAATGGGTAAGTGGGGGTCCAAATAATACGCCAAACTTATAACAAATATTTATATAAAAATCCCCTCTATTTATCTCAAGTCACTTGGCTTCATAAAACATATTTTTAATAACATTTATCATTAATATTATAACTTGCAATATTAATAACCAGATTATTCCTAGGAAAGAGGGGGAATTTCGATACGGATTTCTCCCCATTGCCGCGTAATTAGGTGACCAAACCCCTTTCCTCGACAGAACTTTCTTGACATCGTCAATAATGCAAATAATAATATGAATAACTTTGTCGTCTCAATTATTAATTTAATAATATAAAATATTGTGACAATAATTGAATCAATAACGTGAGATACTATACAATAATTATTGTGGCAATAATTGAATAAAATTAAGTGACTTCTCACGTAAGCATCAATAATCAATACCGTGTGCTACTATGCAACCACGCGTATTATTGTACTTTTATCACCGGGTATTTCAACAGTTAACGGTAAAACTTTCGCCGTTATTTTTATAAAAAGTTATTTCTGTCGTTTTCTAACTCCGATAGTAATTCCGTTGTGGGGTCTACCAATAATTGTGCCGTCGTATGAATATTTTCTTTTAAAATGTATACTCCTCGACCAGTCGAATATTTTATAACAACTTGCTTACTTTGCAAAATTTATAAATATTACCCACAACTATAACATTATATCAAATCAACACTATAATATTCAAAAATATATTTGAGAAAAATTAATCTTTATTCATGAAAGTTGGGGTCTTAAAACCTCCCCTTATTATGAAATTCCATCCTCAAAATTGGGGTACGTACCTGGTATGTCGAAGAAGTGAGGTTACCTTGATTTCATTTCAGATTCTAATTCCTAGGTCATTTCCTCAACATCGTGGTTTCTCCACAAAACTTTGACTTGAGGTGTAACCTTAGAGCGTAGAATATGTTCCTTCTTATTCACGATTTTAATAGGTACCTCTTCATATGTTAAATCTTTCGCTATTTCGTCTGGTTCTAAATCAATAATGTGGTTCGGGTTTTCCACATATTTATGTAATATAGATATGTAAAAAATGTTATGAATACGAGACATACTTGGCGGTAAGGCGAATCTATAGGCCACAGTTCCTACTCGATCGAGGATTTCAAAGGGTCAAATGAATCGAGGATTGAGCTTTCCTCTCTTTCCAAATCTTCTAACTCCTTTCCATGGAGCAATACGTAACAACACGTGATCTCTAACATTGAATTCCACGTCTTTTCGATGAAGATCAGCATAACTCTTTTGTCGATCTTGTGAGATTTTTATACGTTGTTGGATCATTTGAATCCTTTCTGTAGTCATGCGTATTTCGCTCCCAATAACGATGATTCACCTACTTCGTCCTAGCATACTGGAGAATGACCCATATAACGCCTCGAATGGAGCCATGCCAATACTTACTTGATAACTATTGTTGTAGGAGAATTCCACGAATGGCAAGAACTTATCCCAACTTCCTTTGAAGTCAAGGACACAGAGTCTTAATAGATCTTCAAGAGTTTTAATAGTCCTCTCTGACTTCCCGTCCGTCTGAGGATGATATGCCGAATAAATCTATGCCAGTAGCTTTCTACAAAATAACCCAAAATCGTGAAGTGAATCTTGGGTCTCGATCAGAAACTATGGATATACGATCTCATTTATGTATATACGAGCAAGACGTTCAAGTGAATAAGTTTCTCGTATAGGTAAGAAATGAGCGGACTTGGTTAATCTATCAACAATGACCCAAATTGCATATATACCTTGAGAAACCTTGGAAGACCACTAACAAAATCCATGGTAATGTGCTCCCACTTCCATTCTGGAGTTTCAAGTGGTTGCAATGGACCTTTTGGCACTTTATGCTCCGCTTTGACACGTTGACAAACACCTTAAGATAAACTCCGCTATCTCTCTCTTCATATTACTCCACCAAAATATATGTCGAAGATCATGATACATTTTGGTATTTCCAGGATGGATTGCAAACGGTGTGTTGTATGCCTCCATCATGATTTAATACTTTAAATCAGAGTCGTTAGGAACACAAAGTCTGGAGTTGACTCGAAGTATTCCTTCTTCATCGATTCTTGCTTCCGAAATAACACCTTCTTATACTTTCTTCCTCATACGCATTAGCTCCAGGTCCGTAGTTTGAGCAGCCTTAACTTTATCGATTAAAGTCGGTTATGCTCATATATTTGACATCATCAAGTGGGTCCTTGGAGTCTTCAACTCTTTCTCCATCCTCTGTAAGTCATACCAAATGGGCCTTTGTGTTGATAATATCGCACTCATACCCGCATATGATCTTCTACTCAACGCGTCAGCTACCACGTTCGCTTTTCCGGGATGGTATTGAATGGTATGATCGTAATCCTTCAACAGCTCAAACCAACGTCATTGTCGCATGTTGAGTTCCTTTTGGGTGAAGAAATATTTGAGGCTTTTATGATCCGTATAGATCTCCACTTTCTCCCCATACAGGTAATATCTATAGATCTTTAGTGCAAAAATGACTGCTGCCAACTCTAGATCATGAGTACGATAATTCCTCTCATATTCTTTGAGTTTTCGTGAGATATAGGCTATAACTTTCCCATGTTACATGAGAACACATCCTAACCCTTTGCCTGAAGCATCGCTGTAGATGATAAATAACTCCGAACCAGATGGTATTGTCAGAACAGGTGCTGAAATGAGTCTCCTCTTAAGTTCTTGAAAACTCTTCTCCCATTCCTCACTCCAACCAAATTTTGTATCTTTTCGAGTCAGCTGAGTTAATGGACTAGCGATTCGAGAAAACCTTTCTAAGAATCTCTGATAATAACCAGCTAAGTCGAGAAAGCTACATACTTCGATCAGTGACTTAGGTTGCTCTTAGCTTTGTATTGCTTCAATCTTCACTAGGTCAACAGATATTTCGTGATTTGATATCACGTGCCCAAGGAATGCTACTTCCTCAAGACAGAACTCATATTTCTTTAACTTGGCGTATAGCTTGTTTTCACGAAGCTTTTGGAGTATCAGCATCAAGTGTTGCTCATGATCTTCACGCCTTTTGGAGTATATGAGGATGTCATCAATAAAGACAACCACAAAATGATCCAAATATTTCTTGAATACTCGATTCATCATATCCATGAAGGCAGCATGAGCATTAGTCAATCCAAAAGACATGACTAGGAATTCGTAATGCTCGTACCAAGTTCTAAAAGCAGTCTTTATAATGTCATCAGTTTTACTCTTTAACTGATGATATTTGGAACGAAGATCGATCTTTAAAAATAATTTAGCGTCTTGCAACTGGTCAAATAGGTCATCAATACGAGGCAACGGGTACCTATTTTTTGATGGTGACATGGTTCAACTCCCGATAATCAATACAAAGTCGTATACTTCCATCTTTCTTTTTTGCGAATAGAACAGGAGCACCCCAAGGAGACGTACTAGGATGAATGAAACCTATGTCTAACAACTCCTGCAGTTGAGTTTTTAACTCCTGAAGTTCAATAGGAGCCATTCGATATGGGGCTTTGGAAATGAGTTTTATACTGGGTTCAAGGTTAATACAAAACTAGATTTCACGCTCTGGGGGTAGGCCAGGAAGTTCTTCAGTGAATACGTTAGGAAATTTATTAACAATAGAAATATCATTCAAATCTGACGTATTTTTGTTTAAATCTGTGACATGGGCTAAGAAAGCTTGACATCCGTTTTTCAATAAATGAATAACTTTATGGCTTGATATGACAGTGATTGACTTTAGTGGTTTGGTAGCTTGAATTCGCATAATTGGTTGGTTAGGAATATGAAAGCTAACAACCTTACGAAAATAATCAATTTTAGCATGATAAGTAGTTAATCAATCAATCCCTAAAATCACATCAAATGCAAGTATTTTCAAAGAGATAAGATCGAGAGGTAACGTGAGTAGGGGTGCTCAAAAAATTTGTTTTTTCTTGTTTCTTTAATCGGTTGAAATCGGTACCACCAAATGCAGATCGGTTTTTTTGGTTTTGGATTTTTCTAGCACTTAGGTTTTTAGTTTTTTATACTTTTCTAAGACTGATAATGCGGTAATGGAAATTTTGAATTCGGTAAATACCAAAAAACTGAAAAGAACGGAAAAAAAAATGACACAAATTCACAAACTCGAGAGAGCTGCTATAATTTGGAACTATTTGATTTGTATCAATGTATGACACAACTGAAGTCTGAAGGAGGTTTATTGCTTTCAATGTATGACAACTGAAGTCTGAAGTCTGAAGGTGGTTTATAATTATTGTCAATATAAATGAAATGAAAGTTATATATAGAGAATATATATAAATTAAAATCTGAATAAATGAAATGAATAATTAATTTTCTGAAATAAATTAATATAGTATATAAAATGAAAGCAAATAATTAATTTGGGACGATGACGATGAGAAACAAGCAAAAAAAATGCCAAACTAAATTTGTGCCAAAGTGCTTCAGCTAAAAGCATAAATTTGATTCTTTAGTTAAAAATGCTTTTGGTGCCCAAATATCTGTATTCTGCTTTTGAAAAGTCAATAAACACCCAAAAAAAAATTAATTTTAATTTAAAATTGCTTTTAGTCTATTGATAATATAATTTTAAGTTAAAAAAAATTATTTAATTATTGCAGTATAACCAAAAATCGAATCGATAAAATTCGGTTTACCTACTTATATCGAACCCAGATCTCAAACCTATTATTTGGCACCTCTGCATTTGCTATTGATTTTTTGGGTTTTTGGTTCTCTGATGCTTGTTCGATTTTTTACCGATGAGCACCCCTAAACGTGAGGGTGCCGATTTGAATTAAACAAGATTTTATAAACAGTGGATGTAATGAAGGTTTCTCCCAACAGAATTTCAACAGATAAGTCAAGTCTAATTTCTTTAGAGTTAAATTTAAATGTTGAGCGCAACCAGGAGAAATAAAAGAATGGGTAGAACCGGTATCAAATAAGGTATAGACTTCACAAAAGTATATGATTAACTTACCCGTGATAACTTCGTCCGGGTTCCTTGCTTTTTGGGAGGTCACGACAAACTCTCTCCCTTGAACTACCGGCTTTGACTTGTCTGGGACGGCCTTTGGTGTCTCCATCCCAGCTGGACTTGACTTCACTGCATGACAAAATCAGGCTAGGTGACCTTCTCTTCCGCAATTATAACATGCTTTAGACTGTAACGTGCAGTTTGGACTGATGTGTCCCCCCCTCCGAATTTGAAGCATACGATCGGTGGTCGTTCTCCTTCCTTGAAAACGGGTGCGGGTGCTGGTGCTGCTACCTTTCCATCATTGTTGAACCTTCTCTTCTTAAAATTTCCACTTCTATTATCTTGGCCATGATTACCACCGAAGTGGTTACCATTTCTAGCATGTTAATTCCCTCTACGTTTGTTGTCACCGCTTCGATGACTGCTTCCACTGGTATTATCGATTTGCTGGCTGCTCTCTCTTAGTTTGGTTGACTCATTATCGTGCTCTAATAACTGAGCCCTATTCACAACATCTGAATACAAGAAAAGTTTGTGAGAAATGAGGTATTGACGTATTTCGGGTTTCAAACCTCGCAAAAACATTCGCGTCATTATCTCCTTATTATCTACCAAATGGGATGCAAACCGGGATAACTCCATAAATTTAGCCTCGTACTGTGATACAGTCATATTGTTTTGCTCCAGCTTGATGAACTCCACCTCCTTCATGTGACGAATACTTTCGGGAAAGTATTTGTCGTTGAATAGTTCTTGAAACTTCTCCCAAGACATCTTTAGTGCGGCAGGTTGAGTACGTTTTACAGATTCCCACCAGTAATCTGCCTCTCCTCTCAACATGAAGGTGACAAATGGAACCTTTTGCTCCTCTGAGCATCCCAAGACATCAAATATCTTGGTGATATGCTTTATCCACGTCTCTGCCTTAAGTGGTTCTGGCTTTCCCTGTAACAATCCAGGATTTTATTTGTAATTTAAAATATTTATTAAATTAAATAAATATTTTATTTATGTGGTTGTTGTTAGTAGATATTTGTGAATTAAATTTATTAGATAATACTCTAATTTAATTTAATAATTAGAGGGTTGTTATAATGATTTAATTTAATAGTTAAAGAGTTGTTAAAGATTACATGAATTGCTATATTGCTATTTTAATTTAATAATTAAAGTGATATGTTAATTTATTAAATAAAATTATAATGAAATTATAATTTTGTGGTAATTAGTTAAGTGGAGAATTTATTAAATATGTTGTGATTAGTTTATTTAACTAAGATTGGATATGGAATCCAAATAAATAATATGGGACTATAAGCTATAGTATAAATTGTTTAGTAAAATAAATTAAAGTAGTTTTAAATGGATTTACCCAAACAAGGCTTAAAGATATTAGGTCGTTATTTTAAAAGTGTTTTGCCAAACAAATCTTTATGGCTTTTGAATTTTGAATTTTGAATTTGAATTATAATAAATAAATAAAAATATAAATAAAAATATAAATAAAATATATTAAATTTTATAACTGGTAACTTATTATTATCATTATTAAAATGTCAGTTTTAGATGTTTGGGTTTTATGCGTTGGTTGTATGTTTTTTTACGTAAAAGGGAGTTGGCTTATACTAAAACTGAGAAAGTAAGAAGGGAGAGTTTACAAAAAAGAATTTGAGAGAAAGAGAGCTTGAGAAAGGAGAGGAAGACTTCTGTGATTCCAAACAATTCTGTGTTTTATCTCCAAGCAATTGAAGGTATAACCTCTCAACCTTGAGTTTTTACGTTTATAAAAAAAAGATCTTGTTCTTCACTTTCAAACTTTTCTGTAAATCGCATACTTGATGAATTGTAGTTGTACAAACTGAATTATTTAGTTTGTGTGTAGTTTTGATGTTAGAATTAGCATGTAGACAAGGAATTAATGTGCTAATTACGTTAAAAAGGAAGAAACTAATTACAGTGACTATTTGTATATATATGACTTGTGAAAGTACCAAATTTGGTAGTTAATTTGTAAACTAATCTATAAATTGAGCCTTGAATATGTTAATTCAATAAGAAATGAAGAGAACGTAGTTTGAATGAGTTAATTTGGCGTAGAATTGTGATCTCAGTGTTAAATTTTGTGAAGGATGTTAAGAATGGAGTTTTTATACAAAAACATGGAATTTAAGGATTTAAATTTGTTAAAGTTGTTGTTTAATTGTTCTAAGTTAGTATATATGTGAGGAACCATGTTTATATGAGTCCTATATCAATTGGATATGTTAAATTTACTTTTTTGTGGATGAAATTCGTGATAGTTGGGCTAAACAGAGTGTTTAAAAAGCAGATCACGTAGTTTACGTCATGCACCAAAGACAATCAAGACTGTGTCAAGGCCGAAAGCAAGCAAGGTGCCCTCCAGAACCCCTAAGTATGGCCCAAATTGCCATACCACTACCACGATCGAGAGACCGTGATGCCTGTTACTTATGCAGACCTTGAAAATCTATTGTAACCTAGTCTAATAAGATGTTAATGTGACAAACATATAATGAAGAGATTAAAACAGAATTGTATCATATAATTAGTAATTCCAAAGTTGTAAAAAGATTAGTAAGTTATGAAAGTGGTACGTTATGATTTAATGTACACATGAGTAGTGAATAAGTGTTTTGAAGTTAATACTTATGATTTCTGAAATGCTTGTGGTGTAAAGTAAAACTTGTACTAAAGTAACAAGTTGAACTAAAAGTGAGTTCTATTTTGGAAAGTGGATGTTATAGTATATCTAATAGATATTGTGATTCTAATAATATGTGTAGGTGAACATGAGTTGTAATTTATAGCTTACGCACGAGGCAAGTTTCTTACCCTAAACTGTGATTGAGCAAGTTCTTTATTCATAAACTTTATTTGAGCAAGCTATAACCCTAACTTTATTCGAGCAAGCTTTGACTCTAATAGTTGTTTGATTTATCCTAACTTGTTATAGTTAAGCAAGTTTTCTTAGTTCTATTCTTTTTATGATAAATGCAAGTTCTTAAACTCTAATCTCTAACTGAGTTGTTCTATTTAATTTACTCAACGCAAATCGAAATCTTATTTTTATTTTGAGCAATTTTCGTTCTCAGCTTGTTATTCATTAATGCATGATTCAATAACTTAATTCTTTTACTTGACAAGATCATAGCCTTAGCTTAATATTGTTCAAGCAAGGTTTACTGTTTTATTCAATGCTTATGCTTTTTAGTTATTTCTAAGCATGAGTTTAATGTATAGTTGGTTCACCTATGATTCTTAATCATTTTACATTAAGTTGTTATTGATCACTCGTAGTGTTGTTAAATTTTGTTGATTAAACTAATCCTTTAGTTGATGCTCATTAAACTCTAAATTACTCTTGCAGCTTATCCAAACCAAACTTCCTTTGGTGCGGACTTGTACTCTAAAACTGAGAAGAACAACCCTATTATAGGGGAGTTATTTTACGTGATGTGTTTAGATGTTTGTGCACAATACATGGTACGAAGGGCTGATTATCATTGACAGAGTATTATTCAATTCTGTTGAGCCTAGTTATTGGCGGTAATTATGTTGTTGTTATTCGTTGCTATTCCAAGTGAGCATTTGTTTTGCTCACTCTTGCATAAATATAATTATTGCAGATAAGGTTGAGAAGGTCGATGAACTTACCACTAGCAAAGGAAAAGGAAAAATGAGCAAGTGATGAAGACTTATAATTTATTTAATGTCTTGATGATAGACTCTATTTTTAAATGATGTGATGTAATTATTTTATTTCCGCACTTGATTGATGTTAAAGGTTAGATAACTTGGGAGACTTTTTTATTTAATGATATAACCCTTTAATGAGAGGATTTATGGTTTAATTTTATTATAATTGGGTAGTTAGATGCGAATGAATGGAAAGTGAGCACCGAATCTTGTGGGAATGAAGTACCTAGATTTGGGGAAGTCACAAGTTGGTATATTGTGAATATTAAGGGGAATATTATGAAAATAGATTTAATCCCGATCAAAATTGGAGAGTTTGATGTTATATTGGGAATGGATTGGCTATTCAATTATGGAGCGATAATTGATTGCCAAAAGAAATGTGTAAACCTTATGACTCCTTCAAAGGTAGTTTTCTATAGTAAAAAATCACCAAGACAAGTGAGATGTCTGACGATTATGCAGGCCAAGAAGTTATTGAGTCAAGGTTGTGTAGGATATTTAGCTTACATAGTAGATACTCAAAGAAGAAAGGTGTGAAACTGGAAGAGATACAAGTGGTTAGGGATTTTGTGGACATATTTCTGGAAGATTTGCCAGGACTTTCGCGTGACAGAGAGACCGAGTTCGTGATTGACTTACCTCCAGGAACGAATCCAATATCGAAGGCCTCGTACAGAATGGCTCTGGTAGAGATGAAGGAACTGATGGCGCAATTGCAAGAACTGCTAGGCAAGAAATATATTTAACCAAGTGTATCACCGTGGGGAGTGCCGGTGTTATTCGTGAAGAAGAATGATGGGTCAATGCGTCTTTGCATTGATTATAGAGAATTAAACAAAGTCACTATTAAGAATAAATATCTATTGCCAAGAATAGATGACTTGTTTGATCAATTGAAGGGTGCTAGATATTTCTCGAAAATAGATTTGAGAAGTGGGTATCACAAATTGAAAGTAAGGAAGGAGGATGTACCTAACTGCTCCTATCCTTGACTCTAAGATCCTTTTGGTTCTCCAGTCCATGAAGAAGAACAAAAGCCCGGGCCCAAATGGCTTTAACGCCAACTTTTTCCTTCATTGTTGGGACATTATTGGTCCAGATTTCACCTCGGTTGTCCAATATTTCTTCAATTCTGGCCATCTTCCCAGTGGGATCAACTCCACGGCTATTACTCTCATTCCCAAGTCAGATAATCCCTCTCTAATGTCTGACTTCCGACCCATTTCTTGCTGCAACACCGTTTACAAGTGCATCTCAAAGATCCTGGCTAATAGGCTCAAAAGCATTCTTCCTTCTCTCATTGATCATGCCCAATCTGCTTTCATCTCGGGTAGGAGTATTAGTGACAACATTTTGCTTGCCCAAGAGCTTTTTTGAAATTACCACAGGGCCTCAGGTCCTGCCCGATGTGCTCTTAAAATTGATATTCAGAAAGCCTTTGACACTCTTAACTGGGGGTTCCTTTTTGATCTGTTCGTCTCCTCAAATTTCCTCCTATTTTTATCAATTGGGTTCACTCTTGCATCACTACGCCTATGTTTTCTATCAAAAATGGTGCGCTGTCAGGATACTTCAAGGGTGCTAGGGGGCTGAGACAAGGGGACCCCCTTTCCCCTTATCTCTTCGTGCTTGCCATGGAAGCCTTCTCTATGATTTTGAACAAGGAAACTCTACTACCTAACTTCAAATTCCACTGGCGATCCAAGCCTTGCAATATTACTCACCTCTACTTCGCTGATGACCTTTTGCTTTTTTGCCATGGTGACTTGCACTCGGTGTCTATCATTCACTCTTGTATCCAGTCCTTTTCCATGTTCTCTGGACTTATCCCGAATGCCTTGAAGAGTCATTATTTTTTGTCTAATGTTGATGATCTGGTGAAGGATAACATATGCTCATTGCTTGGGTTTCCCCTGGGTGTCCTGCCTATCAAATTCCTTGGGGTTCCCCTTATTTCTACTAAACTCACTCACTCGGATTGCATGCCCCTAATCCAAAGGATCACGACTAGAGTTTCTTCCTGGACTGCTCGCCCCCTCTCCTATTCTGGAAGACTCCAACTGATTAAATTCGTTCTCTTTGCCATTCAATCTTACTGGGCTGCCCATTTCATTCTCCCAAAGTCAGTGCTTCGATCTATCCAATCAATCCTATGCAGATTTCTCTGGAAGGAACCTTCCCTCCTATGTCATGGAGCCAGAGTTTCCTGGAAAGACTTATCTCTCCCCCACTCAGAAGGAGGTCTAGGCCTCAAGAACCTTACAGACTGAAACTTGGCTCTCATTCTCCTTCACCTCCTTAAGGTCATCTCCCCAGCCCCTTCCTCCTCTTGGACCAGATGGGTTCAAAGGTCCGTTCTCAAGCTTAGGAATTTTTGGCATATTGGAATTCCCTCTGATTGCTCTTGGATCTGGCGTAAGATTCTCAACCTTAGACCTCTCGCCCGCCAATTCCTTACCTATAAGGTTGGCAATGGTACCACCTTCAGTCTTTGGCATGATCCTTGGCTCTTTGGCCAGCCGGTAAATCCTTTTGAGGATCTCTTATCTAACTCTCGGATCCCTATTATGGCTCGTGTCTCTAGCATCATTGATATGGGCTCCTGGTCCCTTCCCCTAGTAATCATCATGAGGTCCAAACCTTCCGTACTCTTTTCATTGACATCCATCTCCCTAATGTTGGGGATGACCTCATCCTTTGGGATAACCAAGCTATTACCTCCTTGAAGGCCAGAACTATTTGGGACTCCATCCGTTCCTGAGTTCCCTCTGTCCCATAGGCTAGTCTTCTATGGTACTCCTTGCATGTTCCTCGATTTTCCTTTACCTTATGGCTGGCCCTTCGCAGAAGACTCCCAACCAATGACCTGTTCTCAGCCTACTCTAGCTTTCTTCCTTTAATATGCCCCTTGTGCGAGCTCTCTGTTGAGTCCTTCCCCCATCTCTTCTTTGCTTGCCCCTTTTCCACCATTGTCTTCTCTTCGGTCCTTTCCTTTGGGAATTAGACTGGCTTTCCTCTGGACTGGGATAATTTGGTGGAGTACATCTTGAATTTTAGGGGTGATTTCATGTTGACTGAAATTTTAAAGTTATCCTTTGCTACGACAGTCTACAAAATCTGGACTAACAGGAATTCTAAAGTTCATAACAACCTGAAGATGCCACCTCTGGTGTTAGCCCGTGATATTATTGCTGTGATCAAGGCCCATCTCTCTTCCTCTTCGAAGTTCCACAAGGCTACGCATACCTCCACCATCTATAATTCTTGGTTATAGTGGCTTATGGGTTCGGTTTGGTCCTGTTGCTGATATTGTATGCTTGGTCTGCTTGGCCTCGGTCTGCTGGGCTGATTTGGCTGCCTTATTTCCTGGCTGTTGTAGGCTTAGTCTCTTGTATATGGTTGTACTGATTTTATTCTTTGCTTTCTAGTATGGTTAGCTAAAGGCTTGCTCCTTGTTCCTTCGCTTTGTGGATTTTGGTGAATTATTTAGGATTTAGTGTATATGTGTATATGTTCTGTGAATATGGTATTATATGTGTACAGTATGTGGTTAAGGGTCAAGGGTTGACCAGATAAACTATATCTGTGACAAACCCTAAGTATATATTAAGAACGTTAACGATCAGTTAGAAAACCCTAACGATTGATATGAAACCCTAAAATCGGCTCTGGAAATTTAAAACCCTAATTCGAGATATTAGAACCCTAATCTGGGAATTTAAATGCTATGAATAAGATTTTTGTGTATTAATTTCAAACCTAATTAGGGATAACCCTAATTGATTAATTAGAAATTCTAATAATTAGAAACCCTAATTATTAGGAACCCTAATTTGTAAATTTGAAACCCTAATTGGTAATTAGGGAATTTTAATTTTTAATTAGCAAATATTAATCCTAATTTTTTTTAAGTCTTAATGTGATTAGGAAATTATAATATAATTAGGAAACTTTAATTATAATTTAAAAATCATAATTTTCTATTTTGAAAACCTAAGTTGAAAATCCTAGAAATTTGTATTTTTGAAAATCTTAGGTTTTAACCCTAAGGGTCCAAACCCTAAGAGTTGTAGAAATTGTCAATTGTGCCCTTAAAAATTCAAGCCAAAAGACCTATGTGCCCTTTTTGCATTATTTAGTAGATTGCTTGTAGATCTTGCCAAATATGGAGTTGGTAAACAACTAGATATAAGCCATGTGACTTAAATTAACTAATCAGCCATCAATTTCCAGCCACATTTCATTTATAATATATATATAGAATTAGAGAGAGAAAAGTCACATTTTTAGCCCCATTTGTCTACAAACCCTCAACCAACATTTTTCTCTCAAGACCCATGAAATTATTAAGTGATTTAGTTCCTATCAAAGTTTCTACCCAGCCATGATCAAATCATAAGGATCAGATTCTAGATCAAAGCTCAAAGAAGGTACAAATCCCTAAACTTAGAAATCCTTATGATTCATGTTAAATTTTGTGTTTAGATGTTTAATATTTTGTATTAAGATGTTATTGAGTGATCTGGGTTGTTATATCTTAGATCCATAACATCAAGATACACGAAATTGAAGTTTTGAAAATCTGGAAAAACTTTGAAATGTTGTCTGACAAGCAAATGTCAGGGCTTCTAGATCGGTGCATGTTTGGTGTTATGTGTGTTTTATGTTTTGGATCTATTCTTTACCATGTAGGCTTTGATCTAGAGCTTAAATCAAGGTTATATCATGTTTAGATTTCATGTTATAAGTGGTCAAACCTAGTTTACCGATCACGAAATCCGTTTCTGGGCAACCCAGAAAAATTCCCAAATTTCCAGAATTTCTGACAACCATTTTGCAGGCCATGGATAATATATTTTTCAATATTATGGTGTGGATATGATATAATGTTATAGTTGTGGGTAATATTTGGAAAATTTTGCAAAATAAGCAAGTTGATATAAAATATTCGTTGTGTCAGTTAATATTCGATTGGTCGGGGAATATTCATTTTAACAGGGAATATTCGTACGACAGCACAATCATTGGTGGACCCCACAACGGAAGTATTGTCGTAGTTAGAAAACGCATGTAAATATCTTTTTATAAAAATAACAAATGGAAGTTTTACCGTTAAACCGCTGAACTACCCGTGGTAAAAGAACGAAGAATATACGTGGTTGCGTAAGTAGCACACAAGATTGATTATTGATGCTTACGTGAGAAGTCACTCAGTTATACTCAATTATTGCTACAGTAATTGTTGCATAGTATCTCACGTTATTTGATTCAATTATTGTCACATTATATGCATAATATTTTATATTATTAAATCAATAATTGAGACAACAAAGTTATTCATATTATTATTTGCAATATTGACAATGTCTAGAAAGTTTTGTCGATGAGAGGTTTGGTCACCTAATTACGCGCCAATAAGGAAAAATCCTTATTGGAAAGCCCCCTCTTTCTTGGAAATGATCTGGTTGTTAAATATTGTGAGTTATAATATTAATGATGAATAATTGTTGAAGTATTAAGAATGTGTTTATTGAAGATAAGTGAATTACAAAAGTTAGAGGGGAATAATGCAAACTTGGAAAACTTTAGAGGTACTAAAGTGTAATAATAAGTTGAATCAATCTGGACCATTGATGGTGGTTTTAATAGTAAATCAATCTGGACCGTCGGTGGTGGTTTTAAAAGTAAATCAATCTGGACTATCGATGCTGGTTTTAAAAGAAAATCAATCTGGATCGTCCGTTCTAATAGTGAATCAATCTGGACCGTTAGTGAATTAGTTACTATTTAGTCCATTCTCCTATAAATAGAAGCTTAATTCTTCTTTCATTCTCACCAATTAACTGAGATTCACAAGTGACACTATAGAGAGAGAAACTATAGAGAGCAAGAAGAAGAGTATTCTGCTACTTCACTTTTGCAGTATCCAGCTTTCTACTAAGGTAAGGAGTATTATTTCTTTCGTATTCATAAGGAATAATATTTTTTGTATTCATCCTTTACTATGTCGTAATAACTTTTCACTACGGATTACGTCTTAGTATGATAGGTGAAAATCCATTCTGCGCTTTAGATATGTTATTTCTTTTCATATTCTTAAATCTAAACTTACTATGG
Organism: Panax quinquefolius; assembly: GCA_020205615.1. Taxonomy (NCBI): domain Eukaryota; kingdom Viridiplantae; phylum Streptophyta; class Magnoliopsida; order Apiales; family Araliaceae; genus Panax; species Panax quinquefolius. Next base: position 85,518,049 of record CM035157.1, on the reverse strand, counting down.
TAAGTATTGCTTCTATAATCTTTGAAATTAGTGGAATATCCGTGAGGTTTTAAGCTTTCATCCAAGATCATTTTATTGGAATATTGATATGAACTTTCTTATTAAATATCAATATTTTCACCAAAGTACTATTCACGAGTTACTATTCATGGGTTACTATTCACCCGGTTACTATTCACTATAATATTATTCACTCGGGTATTTGGGGCACTTTTCATGCTGGGGTACTATTCACGAGTTACTATGCATGGGTTACTATTCACTCGATTACTATTCACTAAAATATTGTTCACTCGCGTATTTGGGGTACTTTTCATGTCGGGTTACTATTCACGGGATACTATTCCCGAAGTACTATTCACAGAAAAATTTATTTCTTTTCTGTCCAAATTATTTTTGATACATGGATATTATTCTTGAATTTTACTCTACAAAGCAGTATCATGTTGAAAATTTGGACATTATTGAATTTTGGATAAATTAAATTATAAATCTTTAAAAATTTATCCTTTACTTTCTTTTAATTGAATTCTTATATCATTGTCATCATCCTCATGCTTATATTGTGATGAAAGTCATCTTTGGCTTACGTGCATAGATGGATTTGTTGATTGGTATGATTATGACCGAGGATAATTCGGTATAGTCATGACCATTATCGATGATTACACGAATAATTCTTGGCGTAGTGCAAGAATAATTTGTGGACGTGATACTAATGAATATCCTTGGCCCGTAGTGCAGGGATGATTCGATGATGTGATCTATTTATAAAGCTGAGTCCCAGCAATAAAGTTAATGATAAACTTTTTAAATCATAGAAGATAGTAGATATCATGCTCTACTTGACTCTTCTAATGGATTGCTTGTTACATTGCGCTTAAACTTGTTGTCATTATATTCTATCAGTTTAACATTGTTGAAGACTAATGATATTTCATTCTGCATTATCTTAGTCATAATATTTCTTACTGGGCTAGTTTAGCTCACCCTTTACTTCCATTGTTCTCTTGAAATGAGAATGTAGCCTTTAACTAGTCGGGAAGCGGAGTGATGGCCTGAGATGGTGTTATAGTAGCCCTCACTATTCTATAAAATAGTGTGCCAATAAATGTAATGAGGACTCTATTTGAGTTTGGATATTGTCTAGAAGACAATATTCGTGTAAATACTCTCAGCTCATGGTGTATAATTAAGTTTGTATTTGTATTCTGTACCATGTATTTGGTGACCCAAGATGGGTGATGTATACCTATTTTGGGGCGCCATGATTAGGTATCAAAGCTTAGGGATATGATCCTGGCTAAGATGTGAGACAAGAACTAGGAGGGGAGAGACGGGGAATTCCTTCGTTAGTATGACCTACCTAAGTTTATTTGATATTTAATTGGTCGGTCAGAGTATAGGAATAATATGTGGCATGTCAATTAACCCTTGTTTTGTGGCAGTATTTGAAAATGGTATATGAAAATGTCGATATAAGCAATGAAGCACATGAGACCGTTGAGTCACCAACGATCAATATCCAGGATAATGTGCAACAGGAAGATAATAATCCTCAGGTAAACAACAACACCAATCAAATGATGAACGATGGGATGTTTAGAGGCTTCATGCAATTCATGCAACATCAGGCAAGAGCGGCTCCTGTTCAAAATGCAGGTGGACACACTGGAAACTCACAGATGGTCACCGCTAAACAATTCAAGGAGCTGGGATCATCGGAGTTTTGGGGAGAGCCAAAACCACTTAAGGCTGAGACGTGGATAAAGCAGATCACCAAGATATTTGATGTCTTGGGATGCTCCGAGGAGCAAAAGGTTCTGTCAGGAATAAGCATGTGAATGATATTCCTATTTACATATGATTTGATTATGATATATATATATATATGTATGAATGAATATGCAAGTATGCTTGCATTAAGAAAAGCTGTAAAGTTCTTTGATAGATAATAGAAACATATGTACAAGGACTTAGAATGAATTGATCAAATGTGTTAGGTTGATCCTACATAAGAAAAACAACTTTGCAAAGTCCTTAAAAAGAAATGATGTTCAAGGACTATAAATATAGAAAGATCAAGCATGTTAGGTTGATCGTATGATGTAATAGATAGGCTTGTCTGATCGTCGAGCACTGCACCAGAAATCGTAGTCTGCCAGGAGAGTCAAGGAAAACTCGAGAGCTATCGAGGCAGAATCGTAGTTTGTAAGATAGTTGATCTCGGAGTTCGTAAACTTCCAGGAGAGATGAGGAAGGATCGTAGTGTGTCGAGGAAAGCTTCCTCAGAGCCGTAGTCTACTGAGGAAGTCATGTTCAGAATCGTAGAGACAGCCTGCCTACGAGCCGATCGAGCATCTGCCAAAGCCAGTAAAGAATCGTAGACTACACTCGGAGTCATAGAGTCTACTAATGTCAAAGCCAATTCAAGAATCGTAGACTGCACTCAGAATCGTAGTGTCGACTGATTGTATCAAAGGCAGAAATCGGAGTCGAGCAAGATAAGATGAAGACAACAAGCACAATGACAGAAATCGTAGTGTCAAGATCTTATCACAAGGTCGTAGTGTCTGCACAGCCGAAGCTGAATCATAGAATGCAGAGCTAAGACCTTAACAGATGTGCTCACAAAGCCAAAATAGAATCGTAGAGAAAACATGATTCTCAATAACTGAGCACTCCTAGGATATCCAAAGAAATGAAGCCTCTGGTTGGTAATGTAAAGATACATCTCACCTGAAGAAAGCCAGAGAGCAGTCAACGAATGGCATGCAAGCTAACAGAAGACCTAAGCACCAACCCAATCAGCATCAAGATTGAGTTGTGAAGCCATTCGAGATGAAGTCTTCCACAAGATGATCATAAGAAGACTTCAGTAGCTGACTAAGGAAAGTCAGCATATGCAGTAGCTGTCAAGTAGAAAGATGACAACGATCTTGGAAGCAACCAAGATCATAGTGTTTGCTAAACAAAGAAGGAACTGATGGAGTACACACTGAGATACTGGTCAGCCTCTGAAGAACAAGGCTAAAGTGATTAAGCATTGGGTCAGTCCATTGATGATAAGTGAACGGGAGATCACAAGGAGAAAGCGAACTGGACACGCCAAAAATCTGAAGTGTCTTGTTATTCAGAAGAGGCCAGAGCAAGGAATCAAGCCATCAGTATCTGAGAACAGTCGAGGCAAACAGAAGTAATGAAGCACTGCACAAAAAGAGGAAGAAGTGTTCTACACTAAAGATCAAGTGAACATTCCTCAAGATCGTAGTGGTGTTTCTACAAGTCAACAAGAACACTACGATCAGGTCCATGAAGACATGCATCAGAAACGCAGAATTCGAATAGCTAAAGACTAAAGCATTGGCAATGGTTAAATCTGAAGAGTAATATTCGGACAAGAGCTTATTGAGAGCATCGATGCCAGGGCAACCTCTGATCGAAAAATCAGAAGGGTGAAATAATGTCATCGACCTGCCCAAGACATCAAAGTGACATGTCTGACAGTGTTGGTGAAACAGCAGACTGCAGTGACAGGAAGTCAGAAAAAGATGTCATGTCACATCTGCAGTCTGCACCAAATAACTCGAGATCTGCGAAGCAATTTGAATAGCTTTCAATGGTTACTTTCCAACGGGAGGATTGGGAAGTAGTATAAATCATCAGAGCTTTAACAATCAAAGACTGCTGATGATTGTGAAGAAGCAGAATCGTTGAGTTGGTGAATGCTATTGTTGACTCTACGAGTTCCACCAAAGATCAATAGAACAAGTCTTAGTAACAGTGAGACTACCAAGGTGGAAGTGAAGCAGCTTTGAAGAAGAACTCAAACAGATCAAAACTTCACTCAACAAAGATGAGAATGCCACTAAAGATAGCAGCCAAGCAGAGAGCCAAGAAGGCCAAGAAGATAGCATTCAGGAAAGTGGCTATGTACAAGGAAGATCAAGAGAGCCACTCTATGAATCACCATGAACCAAAAGTGGCCCGAACAAGTGCGTAACCATATCTCAGAAAGTATTCAAAAAGGTTCGAGGATTGCTAAGTGCCGCATTTAAGACTACTAAAGGCATAGAGACTTAGCAAACCCAAATGGTGATGGTGCACAGCTGATACCAGATGAAGATGAGCAGAAAACGGAGAAGATCAGCTGCACCAAAGAAGATGTGGTCCGGACTCAAAGCAGAATGCAAAGAGGACCACACCAAGATACTAAGTACAAAAGATGTTTAGAGCTTAATGACATCTTAGCAGCTCAGCACCAATAACAATGGTAGCAGTCATCAAAGCGGTGACAACAAATGTAGAGGGAATCAACATGCAAGAAATGGTAACCACTCCGGTGGTAATCATGGCCAAGATAATAGAAGTGAAAATTTCAAGAAGAAGAGATTCAATAATGATGGGAAGACGTCAGCACCAGCACCTGTTGTTAAGGAAGGAGAACGACCACCTGGTAATAATATTTAGAACATTCGTCAACTATGGACTAGTCGAATCAATAAGGGTTCGCTAGTCTTACAAGGTTCAACAACAAATGATATTCAATTTGAATAATAAATTCAAGAGGTATACAATCGAATAAGTATTGTATAACAGGAATCATTCTTTAAAAAATGATAACATTTAATATGAAATCTTGAACTTAAACAATTAATAACAAGAACTTATTTGACATAGAATATAAGTCTAAGACTTGCTCAATCGAATAATTTGGAATTTAAAGAAACTTATTCCATAAAAGTAAAGTTTTGAGTAAGGAAATTTGCTCAATGTAAAGAGGTTAGATTTAGGAACTTATCTCGTGTGCGAGCTACAAATATAGTTTCAATTCAATTCCTTAACGTCCTACACATTACATTATGCATACGATGTTGATTAGTTTCATAACTTCTATGTTCAACTGTTGAAATTTTTTATTAGTTACATTTATATTAACCTTACAGGTTTAGTTCCCCCTTTTAGTACATCTTGTCAACTTAGTTTGAATTATGTTCATTATTAAAAATTTCATATACAAGACTGAAGTCTCACATCTTAAGTTTGAACATCATTACATGTTGGTCGTTTTTCTGATCAATATTTGCGTGCAAAGTATACACGGTCAAGAAGTAATAAAGAGTAAGTAAAGTATCGTTCCCACGGAGAATTAACTAATAAAGTTCACTAAGCACTAGCCCATAGCCATTTCAGTCTTATTTAAATGATTGATTTGATACCTATATATTTAAACTATGAAATTAAATAAGCCTAACTATCCCTAGGATGAGATTAGATAATGAAGGCTTGAGATTACAATTTCACCTATTGAATCATTTAAATCAACACACTTCCTGTTAAGCCAAATTAATTGCACCGGATTGTTAGTCGAGAACACAACAGTAAAATATAGTCATCTCTCAATGTACGATATCCATATCATATATAATCCACAATTGATAGAATACACATGAATACCCACATTACCTAAATCACTATATGTCTATGTGGTTTACAAATAAATAGGGTTTAAGCCCAAATTCTCAATTGACTACAAGTGGTGCTTCGGTATATGTCTATCCTAAGCACGAATCTTACATTCCATCACAATGTAGAACATACAATCACAAGCTATTAAGATCAGATCTAAACCCATACTACGTCTTTCAAGTTCATATGGATTATCACAATAATCGATAACCAATCAACTAAGCAAATAAGCATAAATCTTAATAGACGATAGATTCCGTTGTAATCTCAAAATAGAGTTTAGTTCATCATAGAATCAAAATCCATAATCCACACTTGATTATACATTGAGAAATAAAGATAGAAGTAAAGAGAAGTTAGGGAATTGGGAATGCAAATCTGATCTCTCTTGCTCCAATTCTGAATTTTCTATGCTCTCCAATTGCTTCAATCTTCAACTCTAATCTCATCTAGGGTTCTAATCTAATCTAATCTAACCAAGAAAGAGAAGAAAAGAGCATATGTAATCTAGATTGATCCCCCAAGGGTGGAATCCCCTTTTACATACTAATATCTCTTCTCTTTATAAGCCCTAATTGAACTCTGCTCCAAGTTACGCTCCAATTCCACTATTTAGTGAAAAAGTCAGCTTTAGTCAACTTCCAAAGTGGCGCGGCCGCGCTGGGAATGGCCTGGAGTTGGGCGTGTTCGCGCTCAAGTAGAAGATGGCATTTTTTTTGTCCAGGGACTGGCGCGGCGGCGCCCAAAATGCACTAGAAATCCGCGCGCCCGCGTCGTAGGTTTTCTACTGCAGTGTCCTCTGGTAAAACGGTCATAACTTTTGATCCGGGAGGAGTTACGGGGCCTGCCACCTATCAAATCGAAGCTCTCGACGATATCTACATGTTTTATTCTTTGAAAATTTATAAATAATGGACGGATAAAGGTCAAAATTGGGTCAGAAGTGACTGTTATGCAAATGGCCACCCAAAACATTGAAGTTCAACATCCGTTGGTACAAAGGTCATAACTCTTGCATCCGAACTCCGATTGGAATGATTCAAGATATTTCGAAAAGCTAAGAAGAAGATCTAAAACATAATCTAGGTTCCAAACCAAGAACATGAAATGGACATGAAAGCCCAAACGATGTCCGGATTGCTTTTCCTTGCGTTTTCATACCAATAGTCGCTCACACAGCTCCCAAGCATATAATCTACAAAATGAACACAAAATACATGAAAAGTAACTAAGAAATATGAGTTTAATCAACTAATTCAAGTAACAATTACCGGATAAGTAGGTATAAACCTATTTATCAAATACCCTCAAACTTAAACCGTTGCTTGTCCCCAAGTAACACAATATAATGTAATCTACATGCTATGCAAGCTACGCTACTATGACAAAGATTCCCACATTCTCAGCCAAATATGAATTCCAATAAGATGTGCTTCAGAGAAATAACAAGATGTATGAACAAAGCATCAAACTAAACTAAAGTCATAAGGACATACACTCAGAAAATCACAACCTGCCACAAAGATGTTGTGTGTGTGTTCTATGTTCACAAATAAGCTTGATAAAGGTGAAGATTCCACATGTTATACTTCTTAAGAAAGAAAATTGAGGTTTTAAATCAAGAACTATGCACATAGTTGAAACAACAACCAATCCAACACATCAATACAAGCTAAGGTTCAACAAAGGGTTTATTCTGCTTTATTTTACTCATGAGGGTGATTTTTGCACTTTCCCGTAGTGATTATTGATTTTTATATCCCATGGTTGTGCAATGGCTCATTCCATTAGGCTAACAGTGCTACCCCTTAGTGAGCTTTCAACCAACAACTCCGAAACCATTCAGGCTTTAGGGCGCTAAGTGTAGAGACAATCCCCTCGGGCGTACTTACTCAAGTAACAAAGGTCCCGAAACAAGACTAGCCATAGTGTTTTTTTAAAAGAGAATAACAAGTATACCCAATGCGTTCCCAAAACTTAAGTTTCTGTGTCTTATAGTTATTACTCACTTTCTACACGATTCTATCATTAAAAACATCGTTTTTCTCCTCAGAAGACAAGCATGCTAATCTAAACCAACAAGCAAATAGGAACACTGTCGTGCTACCTGGTAACATCTTCTCTCCAACACCAGAATTCCTATGAATGCCCGTATATCTGCTATCACTTCATTACGTGTTTGGTCCTTACCCTCTAGTAACCATCATGAGGTTATTCAATTTCGAAGTCGGTTTGCTTCTCTACCTGATCCCTCAGCTTCGGAGGATAGAATTTTATGGGGTACCACTGATATTAAAAGAGTCAAAGCCTCCGCTATATGGGAATTTATTCAATCATCAGCTCAGATAGTTCATTGGGCTATGGCATTCTCTTCACATTCCTCGGTACTCCTTTACCCTGTGGCTGGCCTTACGTGGCAGACTGCCTACCAATGACATATTCTCTTCCTACTCGAGTTTTCGTCCTTTAAAATGTCCATTTTACGAAACTCATGTTGAGACCTTTTCCCACTTGTTCTTTGAATGTAGCTATTCCTCTTCTGTTTTCTCCTTTGTTCTTGTTGTTGGAGGCAGGACTAACGTCCCAATAAGGTGGGATAACCTCGTAGACTTCAATATCCAGTTTAGGGGGAATAACCTTAGGACTGATATCCTCAAACTTTCTTTGGCTTCAACTGTTTACAAAATTTGGGCGGCTAGGAACTCCTATGTTCATAATCAAATTAAGATGCCCTTGGGGGTCTTGGTTAGGGAGATTTTGAACGTCATCAAATCTAGGTTGTCTTCTTCTTCCAAATTCCTTTTGGCTGCTTTGTTCTGTCCTAGTCTCGGTGTTTGGTTAGTCCAATAGTTGGGTTTGGGAGTTAGATGTGATGCAGATTGGGGTGGTTAGATTTGTAGCTGCGTTGTATGGTAGAGCGGTTTTGGCCTATGGAGTATAGCGGTCTAGTTTGGGCTGCATGTCATGGCTTTGTCCTTCATCCAGCTTTAGTATTGGTAGAAGGGATGGCTTGTGCTTGTTTTAGGCTTGGCTTTGTCGCAGCTGCAGTCTGGTAGTGATATGGGTCAGATGTGCTGTGATATGGGTCTGCTGGTTATGCTTGCTTTTGGCTGGATTTTGGTCGAGCAGCTGGTAACTTCTGTTGGGTCATTCCCCTGCAGAATGTTTGCTCTTGTCATACAGGGGGTTCTGATTCATGTTGCTACTGGACTGCTTGTTTATGTTAGGAATCTGCTGTTGCCGATTGATTAATATAGCTGTTGAACTGGTTTCAGCTAGGCAGTTCCATGCAATAGGTTGGGCTACAGCTGGTTTAGTTCAGGCTATCTGGATTCCATCTGCTTCTGTTGTCTGAGCAATTATAGTTGCTGTTTAAGTAGTTTTGTTGTGTCTGGTTTATTAGCGTTGCTGTAACTGGTTAAGCTGAAGTTTTGGTCCTGTTGCTGCTAGAGAGCATTATTTCCGTTGCAGTGCTCTGCTGATTTGAGGTTCTGCTAGTTCATCTGCGTTTGCAATGGAAGAGCTGCTGTTGGATTTTGAAGAGGGTTACTGAGTGTTTGGCTGTTTTACCTGATCTGCTACTGCTCCTTAGTTGGGATGGTCAAATGATGATTTCTGTCACCTTGGGCATGTTACTGCTTCTTGTTGATTTCTGTCCCTTTAGCTTATACCTCGGGTCTCTGGACAATCTGCTTTCTTATGTAACAATGATAGTTGCTTATTTATTGTAATAGTCTGTTGGGCATCGTGCCCATAATCTTTTATAGTCATGACATCATAGTAGGCGCGTCACCCACGATGTACATCTTATATTCTCGATTGAGATTCTACCATGAGGTGTGTAATTTCCTTTCTTTTTTTTAATACAATTTAAAATTTAGCAAAAAAAAATTAGATTGCATCACGTATGAAATTATAACTAAGCTTAAGTTATCAACAGAGTTCAAAAATCTATCACATTTCTATATCATCAATGACCATATTGGAATTCAACAGACTAAAAATATGGGAATATGCTATGTAATGCAGCTAAACACATACTAAGTAAACAAGACAAAAGAAAACTATAAAAAAAATTCATGTAGAATTTAACTACAAAGATACTAAAACACCCCTACTATGCAACTTAAACATGCAAAAAACTATATGCAATTAACTATATGCAACAACCACTCATTACAACCCAATACCCCCAAACTTAAAATTAATAATGCCCTCATTGTAATTAAAAGTGAAAGAATACTCCCATAAGTGGCAATGTCATCTTCGTTCACCTCTTCATGATCCGATGGTATATCAGGCGATGGATAAGTTTGAGATATTCTAAAATTGGAAACTGAGTGTGGGCTTCTAACTATTCGAATGTTTGAGTCAGAAATTCTAAAAATTGAGCTATGGTTATTTTTTATGACTGAGATATGGCATAGTTGTGCTGTGTTTGGCTTGTAGTTAGGCGCGGCCGCGCTACCCTGTACCTTGGCAGCTTCATTTTTTTTTACTTCTGTTTGATCTTGAATGCTTATAGCAATTGGATTGAACCTGAGATGAGAAACAATCAAACTATTATTAAGATTTACAACTATCAAACATCTACAAAATATGGAAAGTATGAGGAATTAAACATAGCAGAAGAAGTAAATGGAAATGTAAATAAGAATTAAACAAGGAGGGAGAAAGATTGGATGGGGTGCCTCCCATCTAGCGCTCGGTTTATAGTCCATTAGCTGGACTCTTTTCTTGACACCGCTATGCGATTCCTCTACGATAGGCGAGGAACCCTCCATCCATTAGAACCGTAGTGTGCATTGGGAGGTTCCCCTTCGTGAGAGTCTTCGAATTGAAGCCACCTAGTATATTTCTTGTACATGATGTCCCCATTTCCATTGCATAGCTAGGTGCCTCTTCCGTTGTATTTGTGAATAGATTTTTGCATTGAGGCATGAAAAATACAACGGGTTTTTCCTCTTTTATTTTCTCTTCCTTTTAGCCGACCATGGTTTTTAAAATGCCTCATTATTATAAAGATCTTTGCCTTGGATGTGACTGCCAAGGGGACATGGGTGTGCAAAATTCACTGAATTTTTCAACTATGGCTGAGAAGGAACTTGGGGTATTATAAAATTCAGCTCATATTCTTCATTTTCCATATCCCTAGTTATCTCCTCAATGCCCACTTCTTTTAGTTCATCCAGTGGCATGTACATTTCTGGCTCTCATCAGTTTCATCATCCATGTCATAGCACCAATTGTTTTGAGGGCAATTGTTCAAGGCTTCGAGCATTCGATCCATCTGGTTCTGAAGATTTCGAATTGACATCTCTTGCCCAATCATCTTCTCCTCAGTTGACGCTATAAACTTAAACCACAAATCCTCCAGTCTTGAATTATCTTTTTCAGTTTCAGAATCCATGTATTGAAGACCATTCATTGAGGAATTAATGAGTTGTTCCATCTGTTTATTAAGATTTTGGCTTGATAACTCCTGACTCATCATCATCTCTTCATGGTCTGCTATGATTTTTGATATGAATTCCTTCAACCTTGAATTTTCTTCTTGTTGCATTGGAGGTGGATATGAGAAATCCGATGGATATGTTAGACTTGGAACGCAGTATTGGTCTTGATAGTTATAACTCCATGTAGAATCTAGGTGATACCCCCAACATTGATGATAATTGGGATAAACATAGTTGTTGAGGTAATCACCCCCATACTGTGTTGGTCCAAATCTAACGATGCATTGATGACTCTGATGATTGCCCGCACAATAATTACAGACTACTGCAATCTTTCAACTACGTTGGGCTGTAAGAACATCCAACCTCTTCGAAAGTGTTTCAATTTGTGCTGACAATGCAGAAAATATATTGAGTCCATCAATTCTTGTGTCCCTTGGTTGAGTCATATTCACATAGGGCCATTGATAAGCAAAGTCACCCATGGTACCTGAAAAGAGAGAAATATAAGAAGAAAATTAAAATAAAATAAAATGTTTAAATTAAGACCAATTTGATTGAAATTAATATTGGCAAAAATTATTAAACTAATTCTGTGGCAGCGGTGCCAAAAACTTATTGGTTGTTTTTCCGATCAATATCTGTGTGCAAGTATACATGGTCAAGAAGTAATAAAGAGTAAGTAAAGTATCGTTCCCACGAAGAATTAACTAATAAAGTTCACCAAGCACTAGCCCATAACCATTTCATTCTTATTTAAACGATTGATTTGATACCTATATATTTAAACTATGAAATTAAATAAGCCTAACTATCCTTAGGATGAGACTAGATAATGAAGACTTGAGATTACAATTTCACCTATTGAATTATTTAAATCAACACACTTCCTGTTAAGCCAAATTAATTGCACCGGATTGTTAGTCGAGAACACGAAAGTAAAATATAATCATCTCTCGATGTACCATATCCATATCATATATAATCCACAATTGATAGAATACGCATGAACACCCACATTACCTAAAACACTATATGTCTATGTGATTTACAAATAAATAGGGTTTAAGCCCAAATTCTCAATTGACTACAAGTGGTGCTTCAGTATATGTCTATCCTAAGCACGAATCATACATTCCATCACCATATAGAACATACAATCACAAGCTATTAAGATCATATCTAAACCCATACTACGTCTTTCAAGTTCATATGGATTATCACAATAATCGATAGCCAATCAACTAAGCAAATAAGCATAAATCTTAATAGACAATCTCATAACAATCAATAAGACTAACAATGAAGTATATCAAAATAAACTAGGCAATAAATTCCATTGTAATCTCAAAATAGAGTTTAGTTCATCATAGAATCAAAATACATAATCCACAATTGATTATACATTGAGAAATAAAGATAGAAGTAAAGAGAAGTTAGGGAATTGGGAATGCAAATTTGATCTCTCTTGCTCCAATTTTGAATTTCCTACGCTCTCCAATTGCTTCAATCTTTAACTCTAATCTCATCTAGGGTTCTAATCTAATCTAACCAAGAAAGAAAAGAAAAGAGCATATGTAATCTAGATTGATCCCCCAAGGGTGGAATCCCCTTTTACAAAGTGATATATCTTCTCTTTATAAACCCTTATTGAACCCTCCTCCAAGTTACGCTCCAATTCCACTATTTAGTGAAAAAGTCAGCTCTAGTCAAATTCCAAAGTGGCACGGCCACGCTGGGAATGGCCTGGAGTTGGGCGCACCCGTGCTCAAGTAGCAGATGCCATTTTTTTTGTCCAGGGGTGGCGCATTGCCATACCAAAATGCACTAGAAATCTATGCGCCATGCCAGTAGGTTTTCTATTGCAATGTCCTCTAGTAAAACGGTCATAACTTTTGATCCGGGAGGAGTTACAGGGCCTGCCACCTATCAAATCAAAGCTCTCAACGAGCTCTACAACTTGCATTCTTTGAGAATTGAGAAATAATGGACGGATGAAGGTCCAAATTGGGTTGGAAGTGACTTCTATGCAAATCGCCACCCAAAACATTGAAGTTCAACGTCCGTTGGTACAATAGTCATAACTCTTGCATCCGAACTCCAATTGGAATGATTCAAGAAATTCCAGAAAGCTAAGAAAAAGCTCTACAACATAATCTAGGTTCCAAACCAAGAACATGAAAGCCCAAACGATGACCGGATTGCTGTTCCTTGCATTTTCATACCAATAGTCGCTCATATAGCTCCCAAGCATATAATCTACAAAATGAACACAAAAATGCATGAAAAGTAACTAAGAAACATGAGTTTAAGTAACTAATTCAAGTAACAGATACCGGATAAATAGGTATAAACCTACTGGTGTTAGGTGAGAAAGCAGACTGATGTGACAAGCAAAAGGAACAGTCTCCTAGGTTTAAAATGTCAACATCAAGGATCCTAGGATATCTGAGCATTAAATACACAAACGAACATCTTGTAAGAGGAAGATTTTCCAGCAGATTACAAAAGGCATCAAAGATTCAAACTGAAAAGAGACGAACATGGGTCAAAATGTCAAAACTCAACTAAAGTCAAAGAACAAACTCATCGATCCTAAATATATAGTTCAAGCTGCAAAGTACTTGAAAAGAAAAGCTTAACGCCAACTTAGAAGCACCTCTCAACAAACATCAATCACCAAATCGTCAGAAGGCAGAGTGTCTTTGTGACTAAATATCCAAGTCTGCGAGGCTTAAAGAGGGCAGAGTATCAGTGTTTATGTGACTAAACCTTTAATGGATTTCCTACTTGAGGAGTAGAAGTGTGGATTAGGAGTTATTCAGTAACTGATAAGTGGATTTTATATACGCAAATCAATGTCCATTTCATGCGTAATTGTTGCTAAATTCTTAAGATCATGTTCGTTTTTACTTGTTTTATGTTATTTCATGTGTAGGATGTTTGTTGTGGCATTTAACGGATATGTGGAGTCAATTGGGATGATTTGAAGTCAATTGGAGCAAAATTAGAAGAAGCCATGAAGTTCAGCAAGTCAATTAGCAGATTACACCCACGTAAAATACGCATTTTATATTGTATACCCTATACGGTAGGGGTCTTCTTAATCGATTAGCGAAAGGTAGCATTGAAATGGCGTGTTAACTATAAACCCCGTAAAATGAGGGGTTTTCATCGTTCGACGAAAGGGTGCCCGTCGGGGCAGGGGGGTGTCGACTGTGCTGTGTTATGTTTTGATTGAAACTCTTGCTGGAATCGGTTTCTAACCTATTGAATTACACATGGACTCTACTTAATGGAGATTTTCGGCTGGGACTTGTGTGTTGGATATCTATTTACTCAATGAACAACAAATTAAACAATATACAAGGCATATTAAAAAGATTAAGCTCACTTTTTCTAAGCAAGTCTGGAAGAGTATTTCGAAGAGATTTTTGAGACAATTGCAATTCTAGGCTTCGAAAAGGGTGTTTTTCAATATTCTTTATCTTAGGCTATTATTTGTAATTGAAAGAATGTTTTCTAAGATTCATTCAGTAGTTATTTCATTTATGATGAACTAATTCACTTTTTAGGCTTATGATGGATCTTTAAGTGAAACGATGATTTTGTAAACTTTGATTTCCAGTTCAATAATCTATTTTCAGTTTATCTATATTGATTTGAGCGTGAATTAATGAATTGCCTGATCAATAATTCTTTGTGGATTTGTATGGAATCGAGAGAGGATATTCAAATCTAGACCTAGTTAATATAGCATGTGTTCATGAATTTTGTGAGTAGCGGAATCTTGATGAATGTTAAGGTAGAGATATGCTTGACATCGCATATAGTTGGATAGAGAACTTATTCTTAAACCTTCTTTAATTATAATTCATATAGAGATATAATGAGTTAGTTAATTAAGGTGTTTAACTTGTTTTTATCTTAATTGCGAATTTAAGTTAATACGGCATTAGTGCATCGAGAGGTGGTTAATACTACGTTCGTGTTCTTGATTAATAAACTGGAATAGTGATTTGAATTGGAATAAAGGCGTTTAAATCAGAGGGAAGCTTAAAGTGAAATCATAAGTCTAATTCTTCATTTATTGTTTAAAATTCTAGATTTTGATATTTGTGATTGGTTTGTGGTAATTTATTTATTTCTTAGTTTAGATTTATTAATTCTAATCATTGAATGATTGGTTTAATAAAATTAGGATTAATAGGAAATTGATACTTGTGATTTTAAGATTATTGTTAGTTAGTCTCTGTGGGAACGATACTCTACTTATCACTTTATTACTTGTTGACCACGTATACTTGCGTGTTGTACGTATATAGATTTTACCCAACAGTAACCGAACTATTTAAAATTGTTTGTCATTACTTACTGTTTTTATCATTTATCTGCTTGCTTATTATATTTATCTTACATATTTTTGGAAATGATATTTGATATTAAATTTTTAAGGGGTTTTCCAAAAGACATATTCTGCTGTGCTTAATCAATCCGATTAATAAAAATTTGGTAATATTTTTTTAACTGAAATTTTAAAAGATCTATTCAACCCCATTCTATATCTATAAGTGTCTTTGGGAAATAATATAATCATATTAGTTGACATGTGCCTATGATATGGTCAAATTTTGGGAATATTCAACAATTATTTGAAAGTTCAATGGTTTTGGTGAAAAAAATTTGTATAATTTTTAATAACTAAACCGGAATGTAAGCCTTTTTCCGATTCGTTAAGTAAACAATTAAAGCATTGCATATGCCACCCTCTAGCATGGGCGGATTTAGTAATTTTTCTCAGTAGGGAAAAATTTTAACTAATTTTTTTTATTGAAGTTAAATAAAGAAAACTTGAATTAATCATAATAATATTTACAAATTGCAATAAATATTCATAATCCAAACTAAAAAAGGAATTTCAAATAAAAAATGTTTAGGTACAATTTATAAACTTATTTCGGTTACTTGCCATAGTTTAATTTGAATGATTTTCCAAATGCTCAAAGTCTCAAACTAAATTTGATTTCTATATTCAAACAAAACCATGAATTTATTAATTTACATATCTGTCATACCCCTATACCTATAAAAAAAATTCCAACAGAAACAACTGCATATATTGCCCCCGTATATAGATTCACTCTTGCCCTCTAGTTTATAACTAGTATAAACAAATTAAAAAATTAACCTTAAATTCACGATTTAAACCAATAATTTTTGAAAACTCCAATATAAAGATAACTAAAACTCCTTTTATTTTTCTAAGAACAAAAAATCGACCCACTACTAAAGAGCCCTGATCATAATGAATTTTAATTATCAAACCTAAAATGTATTACTAACTCTTGTTAGAGGGGTTAGTTACTTCAATTCAAAGTTAATGGGCCCAATAGAAAAGAGTCAAAGTAAAAAAGGACAAATTTGTTAATTTATTTAATTTAGTGACAAAATGCAGATTCCTAAAACAAGCTTTTACAGATATTAGTAATAATGGAAGTGGTTAGCATGAAGTTCATTTTTAAGGTAAATTGGTCAATTGGCCAATACAGTACTGACACGCAGGTGAAACTCTATGTGTGTCAGTATTCTATTGACAAATTAACCAACTTACCAAAAAATAAACTTCATGCTAACCGGAATAATATATCATTATTACACCATTGAAAAAAAAAATGAAGAGAAGAAAGTAAAAAGTGGAATTGTTGTAATAAAGAATTAAACTACTAGTATTTGTCAGGTATTTGGTCTGAATGAAACACAAAAAATGGCAAACATGTCACCCTCACCACTCCTTCCATCCTTCCAACTGTTCGGGCTGTTAGTGGATTTAGGAGCAAAACCCGGAAACCAAGAACAATGTGTTGTTGAACCAGTGGTTCATACCCAATCAATCTTAAAAAAAAAAAAAAAGGAAAAAGAGAAAAACCCAGACATTGTTTCCATTCCAGCCTTTTGCTTTCTCCATCAATCCAACAGAAACTCCTATTTTTCAAAAATCTCAAATACCCATTTCAGGAAAACACCTGAAACTGGCACCCATTTCAGCAAATCTGAAAATAACACTGAAATAAGATACATTTTACTTTTTCCATTTGGGGTTTTTAGATACATTTTGCTGTTTTCCATTAGATACATTTTGCAGTTTTCCATTTGGGTTTTTTTGTTTCTTTGTGGAATTTATTAGTGGGTTGTTTGTGTTTGTTGTTGCAATGGTATTTGTTGAGTTATTGGGGGTTATTTTGATCATACAGAGAAAGATTGATTTGGGTTGAGACGGAGAAAGTGGGACAGGAAGGGTTAGATAGGGAGAGAGAGAATGAACAAAGAAATAGGTGGCATTGTGAAGGCCTTTGAAGCAACAGTGCGCAAATCACAAGCAGCAGCAAGGAAAAGGGCAAAGAGCATTTTCACAACAATGTCAGTTGCCCATGTTGATGATGACAGTGAAGCCCCTGGAGAAGCCATTGATACAGAAAAGTTGTTCTCTAGTGGTGATGTTTATACCGGCCAGTGGGCAAATAAATACCCACATGGTCAGGGGAAGTATTTATGGGCAGATGGATGTATGTATGTTGGGGAGTGGTTTAAAGGACAAATAATGGGGAAAGGTAAGTTTAGTTGGCCTTGTGGTGCCACTTATGAGGGCCAATTCAAGGGTGGGAATATGGATGGTGAAGGGACTTATACAGGTTCTTCAAATGATTCATATAGAGGGAAATGGGTTATGAATATGAAGCATGGAAAAGGAACTAGACATTATGCCAATGGAGATCTTTATGAAGGGAAGTGGCGCCGTGGAGCGAAAGATGGGCAAGGGAGGTATAATTGGAATAATGGTAACCAGTATATTGGACACTGGAAGAATGGGAAGATGAGCGGCAATGGGACAATCATTTGGGCTAATGGAAATCGATACGATGGGTGTTGGGATGGTGGAGTTCCTAAAGGAAATGGGACTTTTAGATGGGCAGATGGGAGTTTTTATGTGGGTGTTTGGAGTAGAGACCCAAAAGAACAAAGTGGTACTTTTTACCCTTCAAATGCAGATATGGTTGGGATCCTCAACAAGTGTTTGCTGATTTGAGTGAATGTCAAGTTTTTCCAGGAGAGAAGATTTCGGTACTCCCTTCAAAGAAAATGTTCAGTTGGCCTAGTGGTGATGGAGATGGCGGGCATAAGCAGTCTATTTGGAAGAATGGAAAAGTAAGTGATTCAAAACCAAGACTGAAGAGAATGTCAATTGACTGGAGGGTTCACGGTGGTAATGCTCATAGTTGGGGTTCCGAAGCTGATGCTGCCTCTGAAATTGATAGCAGAACTTCAGGGTCAGGAAGAGAAGTAGATGAAGGTGTAGAGAATCTCCAGATTGATGATTCAGATATGTTGAGAGGGACTCCAAAGAACATCAAAATACAACCCACAAGGAGACAGGGGGAAACAATATGTAAAGGCCATAAGAATTATGAGCTCATGCTCAATCTGCAGCTTGGAATAAGGTATTAACTGAACTAATGATGGTTAGCTATTATATTATCTTGATGTTCTGCTGTGGTTCTACAAGATGGCACATTATTTACTTTTATCCTTATTTTGTCATGAATAAATGATTACCAAAAATATATTTGGTTAATGGAACAGGTTATCATTCTTTAATTGATAATGTTTGTGTACTCTTTTATCTTTTCTGTAACTAAAGAATTTTCTTCTAATGATTGGTTTTGAAAGTCTTGGAACTTCAATTCTGTTTTCTTCTATTGTTTCAGCAATATGCTTTTACTTCCTTATAACAACTATTACTTCTGTGAAATTTTTATTTTTGGATATTATATTTTTAAAATTTTTCTCCCATGGCTTCATATATATCAATTTCTCTTCTTCTTGTATTAGGTAATAACATCAATCAAAGGATAGTTCGAAAATGCAATATTAGATCTCTGATTCCATATTCTTTCTATTTGCAATTATCAGAAAATAAGTTAGTTACTTGTGGTAACTTATTTTCTAGACATTAGAGAATATTGCTAATTGCTAACGATGCTGTTTCCATTTGGGGGAGATGGGGTATTCTCTTTGGTCATATGGTATGTGAGTGCTAGAAAGTAGATGCTGGTTTGTCCATAAAACCTACCTAAAGTGGCTTGTGTTGTACTGAGAGTGAAGTGTGCCTTAATTGAAACAATTTCATGTCAATGCTTAAAGTCCTCTTCCTCTTCCTCTTCTTTTTCCATATATAAATGTTTTGGGCCAATATTTACATTCTTCATGGTTTTATTAGATCTCTATCCATATTTGTACATCTTTCTGCTAGTGACTATAACATGAGGTTCCACCACAAAGGCATTCGGTAGGAAGGCCTGCTCCTGCTACGTCTCTTGATTTAAAGCCTACAGCTTTTGATACCAAGGAAAAGGTATGGACCAAGTTTCCTCCTGGAGGATCCAAGTATACACCACCTCACCAATCATGTGATTTTAAGTGGAAGGATTACTGCCCATTGGTTTTCAGGTCAGAATTTTGACATTTCATTCAGTAGTAAAGTATATTCTCATTTGTGCATGCTTTTTTTTCCACGTGTTTGTACTTGTGTGGTTTGGTATCTACGCGTAACCAACAGTAAGAAATAAGAATTGAAGCTCTAACTCCCACCTCTTTATTTCTTATGACATGCCTGGGTCTGTATATGTAAGGACCTAGGATTACTGAATTCATTTGAAATAGAGGATTCTAATTTTGGACTTTCTTAGTACGAATAAGCGGAAAAAAATAATTTGTTGGGAGATTTTTAGAAATTTGATACAAACCCGTATTTGTAATCTTTTCAAGCTAAATAAAATTATTATTATTATTTCATTTTTTCATGTTATGCACTATTTCTAGTGTTCATGGCTTAATGATTTAAAACCAATATGCTTTCAGGACTCTTAGGAAGTTATTTAAGGTGGATCCAGCTGATTACATGCTTTCCATATGTGGGGACGATGCTCTTCGTGAGCTCTCAACCCCTGGGAAAAGTGGAAGCTTCTTTTACTTGTCCAATGATGACAAGTACATGATTAAGACCATGAAGAAGTCAGAAGTTAAGGTGTGTGTACTCTGCCTTTTAACATTTTCATAGTCTAATTCACTTTCTCCAATTATCCTTTCCCACTTACTGGATTAGGATTTTCAAGAACAGTGAAACTTTCAGAATTACCATGATGTTAATACTCCCTTTGTTCCAAAATTAGAAATAATATTAATTTCCAAGCATATACTAACATTCGCTAGAAATGTTGTAGTGATGGCGTGATAGTAGTCAATTTATATAGAATATAATTAATGGCATGTTACGATGTCACTGTATACTTTCAAACTAGAAATTTATCTCTAATTTTGAATGGACTAAAAAGAAAAATTTATCTCTAATTTTGGAACAAAGGGAGTTTTACATAATCTTGTTCTGCCAGCGGTGAAGTCTAGATATCCTCGTCAAAATGCAAAGAACAAAATGTTTCATAATAAATTTCTGAACAAAAATGAGAATTTAAGATTCTTTTAGCATACGTGTTCTCATTCTCAAAACTCAAATTTTTCTCAAAAAAATTGATGAAGTTACCACTGAATTCTAATTTTAAAGTAACTCTAGAACTTTTCATGAGGTTTTCAGAAATAATTACTGAGTTCTGATTGATTGAAAACTATTTTACTTGATTGAGATCAGGTTTTAAAGAGGATGCTTCCAGCCTATTACAGTCATGTTCGAGCTTTTGAGAACACTCTAGTGACCAATTTTTTTGGTCTTCACTGTGTGAAGTTGACTGGGGCTGCTCAAAAGAAGGTATTCCTTGTAAATAGATCCCACTATGAATTTCAAGATTTTGTCAGAATAAACTCCCAAATAAATATTGAGCTAATATTTTGGCACTAATGTGCCAGGTGCGATTTGTAATAATGGGAAATTTGTTCTGTACTGAGGTACCGATTCACAGGCGTTTTGACTTGAAAGGCTCTTCTCATGGCCGAACAACTGATAAACCTGAAGCTGACATTGATGCAACCACAACCCTCAAAGACCTTGATCTCAATTTTATCTTCCGATTACGGAGCATATGGTTCCAAGAATTCTGCAGGTGAACTTCTCTCTTTTTTATTGATGCCCTCCTCTTAAGGACAATATAGTATCATAGTAGCTTCCCTGGGAGTAAGATATTACAAGAAGATTGAATGTGCATCACTGCAAGCTTCCTTTTAAAATAGCATGAAGGTGGGACAACACAAGAAGATTGTGAACCAAAACAAGTTTCAGCTTATTTAAGACAAATTTTCAAAGTCATTTTAATACCTATCTTTATAACAAGTAATCAATTTGCATCATCGATAGATTCCAAAGAAGTTAGTTCCTAAGTTTATTAATTGCTTGGAAAAAGGGAACAAGAAGCATCTTGGTTGCAAAAGATTGTTATTTTATTCCGCACACTAAAGATGTAGACTTAAGTAATGCCGAGAGAAAAGAAAATTTAATGTTGCCAAAAACCTAAATGAAACATGTACTTTCTTTGCTCGAGAAAAATAGTAGCAGTGTACCCTTGCAAAGAAAATGGTAGTTTATTTAGGACAGAGGAAGTACTATTTTAATGACTCATTGCAAAGGGGAAACATCAATCATGTTATGTCAGAGATAAGTGCTCGTATTTTTGATGTATTAATATGTCAGGAAGAGCCTTAGCAAAGGTATAGCATGTTAAACCCGCTTTGTAAGATGATATAGAACAATAATATTATCGCCTGAATCAAATGGTGACCACTCTTTTCTTTAAGACTATATTCGCCCCTTACTTTGCTACGGGTTACTGCAAATTATTCTCCTAAGATAAGACAGACCCAGATTTTACTCTGTACTAGAATTTATTGTGTAGAAACAAAACTAGCGCAAACTATAAATGAGAGAAAAAATTATAACAAAAATATTTAGAATAATAATTCCTTTGTGGCATCCCAACTATGTTTGCCATATTCTGTAATTTTGGCCGCATTCAAATTATTTACCCAATACTTTAACCCAAGTCCTTAACATTACAACACCTTTCTCTTATCCAACCGAACCAATTCATTTGTTGGCTACATGGATAACATATAACATATTTAATATATACTTTTTAAATAATGAAAATATCCAACAATCCTCCCCTATTTTCATAATCTTACAATCATTTTCCTTTGACCTTCTTCTTTCTCTTATTAGTATCTTTCGAATTGAACCTTTACGTAGTCTATATCACAAAGTATCTGAATTCTTAGTTGCGTTAGTTTTGAACTAAGAAATCTTAAAGTGACACATTGCTTAATAGACATATACTATATCCCTTATAGTTTAAGGAAACCCAACATATTTATTGTAACACCCCCTAACATAACAAAACTGATGAATTTAATAGCAAAGCTTAAAGCCACAAAAGAATAGTCTTAATATCTGATTCATACCACAAGTCAACCATAATAAATAACAAAATGACTCAAACCGCAATCTAAAATCATTATTACAACTCCAAACATACTATTGGATCACAACTTAAACAAAATATCTAAATCATTTGGATAAAAGGAAGCTCTCGTCACACTTGCCCTTGATCCCCCTGATTACCTGCCGGAAGAAAAACACAGCATGAGCTAAATGCCCAGTACGGATATAGAATACAAATAATGAACCGAAATAACTAACTCAATTAAATGAAATGAGACGAAATGAAACGAAATAAACAAAACTAACACAACGAGATAATAGGCTGAATCAAATGGCTGGGTGTTATTTCATACCGAGCTCAGAACAAAACAAAATATACCTTGCCACACAGGCAAGTCAAATAATGCCACACAAGCAAATCAAATAATGCCACACAGGCAAATCACACACGTTAGACCGCGAATCCAATGCATGTAAAATCGGAAGGCGTGTTTGGCACAAACATCACCAATCCGCAGAACAGAACAGAAAACTAGGATTGACCCATACGCCTCCCACAACAAAACACCAAATGACTAACTCCTAACGGAGCACAAAACGGAGACGCCGTTGGCTGATCACACCGCCACGGAAGGTGTCACGCCCTCCTCGGTGCGAAGAGGACATGCACATGGTACCCCGGTGGTTATAACTTCGGTATACCCTACGGTACATTCTAACAACAATACCATGTCACAACACATGCGACGTAATATTAACCTGAAAGGGTTCCAACATATACGTATTAAACCCAAACGAATCATCAACACAAAGTCTCCAAAATATTAACATGTACATCACTACAAATATCAAAATAAAATTTAGACATGATACGCTAGTCTAAAGAGTACAAATATGAGTTCTAATACAACGCCCAAACAAATATATCACAATAAATTGACAAGGAATAATTATGAGAGGCAACACTAAATTTCAAAACGAATAACGAAACGAACAACTTAAAAATAAAAGAGTCTCGCTGAAAGAGTACGGAATTCGTACCTGGATTAAGCAATGTAATACCCAAAGTATATTCCAAAAACTCGTTTAGACTCTCTTCGTTCAATCTAAATAATTTAATAAGATTTTATTACAATCCAATGATTAATAACATAATACAATTAAATTTTATTATTAAAAAAAAATTATAACTATGTCGAAAAAATTAATTAATTCAAATTAATATATATAACTTCAATTGATTTATTAATTCTGTTACAAATTTCATGACCAAAAGTTTATTAACATATAATATATATATATATATATATATATATATATAATATGCAACCTACATGATATATATAATCCTCATATATTCCAAAGTAGCTTTTATTTGCACAATGATTAGCAATTTGATGTAAAAAAATCCTTATATACGATCTGTCTATATATATTAGATAAATAACATATCCTCCGTTCCATACCAAGATATTCATACTGCATAATATAATCAAATAATTCAGTTCACTCTTTTACTTTATATAATGACCGCCCATCACATATGTATTGCCCATCACATGTATAGTAATTATAAGAACTTACTTGATCTTGAAAAAAAAATGAGACTCTACTCCTATGTTTCCCACAGCACAGGCGCCTCCTCCGTTTGTTTATCAGACGAATAACCAACGAAAAATTATATAGGGTTTGTGTTAGGTTTGTAATATTCATGAGCGCAATCAAATTGCATAAATAAGCGGAAACGTAAAAAAATCAGAGTTATAAAATTTTACAAACCATATACCCGGATCACCCTTTATGCACAATTATTAATTAAACTAAAAGATAAAGAATAAAATCATACCCTTGAAGATCGAGCTTCCTCGAATGCAAGTTCACCTCCAAATCCTTTCGCGTTCAACTTGAATTCACCGGGTTTGGTTCCTTCCTTTGATCAACGTTAGCCACCCAAGTGTTTGGCCTCTAGAGGTGATCCACCAAGGAAGAAGAAGGATTCAAGAAGATGGGTGGTTGGCTATACCCTAGTTTTTCTATCTCTATAGAAAAGGAGCGTACTCTCCAACCATTGGAATTATAACGTAGTCTTGATGTCTGATATAAGACTCCTCTTATAAAGATATCAGGTAACCCTATTAAAATAAGGTATTATTTAATTAAACGCTTTTAATTAAAGGGGCTCCCTAATCTTATTAGGGATAATTAATTAAACTCCTTTAACTAATTTTTCTTCTTAATCCAATTAGGAATAAATGAGAGTACTTATATTAAATTGATTCCTAAACTCTTTTAGAAATTAAAATAATAATAATAATTGTAATAATATTAATAAGACTCCTCTTATTAATGTATATTTAATATTTCTAAAATATTAAATAATAAATATTAAGCTATTTAATTTATTCTATCACCATAGATTAAATTAAATATACATAACATATTATTACGATTATGCCATTAACTTCTTAAATAATTATTCTTCCTTTTATGGTGTGACCCTTTAGGTTCTCCATATTAAACCTATTGTGAATAAATCAATTAGAATAATTCTAATCTTATTTAAATAAATAAATTAAACAATTAACTTATTTAAATAAATAATATTTATTCTACAATAGGGATAAGCCTCCTAGCGATCAACGACTTTCCGGATAATATAGATTTCAACATTAATCATAAAAGAACCTTTGAGTAAATAGTTACTTAAATCTGATTCAATTATTCCACCATCTGATGTCCCAATTAAATATAAGACATGGAATTATTGTCAAGTCTTATTTTATTTAATTATATGTATTTCGACTCTTAAATGCATGACTCCAAATAATGCAAATTAGAAACTTCTTTCTAATTTCATTACTCATGCCAAGGACTACTGGGTTGTCATTTATCGAATCACATAGACACAATTCTCTTCTTTTAATAGAAGTGGTAGATTCTTTATCGATCATACATTATCTCCATGTATAACTTATTATACCCAAGCATACCCTTTGATATACCCTAAGGGTCTTAAGGAATAAGTCAAAGTATAACTCAAAGATACACAAGATACTACGATGATCTCGAGTCCAAGGATCACTTGACTACTATCACTACTGAGAATTCCTATTGACAGCAAATAAAACTCCATTAGGTATTCCTTAGCGAGCCACGCTCGATGAACTTATTCTCTAATAAGCACCTACATACTTGCTTTAGTGTCTCCACACAAATGATCGTGAGATCAATCATCCTCATCCAACGAAAGCAAGCGATGTATGTACTCAATCTATCCTGATTCACTAATCCCCAATTTAGTAATCCAACGATTGGGAACTATTTTAGTTTTAAGCTTTCTAAGAATTTAGATCTCATTAGAATGATCATCATCATTATTCTAAAAGCATTGCTTAAAACTATGAGTTTATCACATATTATAAAACAAACATCACGTAGATAATTAAAAGCCTTTAATAAATTAATACTTTTATTAATAAATGAATAAGATTGTTACAAAGTATATGCTTTATCATCAAACATGATTGGCTTGTGCATACTACTTTTAATCTCCCACTTGCACTAAAGCCAATCGTGGTACGGTATCTTATACTCTTCTTCTACTAAGTGACGATTATCCTGCCATTGGATAAGCTTTAGTTAATGGATATGTAATGTTGTTCATGAGAGTCCACTATCTCTATAGTGATTTCCCATCTTTCAATGATTCTAATAATCAAATGAAAGTGCCACAACACATGTTTAGATCCAAATGAGACTTAGAACTATTCCTAGTTACAGTAATGAACTTTTAATCCAAACAATCAATTTGTAGCTTCATTTATAGCTATATACTTTGTCTTTATCACTAAACAAAGAACTCTTTCATTGTTTGGAACCTTTCGAATTCAACTTTGCACCACCTGTTTAAGGTAACCTTTAACTTAAAGTGGATTTTTCTCGTCGTCTTGTCTGCATCTCGAAAAACTTGAGTCTGTTAAGCCCTCTAGTTTTAATTAAGACCCAAGATAAATTTTAATCACATCTTTAGTTTCTGCTAAGTACTTTAAGATGTTTTTCACCGTCTGACGTTGATCTTCTCGAATATGGACCGATCAACATCGGTCTCGTACATTTCATTGCATACATGATTGTCACTCATGCGACCTCTCTTTTTCAAGAGTCATGGGGGACTATTAAGAGATACACTCCATAGCTCATCGACATGAGACATCTCTTGAGTTTGTCATGCTAAACGACTTTAGCATCAAATGAATATACGTTCCTTGGGTTAAGTCGAGCATCCTCTTAAATCTATCTATATAGATTTATATCCCCAATTAAGATACTCTTCCAAATCATTCATGGAGGAATGTTTAGACAACTTTATCTTTACCGATTGTAGCGTTGGTATGTCATTCCTTATCCGTAGTATATCAACATATAGTACTAGGAATGTCACGATGCTCCCAATCGACCCTTTGTACACACTAGGTTCATTTTATTTTTGATAAAATCAAACTCTTTTGATTGCCTCATCAAAACGAATGTTCCATATTTGAGAAACTTGCTTGATCCATTTCTCCGAGTGTTCTACGACACTTACCTCATCGTATGTAATCGGATCATCATCTTCTATGATGTGTACCTCATCATCATCATCTATGATGAACCCATACCTCCTGTATATCTTGGTGCTTATTCCGTTTTACGATTCAATTGTGGTATAATAGGTCTATCTACGGGTTCCTCTTATTTGATTTATAGTATTTTGTGGTTCTTGAACTCTTGAAGATCTATTATCCTCCCACTAGCCCCTTTTAATGATAAACACCTTTATCTTAGAAGGCGGCGTGTTTCGTAGTAAACACCTTTTGCTAAGTAGAAATATAGAACATATACCCTAAACTTACTTTAAGATGTCCCACAAATCAGATACATGCCAAATCTTGTCCCAAGCTTATCCTTCAAACCTTTTCACATAAGTTGACAACCCTTATCTTAACATACTTAAGATTAGGAATCCTCCTCATCCATAACTTTTATGGAGTCTTGAAATGGATTTTGAGGTTACCATTTTCGTAGATATGCAGCCATTTCTAGGACATTATCCCAGAAGGATACTGGAATGTCGGTAAAATAATTATGGACCGTACCATGTCCAACAAGGTATGATTTTTCCTTTAGATACATCAATCAATTATTACGTATCAGGAGGCGTCCATTATGAGAAAACCATTTGAGATGATCTAGAAACTTATTGCTCAAGTATTTATTCCTTGATCTAATCAAAGAATCTTAATACTTTGTCAATTTGTTTCACTTTTGAATTCTTTGAACCTTTCAAATAATTCACACTTGTATTTTAGCAAATACACACATTCAACTCTTTGAATGATCATCTCCTTTTCTCATACTAATTTGTTCAATATGCAAAATTATTTTCATGTAAGTCAAGTATACAAAATTTATTAAGTAATATTCCAGTCCTATACAAAACATTATTATTATAAATAGAACAACAATTGTTCTTAAATATAATACCAAAGATGTCATTGTCCAACAATAAAATGGAAATAATGTTTCCAACGAGAACTGGAATACAATAACAACTTATTGACTTAATAGACTTGCCCGTAGGCATTGCTAAACTATAAGTTTCTATGGCTAATGTAGCAACCTTTGCTTCATTTCCATACATAAGATAATTTATCTTTGTTTAGCTTTCTACTTCTTCTTGGTCCCTTCATAAATCTATATTTATGATAACCAAAGTCGATATCCAATATCCAAGTAGAACCTTGACTTAAAAAAAAATTTTATTTTAAATCTTGAACAAAATTGTATTTATGGCCTAGAAACTTCATTAAGCTTCTTTGGTTAGCCTCTGCAAGATGCTTCTTCTTGCAGCTTTCTTTCCGATGGCCGGGCTTATTGTAGTGGAAGCAAACTCCTTTGCTTGTCCGTGATCGATTTTGTTCTTATTATCCTTTGTTTATGCCTTTCTATTTACCTTCTTTGAATCGTTCTTCTTTTCGGAAGATCCTTTGGCCCCTACCAAGAAGACTTGGTCTTTCTTGGTTGAAAGTGACTCTCAACATTTTTCAACATGTTAAGCAAATCAAATAAGGCGATATCTAGCTTGTTCATATGAAAAATTCACAACAATTAATGAAAGGAGTCCGGGAGTAAGTGCAAGATCAAATCTTGGCTCAACTCTCCATCCACGATGAAAACCCAAATTGTCTAATTGATCAATCAAATTGATTATGTTAAGGACTTTTATGCATCTTATAGTGCCATCGCCATTCTAGATCGGAAGAGCTCCTTAGATATCCGATATCTATCGGTCTACTTTCCTCACCATCAACTACTTGATGTGCGGGAATATAAGTAAGAAAGCATCCATAGTTTCATCTCGACGCCAAGCTCAACTCGTGGATGCTTAGCATGATGCGTCGAGCCAATCAGCATCATTTTGCCACTTTCTAAAAGTAGCAATCTCTTCCTCGAGGCATTATGCGCAACCATTGCGAGGATAGGCGATTAAGGACATAAGATAGCTTTTCAAATGGCATGAGAACTATTCTCATATTCCTTAACCAATCCATTTAATACGGTCCGATTAAATAACATCTAATATATTTCGCAGATGATAGTAATTAAGACATTGTAAAATTTTGTAAATGAATTTGTAATTAACAACATTTTAACATACATTCTTTTATTAATTACCAAAATAATTTAGGTCTTGTTTTAAATTGGTATCTCCCACTATTTTCTTCAAACTATATTACCTCACTTATATAGTTCTAAACATCTAATTAAAGATTTGCTAGTGAGAATAAGGATCCCATTTCAAATGTATATAAATTGTGGTGACCTGACAAACTATATATAAATAAATAGGTGATTTACTCTTGTTAATTACATCAACTATGCAACTCCTTGTATTTTTGCCTCTTAGATTATTTTGATCAAGTGGTGGCACATCCTAATCAAAATTATCCAAGTTAAGTCCAACCTAAGACTCCATATTTCAAAAAGAAAAATATCATCCTTGTGGTGACACAACAAAACAATATTGTTCAATTTTCTTTATAAGCATTAAATGTGATAAATTAACATCTTAAATACTTAATATTTGCCTTGTGGTGACACAACAAAAACTCATATTAAATATTTAACACTCTATTAATTTTATCATGCTAGAAAGGCGACGTTCGATATTCCAAATATCTTTGAACGCTTAGGACTTAATATAAAAAATATTTGAGGGGTTTGTTATTAATTTGTCTCATCTTGTTTAGCGCAAGCATTTATATATATATATATAAAATACGCGTCGTATTAATTAACATGCGAAGCGTGTTTGCATAATATATAATATATATATATATATAGTATAAGCATGCATATATAATACTATATTCTACCCGGATTGATTATGGACTTTTATTCTAGTTTGGTTCACTAGAGCCACCAAGTGAACCAAAAGGTCAAACCCTAGGGTGTAAGAAATAATATTTAAATATAACTATTACATTTAAACCCTGGCTCCATTACAAACGGGTCTTCAAGCGCTC
Source organism: Panax quinquefolius (assembly GCA_020205615.1). Lineage (NCBI taxonomy): Eukaryota > Viridiplantae > Streptophyta > Magnoliopsida > Apiales > Araliaceae > Panax > Panax quinquefolius. The sequence continues at coordinate 85,488,119 of CM035157.1, read as the reverse complement.
CTTGTGCCTTGATCTCTAATTCTTCAAAATTAATTCTAACTATTCTATTACAAAACTATTTAAAATAAATAGAAACCTTGATCGTGAATCGAGGGAAGTACATAGGAGGAGATAGAATTTACATTAAGAAAAAAATTAGAGAAGACGAGGTACATGAGACCCCATTTAATAAAACCCATACATTCACGCATCCAACTAAAATAAAATCCAATCACATTGGTCAATAGTCCATAATCAATCCCATTTATTATCATACACATCATCATATGCATCAATAAATAACATTCATCTTATGAATAATAAACATTTAATATATATATTGATATCATTTAATGGGCAAATTTAGTTAAGATAAAATCTAATTTTGAATCAAAATAAACTCCTTTATTTTAATCCAAATTTAAATCAAAATAAAACTATTTTATTTTAATTTATCCAATTTTGAATAAAATAAACTATTTTATTTTAATCAAAATCTTTAATTAAAATAAACTCCTTTATTTTAATTAATTATGGAATCCATTCCATGTAAAAAAAATTATTAAAGGAAACACGGATTATCTTTCCTATTCACAAATAAACTCCTTTATTTTGAATAATATGAAATCTTATTTCATATCTAAATAAACTCCTTTATTTAAGGAAAGATCGATTCTTTTTCCTATTCACAAATAAACCTTTTATTTTGAATAATATGAAATCAAATTTCAACTCCAATTAGTTATCATGGAATCCAATTCCAACTCTAATTAGTTAGCATGAAATCTAATTTTAAAATTAAAATAAAATTTTTATTTTAAAATTAAAATAAACTTTTATTTTAAAATTAAAATAAACTTTTTATTTTAATTATAAAATAATTAAGAATATATATATATATATATATATATATATATAACTATTATATATATATAATATATAAGTAATCAAGTTATGGAATCCGTATATATAATATATATACAACCTGTAACTATATATATATATATACGGTTATAATCCTAATTTCCTTGATTTCCGTGCACATCATATATAATGTTTCTTGTTGCTTCAATGATTCACGGGTCCTTTATAATCTAAATGATTCCGTGCACATGAATGCTCCTGCCGAATCCCTTGTTCAAGCATTACATGAAATCCGTGACACCAGTAACTAACTTATATCAGGTGACCATCACCAGGGGCGGCACCCCAATGTTTTATAGAAGAAATCATATAAAACAAAAGGAGGATATCATATATATATAATCCATACTGCTGCCATGAAAAACCGTGAATCCCTTGTTCCTTTTCAAATGAAGACAATCCTGATTCCCTTGAACACTCACGTGAATATGATTAGAAACTGACTTCTTTTTCTTTGGCCACGTGAATGCTTCATGATATCCCTTTAATAGGAATCACCATCCACATTATATATTATAACGGTTTTTCCTTTTTTTTTTTTTTTAATAAATTTTATACAACAAAATTATGCCCAATAAAATTGTTCTAAACACATATCAACATACATATCAAATCTGAACAATTAATAATTCGCATAAAGGTTTGGCTCTGATGCCACTGTTAGGTTTGTAATATTCATGAGCGCAATCAAATTGCATAAATAAGCGGAAACGTAAAAAAATCAGAGTTTTAATACAAATATCCATGCACTACGGGCCAAGGAGATTCATGTATTCATCAATGGTCATGATCATGCCAACAACTGTCCATCAATGCACTACGGGCTAATGAGGACTTTTTATCACATCATTTGTAACATTACGGTCACGATTATAATGAATAATCCTCGTCATAATCATACCAAGTCCATCTACATGCACTACAGCCATGATGACTTTCAACATAATATAAACATGAGAATGATGACAATGATATAAAAATTCAATAAAACAAGTTCAAGATTTAATTTATCCAGAACCAATAACGTCCAAATTGTCAACGACATCGCTTTATAGAGTAAAATTCAAGAATGCTCGGAAGAATATTTCCATGAAAAGATCTTTGGATGAAGCGAAAATATCAAGGATATTTCACTAATTTCATGGAGTATAGAAGTCAAAACATTAACCAATGAGTATAATAAAGAATGGAATAACAAAAGAAATCACCGAGCATGCGATGAATCAGCACATACAAAGTTATTCCAATGAATAATAAATAACGAAACCAGTCAAAGTAAATTAAGACCGCATACGATATTCCAATGTAATAATAAAGAATGGAATAACAACAGAATCACCACGCAATGCGATAGGCCATAGATCGATGCATGTGTTATTCTAACGAATAATAATTAATGGAACTAGTCAAAGTAATACGCACATGCAAACGGGATATTCCAACAAAATAATAAATAATCGGAATTCAGTCATGCGTAAACGCATTGCATGTGCCAATGTAATAATAAAAATGGAATAACGAAAGAATTTCACCATGTATGCGGTACTTGGCGTGTATATATTATTCCAACATAATGATAAAGAATGGAATAACGTAAGAATTTCACCAAGTATAGGGTAGCATGCGTACAAAAGTTATTCCAATGAATAATAAAGAATGTAATAATGTAAGTTCTCTTCATGAATACGAAAGAAATAATACCCCTTACCTTAGAAGAAACTGGATATAGGAGTAGTGAAGTAGCGAATACTTTTCTTCTTTCTCTCTATAGTTTCTCTCTCTCAGAGTTTCGATTGAATTCGTAAGAAATAATGAAGGAATGAGCTTCTATTTATAGGAAAATGGACTGAATATTAACTAATTCATGAACGGTCCAGATTGATTTACTTTTGAACGGACGGTCCATATTGATTCACTATGCAGTATTAATAAAATATTCTAATAAAACAAAATTTTTTAAATAAAATATAATATATTCTATTTATAATCTAATAAAACGAATAACTTTATAAAAGTATTACATTTTATATAAAAAGATTTTACTATCGCAAAACACTATCGCATAATAAAATATAATATATTCTAATTATTATACAATAAAACAAATAACTTTATAAAAGTATTACATTTTTATATAAAAAGATTTTACTACGAAAAACACTATCGTAATAAAATATAATATATTCGAATTATAGTATAATAAAACAAATAACTTTATAAAAGTATTTTGTTTTATATAAAAAGCTTTTCTATTTTATTACATTAATAATACTAATAAAACAAAATTTATATATATAATAAATATATATATATAAACTTCCGTGACTTCATAAAAAGACACCTCAATATATTTAACAACATTTATCATCATTATTATAATTCACAATATTAATCGACAAGGTCGCTTCCCTGTGAAAGAGAGGGCTTTCCAATAAGGATTTCTCCTATCAAGCTTGATTAGGTGACCAAACCTCTCGTTGGTAGAACTTCAGACATCGTTAATATTGCAAATAATAATATTAATAATCGTCATCTCAATTATTGATTTAATAATATATAAAATATCAACAATAATTGAATCAAATAACGTGAGATACTTATCAACACATTCTTCAAGCAATAATTGAACAAAATTGAGTGACTTTTCACGTAAGCATCAATACGGGTGTTTCAACAGTTAACGGTAAACTTCCGCCGTTATTTTCATAAAATATTTTTTATCGCTTTTCTCAATCCGAATGATAATTCCATTAATAGGGTCCACTAATGATTGTGCCGTCGCATCTAAATATTCCCCGACCAATCGAATATTATATAACAACTTGCGTACTTTGCAAAATTTATAAATATTACCCACAACTATAACATTATATCAAGTTCACTCCAAAATATTTCGAGAAATTTAAATTTTTATTCATAAAATTTGGGGTCTCACATTACATATTTTAGTCCACATAACTTAAATACAATTTGACCCAACTAAAAACAAAGTCCAATTAATATGTTTTAAAATAAAATAATTTTTATTATTTAATATTTATTTTTTTATTTTTATTTTTATTTTTTTTTACTGGGTATTACATTTATGGCCTTGTGTTTACATCTTGGGTTTCGTAAGTGACTTAGAGACAAGCCTTAAGTCTCACAGAAGCGGCCCTACTTCCTTCACTTACATATGTGAATCTAATTAGATGCACTTGTATGACCTGCATCCACCAAACCGGACATAGATTCATTAAAGGTTTATCCTACCCTCTTTGTTTTCCATTCAAGCATACGCTAACTTTGAGATGATTTCGAAGAATTTCTTCTTCATACTTGTCTTGTGTTTAACTGGTTATTACTATAAGTATTTTTTTCATTGAATTAATATAGTAGATGTTACTCTAATATTTAGTTGGGCTCCACTTATAGGTTACCTCTAATTTAAAGGCTTTAAACTCATCTCCCTAGAAGTCTTATATATTACATCCTTGCCTAGGCCTTTTGTAAAAGGATCCGCCAAATTTCCCTTTGATTTGACATAATTAAAGGTAACAACCCCTTTATTGATTTGCTCCCTTACATAATTATGTCTTAAACTTATATGTTTTGACTTCCCGTTATAAACCTTGTTATAAGACCGTGATAATGTTGCCTCATTATCACAATATATTGAGATAGTTGTCATTGGCTTGGACCAAATTGGTATCTCAAATAATAAATCCTTAAGCCATTCGGCTTCTTTTACAGCAGTTGATAATGTAACAAACTCAGATTCCATAGTTGAATGTGTTATCAAGGTTTGTTTCTTGGAACCCCAAGAAATTGTCCCTCCTCCTAAAGTGAATATCCATTCACTTGTAGACTTTATTTCATTCGAATCTGTTATCCAGTTTGTATCTGTGTACCCTTCTACCACAGCTAGATATCCTGTATAGCATAATGCATAGTTCATCGCGCCTTTAAGATATTTAAGTATCCTTGATACTGCATTCCAATGAACTTGAACTGGATTATGAGTAAACCTACTCAATACTTCAACCACAAATACTATATCAGGTTTAGTACACTACATTGCATACATTAGACTACCAATTACACTTGCATACTCTAACTGAGATATGTTATTCCCTTTATTTGGAAATAACTTAACAGAATGATCATATGGGGTAGAGGCTATCTTGCAATTCTCATGATTAAACTTCTTTAATAACTTCTCAGTATAATGAGACTGAGTTAAAGAAATGGTATCTTGAGACCGCACAATTTTAATACCTAAAATTTCATTAGCCTCCCCCCATATCTTTCATATCAAAGGTAGCAGACAAGAATGCTTTATTTTCTAATACTACTTTTTCACTAGTACAAAAAATAAGCATAGCATATCATCAACATATAAACAAATTATAATACCAAAATCTTTACTAAATATAGAATAAACACATTTATCCGATTCGTTTATTTTAAACCCATTGGAAACAATCATTTGGTCAAATTTTTCATGTCACTGCTTAGGTGCTTGTTTTAGACCATATAAAGATTTAACAAGTTTACAAACTTTTCTTTGTTGACATTTCAAAACAAACCCTTCTGGTTGTTCCATATAAACTTCCTCTTCTAAATCACCATTTAGAAAAGCAGTTTTAACATCCATTTGGTGTGTAACAAGTTTATGAATCGATGCTAATGCAATTAATAATCTAATGGTACTAATTCTTGTTACTGGAGAATATGTATCAAAGTAATCAATTCATTCCTTTTGCTTAAAACCTTTGGCTAACAGTCTAGCTTTATATTATCAATGGATCCATCTGATTTTCTTTTCCTTTTAAAGATCCATTTACAGCCAATAGGTTTACAACCAGGAGGTAAATCCGCTAAGACCCAAGTCTTGTTACCCATGATAGAATCCATTTCATCATTAATAGCTTCTTGCCAATAACTTGAATCTTGAGAAGACATTGCTTCCCTAAAAGTCGATGGATCTCTATCACTAGAATCATGCTCAGTCACAAAAACACTAAAAGAAACAATATCATCCATGTTTCTTTCTACTAGGTACATGTAGAAATCAGGGCCATAAGATTTTTCTATCCTTGCTCACTTACTTCTTGGTTCTATTTCTTCAGTAGATATAATAAGTTCCATTTCATCACTTGGTTTATGATGAATTGTTTCTTGATCCTATTTATCAGTGTCTTCTCTTGACCTTTTCCTAAAGAATGAATTCTCAAATAACTTAACATTTCTAGACTCCAAAATTATATTTAGGCTAACAAAATATGTGGATTCCATGGTCAAGAATTTATAGTCTTTGCTATTTTGTGCATGGCTTATAAAAGTACACTCAATTGCTTTAGCTCCAAGTTTAAGCCTTTTAGGATCTGTTGGGTCATAATCTTTTTCCTTATTGGGCCAGACTCAATGGGCTCCTCCCTTGGATTATGTTATTCTTGTCCTGATTGGTCCGAATGATTTGGGCCCAATTACTTGATTATTTCGTTGGGTCCTTTCGGTTGGATCCGGTCGTTTGGGTCATTTCCATTATTTGGGCTTAGTCATTGAATTGGCCCATTATACAAATTGTCACTTAACCCAACTTTGACTGGTAATCATTATGCCAAATGATAGTTGACTACTATGTCTGCCACCTTTCTCGTGATTTATTATTAATGAGGATGGAACTTCGGATGATGGCGGTGGCAAAGAGTGGTAGCAGTGAGGAAGTATGCTACATACTTTCTACCAAGTGACCGGAGTGGGGAAAAGGTGTCGAGGTGATGGGTGGCACGATGGCAGAACCGGATTGGAGTGCGTGTGGGCTAAGATCAAAAAGAGGGTAAGTAACAAAACATTACACACATTCATATTATTATTCTCTCTCAGACATTAGACATTATTTTTCTCTCCATTGTTAACCTTGTGATCGCCGAATCGACTCTCACGCCGGAAGCTATCCCACGGGGTCGGTAGTCAAGCTTTTGGTGTTGACTTGTTGAATCGCTGGGATATCTGGACGCTAGCGTCTTGGTGATTGGGGCGTGGAGAAAGATCTTGGCGTTAACATTGGCGCTGAAGGAGGCGCTTCTAGTGTCCCGGTATTCTTTAATCACAAATTGTAGTTGCTCTCACGCCGGAATCCATGGTGAAGAAGAGTAGAAAAGCGCTTACTTTAAAGGATAGTGATAGCTATGACTTCATCTACACGATGAGTATATGTCGAGGATTGATTGGGTCCTTCAAAGAGTGCTTCATGCTGGTACGCCATGGCGAGGTTTACGAGGTTCTCGTTCGAGAACCCAAGGTGATGTTAGAAGATTGATTTTGGTCGCCAGCGAAAAACTCGACCATGGTCGGAAAAAGGGTAGAAGGCATACTTGCTTATAAGCTTATACCAAGTGGTGGATCGGCTGACGAATCGATCAAGTTAGAAAAGAAGTCTACACTTTAAAGACATGTCTCGAGGTCAGTCCTCGGGATAGATGAAGACCCAACAACCATTTTCCCGATTGGTAGGGAAGGGTACTCCGCCTATTGGTCTTGGGATTATGGTCGAAGCGAGTAGATGAAGACCCAGCGACCATTTTCCCGATTGGTCAAGAAGGATATTCCGCCTATTGGTCTTGAGATTATGGTCGAAGCGAGTATATGAAGACCCAATGACCATTTTCCTGATTGGTCAGGAAGGATATTCTCGCCTATTGGTCTTCGGGATTATGGTCGAAGCAGAGTAGATGAAGACCCAACAGCCATTTTCCTGATTGGCCGAGGAAGGGTACTCCACCCTATTGGTCTTCGGGATTATGGTCGAAGCAGACCCAGAAGCCGCACTCCTGAGAATCCACCGAGGGCACACCGCCCTGTGGATACTCGTCTTCGGAGATGCCCATCTAAAGCTGCAGGTTCGAATGGAAAAGACAAGACTACTCGGAAGAGACTTTGAGAAGGTTTCTGTCCAAATCGGCAGAAAGATGTTTGCCAATCTTTGGTACGTGGAAAGGACCGAAGAATGCTAAGACGTTCCAGTAGACTTCGGGCTATGAAGACGCCCTCCAGGGAATAAACGACCTATCTTTATTCGGTGCTTTTGTTGGTGAAGCACGCTCCTGCTGATCTATATTATTTGCATCTGGCAGCTAGTTCGTTGGTAGTGGGAGCAGTTTTGGTGCGAGAAGTTGGGGGTAAGCAGCACCCGGTTTGCTATGTAAGCCGTGTCCTTAGGGATGAAGAAATAAGATGACGATAGTTATGGAGAATCTGAAGAGTCCGACAAAACCGTTGCAGTGCTTCGGCAGGATCAGAATTCGTGGGCGTTGTTTGCAGATAAGTATTCTACTTTGGACCCATCTCCCACTATTGAGGGATTTTGGGTGCCGCCCGAAGCTACAGATGTTATTCGGAGGGTTCATGTGGATATTTGTGTCAGCTAAATGGTTCGATCCCACATCAGCCACCAAAAGGCTATATTCGATTTTATCTCCTATACCTCTCACATGCTCTGGGGTAGTCGATCGGGTCCATTGCTTAGGATCAGGTTAACACGCCACTTTCACGGATCAAGTTTAAAACATTCATGAGGACTTGATGGCTTCATCCATAGTCTGACAGGCACAGCAAATGCCACCTCGGTGTTAGGAGGTTCGGGAGGACTCGCTGACCATTCGATGGTAGCCTCTTCGGCAGGTGGACCTTGGACCTTAGACCTTGTCAGGCCCTTCGTGGTAGGCCAGTGTCATCCTTAAGATGTTGTCAGGCCCTGCGTGGTAGGCAATTGTCGACACTTAGACCTTGTCAGGCCCTTCGTGGTAGGCAAGTGTCATCCTTAAGACGTTGTCGAGCCCTGCGTGGTAAGCGATTATCGACACACTTTCCTTACTCACAGCCCTTCGGGTAGGCAAGTGTCATCCTTAAGACGTTGTCGAGCCTGCGTGGTAGTAATTAATCACACACTTAGACCTTGTCGGGCCCTTCGTGGTAAGCAAGTGTCATCCTTAAGACGTTGTCGAGCCCTGCGTGGTAAGCGATTGTCGACACTTAGACCTTGTCGAGGCCTTTCCGGTAGGTAGGCAAGTCATCCTTCGAACCTTGTCGGGGCCCTTCGTGGTAAGCAAGCGTTGTTTTTAGACTTTGCGGGCCCTTCGTGGTAGTAAATGTCATCTCTTGGTTTTATTAGGCCTTTCGGGGTAAACAAATTCCTAATGAAGCGCGATCCTCTCTCACACTTCTAAGAATTAATAAGTATCCCTTTACTTTACTACACGAAATTTTTCTTAAGTGTCGAGTTCGGAATGCCTCATTCTTTAACTTCGTCTTATCTGTTAAATGACATGTTTAGTTGTTAATTAACAGTTCGAGTTCAGTCCATGAAAGAGTTTGTGCATCTTTTCAGTTAAATTAATATTGGAGTATTGGCAGAAAGTAAATGCACCGAAGTCATAAGGAATGAAACCACATTTCATTAATATTTAATCTGATTACAAAATCAGGAACTTTTTACACAAGTCCTATAAATTAAAGAAAGTAAAATTATCTTTAGACAACAGCTTCATCTCCGGAGTCTAGCAAGGATTGATCCAGTTGGGCCGCCACTAGCTTTTCCTTGCCCCGACTTCGGCAATCTTCGTACCCTTCATAATATACTTTCAGAATTTCTGCGCTAAGCTCGTCAGATGTACGATAATCCGCTTGTATCTGCTTGACCAATTCTTCGGTCAGGGGAGGGTCCCGTTCTTGAAGTACCTTTATCTTGCCACGAAGCTTACGACGCTTGGCCTTCTGGACTTTCCTATCAGACCGAGCCTTCGTCTGAACTTCGCTGAGTTGTGTTGATAAGTTTTGATTGACTACAACAAGCCCCTCTTTGGTAGTCCTCAAAGCTTCGGTCTCTGCAACAAAACGAACATTCATGGTAGCTAATTTTTGTTCGCTGGCTTTTGTAGCTAATTCAGTTTCCTTCATATCCTCTTTGGTTTGGGCCAGTTCCCTCTGAAGACTTTCATTGGCATGGAGAACAGATCCACGTTCCTCTCTCTCTCGAGCCAATGTAGCCTTTAGCATATTATTCTCCCTCCTCAGAGTCTCCTCATCAGACTTGGCATTTATATGCTCGGGGCGTAGCGCCAAGATCATGCGTTTACTGCACATATTTGACAAAGATCCGGTCAATTTCAAATATTTAGGCAAGTAAAGAAACGTTTAATCGATAAAACCCTCACTTACCTTTGCGGATAACTCATACCTTCATCAAGAAAATTCCGTTCAGTATGATTATCAAATCGGTGATCATCATTTTCCCGACGAAGGCATCAAAGAGCCGGAGGGAAAGTTAACGTTGTATCTGAGGCCATTAAAGTCGGCGCCCATGGGCCTCATCATGGAATTTCTGTGATGAAGGCCTTGGGGGAAGGCATCGGTTGGTGCGTGAATGGGAGAGGATCCATATATAGATATTTTGGGAAGAAGATTGAGTGGGGTAGGATCTCGAATCGGTAGAGATTCTGAGTGGTGAACTCGGGTGGGCTGTCGGATGGTTGTTTTCTCTTTCGAGATGGTATGCTGCAAAGAAAGTTCGATTCTTTTCTTCTTCATTTACAGTTAAAATCTCCACAGGGTTTGTTGGAGGATGAACAGTTGAAGAAGGTACTCTAAGCTCATCGGGAGTTAAGGGAATGACTTTGGTTCTCAACTTTTGATTCAAGAAGAAGTCGCCACGATCATTTGCGGTGTAGATCTAATAAACTTGTTCGAACTATCTTTGGATTGGCATCTGGTGGTGTTGGATCACCAGTTGGCGGTATTAGGTCGGCGGTTGGTGGTGTTGGATCGATAGTTGGGGGTATCGGATCAACAGTTGGTTCAGATTCAGAAAGAGCTTCAGAGTCTGACGGGATGGAAATTAGTCGAGGCCTTCGGATGGCTCTTTTCTTTCGTCAAAGTTGGAGGACTCTTTCTGAGAGAAGGGGTTCGTCATCTATGGGTGCATGGGTTGGAGGTTCATCTGCTGGTGCTTCAGTAGGTGGGTTGAATTTGGAGGAGGCTTCCGGTTGTGAAGGTTCAAAGATCGACATCTGCAGATTTTCCGATTGCATTGTCTTCTGGATGGGACTTCATGTTGTGAAGAATCGACGGTGGCTTCTACCGGTTTTCCAAATTAACAAATCCTCTAAGTCTTTCATCTCCGGCGGCTTACTTTGATCGAGTTACTACAAAATATTAACGATTCTACATCGTAATCCATATCACAAAATTTGCAAATATTCATAAAATGAATTTGTACTTACGTTTGTCGTCGTCAACCACGCTTGATTGGAAAGAAGTCTATAGTTCCATTCCTCCCTCGGAAATTGTCCAAAAGCTCTATCATCTCGGCCTCACGCGTTCGTGAGACGCGTCTTGAAGTCCGTAGAAATCTTCTCATCGATGGCCCAAATTGTAGAGAGAGATGATTTCGGTCCTTTGATGAAAAACCATCTTTCATGCCATCCTTTATTGCTTGAAGGAGTATTCACTAATGAGCGTCTCTCGAACCTCTCTCCTGGTTTTGAAAAATGCTTGCTTATAGTCTTAAATCCTTTCTCCCTGGATTGGCCGACCTTGTATACAGTAAAGAAGAAGTCGAGCGCAGGTTCGACACCAAGTTCGTGGCATAAAGCTATGAATGCTAAAATATGAATATAAGAGTTCGGCATTAGTTGGGCGAACCCAACACCCAGGAACCCTAATAAAGTTACAACGAAAGCGTGAAGGGGGAATCGGATCCCTTTCTCCAGGATGGTCGTCGTAACAGCCATCCATCCTTCGGGGCGTTGGTACATCTGTTCCCCAGACCTGAGAGCTCTCACCAAATGGGTATCCGGAATGTGGCAACGAGTTCGAAGCCTCTCCAAGTCAACCTCTGTAACTTTCGAGGGAGTGTTGGCATGGAGGTACTGTTCTTTATTCCTGTAGAATGCGGAAGGACTGGGAGAAGATTTCATTATTGGTTTCTTCTTAGTAGTTGTAGCGGTCTGATCAGAACTTGAAGCATTTTTGGTAGAGTTTGGGCTTGGAGGAACAGAGCGGATTGGTGTCACTAGCAGGGGATGACCTTGCTCAGAATCTTTAGAAGCCATTGTTAACGATTTGCAGAGAATACAAATAGGGCTCGAGAGATAGAAAGAAAGTTTGAAAGTCTGAAATTCAAATTGGCAGGTAAAACTGTCAAAATTGGAAAAGTTTATCTTTTATAGTGACGGTTACACGGTAATCGAGGGCGGCACAATTAATTCACAGCAATGATGGTGAATTGGAAGAGGTTTCGTCCGTTTTTGGGTCTAAATATCTTCACCTGAGTGGACTTGTGTCTATTGGGCCTCCCATTTCTATTTCTGATATCAGTTTGGATCGATTTTGTTGGGCTTTGGTGAGTTTCACTTTGGACCTCTTGTGACTTATCCTAATTCGTTATGTCAGGGGCCTATACTGTTTATAGTCTTTCATTAAACACCCTGTTTAATAAAAGACTAGAGGGCAATGTTGGGCCATAATCCTTTTCCTTATTGGGCCAGACTCAATGGGCTCCTCCCTTGGATTATGTTATTCTTGTCCTGATTGGTCCGAATGATTTGGGCCCAATTACTTGATTATTTCGTTGGGTCCTTTCGGTTGATCCTATCGTTTGGGTCATTTCCATTATTTGGGCTTAGTCATTGAATTGGCCCATTATACAAATCGCCACTTAACCCAACTTTGATTGTAATCATTATGCCAAATGATAATTGACTACCACGTTCGCCACCTTTCTGCGTACGGCATTAATGAGGATGGGACTAAGATGACCGGCGGTGGCAAAGAGTGGTAGCAGGTGAGGAAGTAGGCTACATACTTTCGGCTGAAGTGACCGGGAGTGGGGAAAATGTGTCAAGAGGTGATGGGTGGCACGGTAAACCGGGATTGGAGTGCGTATGGGGCTAAGATCCAAAAAGAGGGTAAGTAACAAAACATTACACATTCATATTATTATTCTCTCTCAGACATTAGACATTATTTTTCTCTCCATTGTTAACCTTGTGATCGCCGATACTGACTCTCACGCCGGAGCTATCCCCAAGACTAGTTAGTCATCTGCTTTTGGTGTTGACTTGTTGAACTGTGCAGGATATCGGACGCGTCTTGGTGATTGGGACGTGGAGAAAGATCTTGGCGTTAACAGGATCAATTAACCTTACTAATGTCCTACATCCCTATACCCTTAAATGGTCAAGAGAAGGTTTTCTCTTTTTTCACAATTCATAAGGTGTAATATGAGTTTTCTTATAGGGTATGCGGTTAAGTATATAACAAGCAGTCATTAATTCTTCCCCCCATAAATTTTTAGGCAAACCATAAGTAAGAAGTAATGTATTAATCATTTCTTCAAATGTGCTATTTTTTCGATCTGCCACTCCATTTTGTTGAGGACTATAAGTGACTGTAGTTTGATGAATTATACCATGATTCTCACAAAAATCATATAAGTATTCCCCTCTTTCTATCCGATCTAAGAATTTTAATTCTTCGATCTAATTTATTTTCAACTTCAGCCTTGTAGATTTTAAATTTTTCTAAAGCCTCGTCTTTAGTCATTAATAAATAAATTTGAGTGTATCTAGAGCAATCATCTATAAATGTTATAAAATATCCTCAAATTCACAAATATCGAAATGAATCAATTCTAATAATTGTAAATTTTTTCTACTTTTTTATAAGACTTCTTGACAATTTTAGACTTAAACACATATAACACATTTTTCTAAATCATAAAAATTAATCTTAGGAGTTAAATTAAGATTACTCATGCTACGCATACTTTTATAATTTACATGTCCTAATCTAGCATGCCAAACATTAAAAGTAGAAACCATACATGCAAAAGATGAATTTTCATCAATAACATTTAGTTTGTACATGCCATTAGATTCATATCATTTTTCGACATACATGCCACCCTTGGACAATAGAATAAAATTAGCGTCAAACAAAACTTTTATGCCATGTTTGTTTAAAAGACTAACAGATATAAGGTTTTTCCTAATTTTAGGAACATGAAGAACATCATTAAGAGTGATTTTTTTCTCGGATGATAACTTGAGAACCACCTTGCCTTTGCCCATCACTTTTGCAGTTGATGAATTTCCTATGAACAGTTTTTGACTATCCTTCATAGGTTGATAGGCTTTAAATATTGCTTTATTCTTGGCCATATGCTTGGTTGCTTCAGAATTGATCCACCATTCCATGTCATTTCCAACCATGTTAGTCTCTATGATCATAACAACAATATCTTCATTGCATATTACATTTGCTTGATCATTCTTTTGTTACCTTTGCTTCAAGTACAAAATACATTGTTTCTTGAAGTGTCCTGGCTTACCACACTTCCAACAAGTACTTTTCGGTTTTTTATTTCCGGAAGTGTTATCTTGACCACCACACTTTCTTTTGTTTTTACCCATTGGTTTAGATGCATTTTCTATTACAAGAGTTTTAGCACTTTTGTTTTCGATTTCCAATTTATCCAAGTTTCAAAAATTTTCTTCAACCTGGCGAAATTTAATAAGTTCTTGCATAGTCATTGCATCTTTCTTTTGTTTCAATTCTTTTCGACAATCTTTCCATGAAAATGGTAACTTTGAAATGATTGTCAACACTTGAAACCTTTCGTCAAGGCTATGGCCTTCCGACACAATTTGATTCATAATAATTTAAATTTATGTACTTGCAGCATAACAGATTTGTTATCTATCATTTGATAATCAAATAATGAACTTACTAGAAATTTTTTATTTCTGGTGTCCTCGATTTTGTATTTGTTGTCGAGATCCTTCCATTTCTCTTGTCGTCTTTTCCATGAACTTGGCTTCATATACATTATACAATGAATTGGATAATGCATTTAGAATGTACCCTTTATACATGAAATCATTTTTTCCCAATTTATTCGACTCTTCATTTCTGTCGGTATCTCATTTTCCTTTTCTTCAATTTTCTCTTCATTTAGCACATGAGAGATTTTTAATGCTGTTAAGCAAAAATATATTTTACTTTTCCAACGTCTGAAGAATAATCCATCAAATTTCTTGAGTTTGTTAATTTGATTCAAGTTATTTTTTGCACTGTTGTTCTCCATGGTTAATTTAGTCTTAAGATTGTTGAAACGGGTGCTTTGTAAGATGATATAGAACAACAATATTACTGTCTGAATCAAATGGTGACCACTCTTTCCTTGAGACTATATTCACCCCTTACTTTGCTACACAGGGTTACTACGAATTAGTCTCCCAAGATAAGACACCCTTTGAAGAGGTATGTTAATATCCAAATATCCACAGGCCACATCCCAATTGAGTTGTCATTGGCATCTTACTGTTGGCCTTTTTTTTTTAATAATTATAAGAATGTTGTTGCCATGACTTGAACCCAAGTCCTTAACATTACAACACATTTCTCTCATCTAACTGAACCCAATTCATTTGTTGACTACATGGATAATATATAATATATTTATTATATACTTTTTAGATAATGAAAATATCCAACATAGCATACTTTTTTAGTTTTTTTTATATACACCATTCAGTATACTTTCATTTTGACACTTATTTAAACACAAAAAATGAAATATTGAAGTTCAAATTGTTATTAAGCTATGGTATAGCTTTGTATCTGCTAATTTGTTTCCCTCATAAGCTAAAAGTGTTCCCTTAATGCAGGCAAGTGGAAAGGGACTGCGACTTTCTTGAACAAGAGAGAATAATGGACTACAGTCTATTGGTCTTCACTTCCGTGGAACTTCCAATAAAGAAGCATTGACAACTGAGGATCATGCTTCTGGAGCTGATACTCAAAAAGCAGCTCATCAACTTTCTACGTCAGACATGGAACTTCTTTTCCATCCAGGCCTGTAAATATACTTGTCAGTCATAAACTTAAGTCCCTAGAGTCCTGAAGACCCCGAAAATGAAAACCTTCTTTGCATTATCAATTTAATTTGATATTCATTTTGAAGGATTTTGTTATAAATCAAAATCTATAATACTTCCTCCGCTTTAAATTATAAGATTATTATTGATTTTTGAAACTTCAAAGTCGATTTGAGATATATTCACACTTAAAATTGAGTTGATTCATTAGAAATTATGAAACAATAAATTTTACAATAAATAACACTTTTTAGATAATTTGTAATATTCATTATTGTATCGACTAAAAATAAAGAAATCCATGTTAATTTTGAAGTATGAAAATATCTTAAATTGACTTAAAAAATGGAGTGAGTATATAAATTTACAACACTTTTTACTTGTACTGTTTATTTTGCACTTAATAATGACTTTTAATAGTCACAAGAGAAACGAAGAAAGCTACTTATACAAGGAATTAAGCTCATCAAATGTACCTTCAATACTTCTTTTTGGTTGTGAAAGTACCCAACCCTTGATACCCTGGATTGCTTTCTAGATTGATTTCGGTAATTTTGTAAAAATTGTTAATATTGCTTGATTTTTCACTAAAGCCTGATATGCTTTCTACAAAAATTTTTGAATACCTTATCAAATATAATAATAATAATAATAATAATCTCAAGTAGTTAATTATGGGATTAAGCAAATAGTTTCCAATTACCAAAGCTGTCATTGTGCTTACAGAAGCAATAATACCCTCAACTATTTTATATTGGCACCTTATGCAAGAACAAGAGATGTTTTATAACTCATTAATCAACTTGATGATTTCCAGTTTTTCCTTATTTATTGGCTGTGTTTTGTAGGGGGACATCCATTAGATTAGGCATAAACATGCCCGCTCGAATTGAACAAACAGTTAGAAGTTTTGAGACTCAGCTCGTCGGAGAACCAACAGGAGAATACTATGATGTCATCCTCTTCTTTGGTATAATAGACATACTACAAGATTATGACATTAGCAAGAAGCTTGAGCACGCCTACAAATCGCTCCAACATGATCCAACCTCAATCTCGGCTGTTGATCCTACGCAATACGCAAAAAGGTTTCGTGATTTCATATTCAAAGTTTTTGTAGACGACGACTAGAAGTGATACAACTGGTTACAAGTTGGCAGTTGCAACTAATTGCCTGGGAAGCTTTCATGTACAGTCGGTCTTAATCTATGTTACATAGACTCGGATGGAGTGTCCGGTTGGACACGATATTTTGAAGAGTGACAAGGGTACTTCTCAAATTTGCCAATTTCTTACACTAAATGAAGTTTCCAATACCCATATCACTGTCTGGGTGTCGAGTGTCAGACACAGGTACTTTTTGGCAAAGTGAAGAGTCCGTGTAACATAGGTTTTAAGTGAAATGACCATGCTCAGCAGCAAAAAAAACAAGTGAGAAGCTTGGCCATATGAATGGGCATTGGAAGGTGGAATGTGACTGCTTTGGCATTGTGATTTCATCTTGTTTTATTTATACTTACAGAAATGTATTAGTTCAGTTGAGTTGTAGGTTAGTAATTTTATAGAGATACTCTAGATTGTTTTTAAGTGTAAAGTAAATGTCAGTATATGTCACAAAGGATGAATTTGAGCTGCTGTGTATACATTTCATACCCAGAAGGTGAGGAGACTTTTGGGATTGTTGTAATAAGTATGATGTACAGAAGGGAAGTGAACTGGGTGAGGATTTTTGAATGATTTAGACAAAGAACTAGTTGATATTTTGAGTTAGTTTTATGCCTTGGTTTTTTGCCAGATCATGAGAACTTGAATGATGCATAGCTACAATTGTAAGGATGAATATAGTTCTTTCAACGCATCTTTTAACATTCAAATTGTGATTGTATGGCCAAAAATTCGTAACTTCTCGTATTTTAGTTTGGGTGACGTCCATAAACTAAATTTCGTGACGTAATTTGTAACACTCCCTTCCCGAAAAGAAAAGGGAGGTAACGCACATAGCACAACGAACCTCAAAATAAATAAACAGAGCACTAACAACCTAAAAATATTAATAGTGGTGATCCATTAATAGCGTACTAAATACAATTCTCCAAATAGAGTCAAAATAATCAAAACTTAAAATTCGAAACAACCTAGATGGTCAAAGGCAACTCTCTCATCACACTAGCCCTGAATCACCCTTGCAAACCTGCCGGAAGAAAAACACAGCATGAGCCAATTGCCCAGTACGGATACAGATATACAAAAAATATATAACTGATATACGAAAACAACTGAGACAAAATACTGAACAAAGCCTCAAGTGTAAATACCGACAAAAATATAATCTCCAAAGATTTAAATGGAATATATCTGAATCAACAGAATTGACGAAACCAATAGAAGAATAAAGAAATAACGAACTAAAGTAACTAACTCAATGAATTGAACTGAACAAAAGCCAACAAAACTAATACAATAAAATAATAGGCTGAAACAAATGGCTGGAGTTGTTTCATACCGAATGAGCTCAGAAATACACATTGCCACACAGGCAAGTCAAACTAATGCCACACAGGCAAATCAAATGATGCCACAAAGGCAACCAAAATAATGCCACACAGGCAAATAGTATATCATGTGAATCAATACTACAATCATGTGACTCAATAGTTATAATCATATGAAAATACGAATTATAGTATAGTACTTCCATCTATACCTCCATTTTTAACTTAGTCATGCAAGTATTATCAATCTTGCACCACCTCCCCTAATAGTACATGAATGTGAATCAATAGTACACACATGTGAACAAATAGTTATAATCATGTGAATTATTAGCAATTAATTGTTCATTTATTCGATTAATTACCCGATTGGTCAATATAACCTCCAGACATCAATTATTATCGAAATAAATGTCGATTTTCACTAACACTAACAATCCCAACACAATGTAAATATTTTTCTCAAAAATTTTATTTTTGAAATTTTGAAGTTTGACTTTTTTTAAAAAAGTCAACTGTTGACTTTTTTGACCAAAAAGTCAACCCCGACAGATTTTTTGTTTATAGTATATTTCTACTAATTTCATCGTTCCGGACTCAAATATCACGTCCGCGTCTCCAAATTTAACTCCGAACTCAAATTTGATTTTTAATAACATTCATCATTAATATTATAACTCAGAATATTTAACAACCAGGTCGTTCCCAGAAAAGAGGGGGCTTTCCGATAAGGATTTCTCCTTATTGGCGCACAATTAGGTGACCAAACCTCTTCTTGACAGAACTTCTAGACATTGTCAATATTGCAAATAATAATATGAATAACTTTATCGTCTCAATTATTGATTTAATAATATAACATATTATGCAGATACTACTGTGACAATAATTGAATCAATAATATGAGAGATATGATGCAGTAATTACTGTAGCAATAATTGAGTATAACTGAGTGACTTCTTACGTAGGCATCAATAATTAATACCGTGTGCTACTATGTAACCACGCGTATTACTGTACTATTACCACCGAGTATTTTATGACAACTTGCTTACTTTGTAAAATTTTTAAATATCACCCTTAACTTTAAACTTTTATCAATTTAACTATTTACCAAAATAAAAAAATTGAATACTTTTATTTTATAAAATTCGGGATCTCACAGTTACCTTGAATCCTTAGCCTAGAAAAATGGTTATTTGCAAGGTTGAGCTCGACACCCCATCAAATCTAACAATTTTCATGCATCACATAACACATAATAACATGCTCAACATACATCTCATAATCATGCATACTGCAGTTCACATAACAAGTATAAAGATTGAGTTTTTTACTCAATCAACATTCTTTACTCAATCAACGTAGTCATAAATTGACTTTTACGTTTTATACTTACAACATATATAATACATCATGCTCTTTGTAATACAGATTTAAGCAATTTATCATCAAGTTCAAATAGCAAATAGGAACTGAAAGACTTATCTTGTTTGTAGATTACAAGAACCGATTAACAGCTTATAGCTATCTGCACCTCACGTATCCCACACAATATATAATCATGCACATCATTTATTAGTCGCATAGCAACGCTTAGTAATCGTTTAAGTAACTCTACTTTACGATCTACTATCATCTTATTTAGGTTTGATACATGTTGGGTAAAATCTAATTACGCACAACACGCAAGTATACGTGGTCAACAAGTAATATAGTAATGAGTAGAGTATCGTTCCCACAGAGACAAATGAGTAAGAAACTTAACCTTACAATTACCAATTTCCTATTAATCCTAATTTTATTAAACTATCCAACTTAATGATTAAAATTATAAAAACTAAATTACTAAATAAATATACTATCACAAAACAATCACAAATATCAAAATCTGAAATTTCAAATAATTAATGGAGAATTAGACTTATGATTTCACCTTAAGCTTCACTCTGATTTCAACACCTTTATTTCAATTCAATTCACTATCCTAGTTTATTAATCAAGAACACGAATGTGGTACTAGCCATCTCTCGATGCACTAATACCGTATTAACTTAAATCCACAAATTAGATAGAAATAAGTTAAACACCTTAATCAACTAACTCACTATATCTCTATGTGAATTATAATTAAAGAAGGTGTAACAACCCAATATTTTCTATACAAATAAATTAGAAATTTTGCGTATAGTTTTTTTTTATATTTTAATATGGTGTATTATGTCAACCCTAGTTTACTGTGGGAAACCCTAATTTGAAACTCAGTTGTGAGTTTAAGTCTGTTATATAACTGTGTTATATGATTTATGATTAACCCTAATTAACATTTAGATTTATTAATTTCTTGAAAACCTAATTACCAAAATTATAAACTCTAATTGCTAAATTAGCAAGGATAATTATAATTATTATATAATAACCCTAATGTCCATGTATGATTAGAACCCTAATCAAATTAAGAAAACCCTAATTATAAATTTTGCAAACTAATTATATTTATTTTAAACCCTAAATAAACAACTTGGGTAACATATATTAAAATTGTTAGGCTATGATTATTATATGGCCCAAAACGATTATGGGAGAAGCCCAAAAAGAAATCAAATTCAAGCCCAAGTTTAGCCCACATAACCAACGGTATTTTAGACCTTTGATTTGTCTAATTTATGCATTAAAATAAATGCTAAATAAAGGAATTAGTGGCTGGTCACAATAGGTCTTTTAAGGCAACATATTAGGCTAATCAAGTTTCCTTAAATAGCTAATGACCTTACTTTCTTACACAAGGTACAATGTTGTCAACATCTCATTGGTGGAAATCTCACTAAGCGTACTTAAGATCAAGATAAGGAGTTTTGTCTAATGGACAACACAAATATGGGGGATAATAGTAAGTCACACAATTGCTAGACCTCTATAAATAGATTGAGAGAGAGAGAAAATCCCTTCCTAGCTCATTTTGTGCACACACCTTCAACCAATCTCTCTCAACTCATAACCCACGAAATTAATTGCTAAGACCAGTCCCAAACAAAGCCCCACCATTACCATAAACAAATCAGAAGCTAGAATCAAGATAGATAAAAGAAAAGGTATAAAACCCTAGCTTGATTTCTGTCCATAAATCCTATGTTTAATGTTGTGTTTAAGTGTTAGAATATGTTGGTTATAGTGTCTAATGAGGATCTGGGTTGGCTAAATGTTGGATCCATAACATTTAGAGCTCGGATTTTAAAAACCTAAAAAATCTGAAAAACTTGGTTATGTGGTCTGACCAATGAATGTCAAATTATACGCATCCTTTCTCGATTATGGTTTTTGTTGTTTTTAAGTTGTTATGTGTAGCTTGTAATGTGGTCTTTAATATGCAAAAGAATCGAGTCATTTGATGTCTAGAACCGAAGTTATTAATTCGGTAAATCTGGTTGACCTGCGATTGATAGGAAGAAATCAAGGCTGACCAGTCACGCCAGATCGGTCTGACAACAGTTTTGATCGGCTAGATCTTTCAGTGTATTGTAGATTTAGGTTTGTTGTTAAATCTAGTTTGTAGTAGGTTGCTTGTACTTCAATCTCATGCCTTGATATCACCCAAATGATAAACATATGGGATTTAGAAGCCGGTCAAACCAGCCTAGTCGAAAACATTTTCTGTTTTTTAGGTAACCCAAAAAACATTTGAGCATGTTAACTGACAAGGTTTGACCGGACAGTATTTCTTTGATTTGTTGTTGTTTTGCTTATGTTTTGTAATAGATCTATAGTCCTACATTCTGGCTACACATTGAAGTTGTTAGATCACAAAACTTTTACACGATCTGCAAGTTGTGGAAGCCCAAAGTAGTCTCATGAATCGTTTCTTCATTTCGAAAACCCGAAAATGAAAAAGCAATCTAACACCACTTTGAAGGCTTGTATCTACTGTTTGTTATGTTATTTGATCCTGTTTCTTGTTAAGTCTTGTAGTGTTACATTTGTACTACACGATCTGACTGGAAACATGCTCTTAAACATTATGATCTGATCTTAAATTGTGGTCAAAGTAAGGCACTTGATATCTGCCATGATGATCTGGGTTTGCATGAAGAACGCGAAGATCACCTACAATGACGCTACATCAAGCTATAGTGGTCTTTAGCGACAATTTATTGATAAAAATTATATTTTCATTAAATAATTATTGAAAATTACTTTTTAATTATTAAAATACATAATAAATTATTAAAATTATTTTAAAGTCCAAAATTATATTTTAATTATTTTCTATATATATTTCACAAATATTTAATATTTTTGGAATATTAAAGGTATTTAATTTATTTGATAATTATATTAAATAAATTATTTAAAAATAATTTTAATACTTGAAAAATCATTTAAAATTGTGTTATGGAATAAGAAAATATTTTAAGTTACTTTTAATGACTTTTAATATTTTATGATGAATTTTATTAATCAATTTAATATTAATGATAATTTAGTTATTTAATAAATGAATTAAATAAATAGATTAAAAATGATTTTATTATATTAAAATCATTTTAAATAATAATAAGGTATTTAAAGATATTTTAAGTTGTAAAATATAACTTTTAATATTTAAAGGATAATTTCATTAATAATTTAATATTAATAATTTTATTTAATATTAATGATATTAAATTTATTTAATAATTATATTAAATAAATAGTTTAAAATTGGTTTTATTGATTTAAAAATCATTTAAAAGGATATAAATGAATTAAAATATTTTAAGTTATAATTAATGACTTTTAATATTGGATAAATAATACATTAATATTTTTAATATTAATGGTAATTATTTAAAATGTTTTTAAATGTTTTAAAAATTATTTAAGGGTAATATAAATGTTTTAAAAGTATTTTGGCAATGGTTTCCTTAATGGTTTAATATTAATTAAATATTATTGATAATAAAATTGTTTGATGTTTAAATCATTTGATAATGATTCTTGTTTGAAAATTTATGATAAATTATAATAATTGTTTAAAAATTATTGTAAGTCATTTAAAAATAATATGACCGATATTTACAAATATTGAGTTACAGAATAGAGTCTTAGATCTCCTCTTCTGAATCCTTCTAGAGTAATAAGGTAATTATTGGCCAAATAATTAATCAATAAGCACAAGACATAATAAACAATTCACTTTGACATAAATAATTGGAATAAATCAAATAATTAATTTATAGACATAAAAGGTTCAATTGTAGTCTTAATAAAAGAATTAGTTCATAACAGAATTTAAAACCAACAATCTCTTGAAAAACATCCTTAAGGAATTACACCAATTGAAAATAAGGAGAAGAAGAAAGTCTAGAGTAAATCCTTCAATCTTCAAGTAATCCCTTGCGCCACCTTCAATTATGGTGGATCCTTTAATTTCAGCCAATTAGCCTTTATATACTCTTCTTATCTAACCACACTCCTTTTCCAAATCACCATCTCAACCAAATCCCCAAATCCAAGTCAAACTTCAGTCCATGCGTGCAAATAGTCAACTGAGGCCGGGCTTCAGCGCCCCGACGCTGCGAACAATACTAGCCATAGCGCCCCGGCGCTACTCTTCAAGTTATTTACTAAAATGACATTTTTAGCTCAAAAATCCCAAATTGCCCCTACAGCTCCCGAATCTGCAAAATAACCACTAGACACAGTAAAAATGCTTCTAATAGACTCGAGAATACAACAATTTAAGCCCACGTATATCCAATTCATGGGTATATTACCCAATCATCAAATACCCCCAAACTTAAATCGTTGCTTGTCCTCAAGCAACAAAACACAAGACACCACGAAAAACTAAACACACCATGCAAATGCACCAAAACTATCTACATGTATGTAATTCCAGCAATTGAATAGCACACCGTATATTCATTAGGCCTCAGAAAAATCACAATAACGTGCTAATACATCATATTAAGGCAGATCAGTAATATCCTAACAATCAATAAATCTAAATCTATTATTATTGATTTCGTGTGCGTGTGTTCAACAACCATGCTAACCAATGAAAAGCAAAATATGAAACATAATAGATTTCTTAGAAGGCATCATACAGTGCAAACTCAAGAACTCCTCAAATAAACTAGAATTGGCTAAAATAAAACAATTACCAAAGTCCAAGGGTTAAAATGGAATACTTATGCTTTACCATTTTTTTTCAACGGGGGCTTTTTGCACTTTTCCCGCTTTATTCATTATTTTTGTCTCATGGCTATGCAGTGTCCTATTCCCTTAGGCTTTTCAGTGTTACCTTAACGAGCTTTCGACCAACGACTCCCAAGCCATTAAGACCTTAGGGCGCTAAGTGTAAAGACAATCCCCTCGGGCTTATTTACTCAAGTAACAAAGGCCACAAAACTAGACAAGCATGCCACGGTGTTTATTTTTTTATTTTTTTTAGCTTATATACTCCATATATTTTTCCCCCAAACTTGAATTTATGTCTAAATTCAGCCATCACTAGCTATTCATATTGTTCTTTCATTCCACTAACATTTATCCTTTAGAACTCTATTATCTATCCATTTAAACTTTCTTAGCCAACATGGTCATTTTTCAAAATGTGCAAACCTGATAATATCAGTTTCAAACAGATAAAGATTTAAATCCTGCCAAGAAAATCACATCACCATCTTACAATCCTTACTAGACTTGTTTATGCAATTTTAATTTCATCATTGGCCCCAAATATACGTAACTATTAAACAACTGGAATTAATGTGAAATCCTAGATGCAACACTTAACCAACAATAAAAACACAAACTATCCACAAACTACTAAAAATTTACTCATGCAAATAAAAATTAAACTACCCCCAAACTTAGAAAGAGTAATGTCCTTATGCGAAAAATATAGTAATAGAATAATAGAGGACTTCCCTGATGAGCTTATTCCTCGGGTGCTGCATCATCCTCGTCACTCAGCTCTTGATCAGAAGGAGGAAACACAGGCAAAATAGGAGCAATAGGAAACTGGCTAAGATTAACGCCCGGGTACAATTGAGCGTTCATAGCATTCTAAGCAGCAAATTGGTCGACCAAAAATTTGTAGATGACATCTTGACGTTCAGACAGGCGGACATTTTATGATTCTAGATTATATAACCACCTGTCAATTTCACGCTGGACGGCCTCAGGAACAACACCACGGTGAGCTGCGGAGGAAGGACCATATGTGGGTGGGGCCGAAGGTTGTGAAGCTTGTGGAGCTTCACTTTGGGGAATTATAAAACTCAATCCCCTAGGGTGGTTCTCTCCACCAGTCCAAACTCTATACCTACTAATCAGTTTGTGGTCCAACACCGGCATGGGGGTTTGAATCATCTCATCCAACTTCCATTTGACCCCAAATTTTGCACATAACACACAAATGAGAGATGGATGGGGTAACCCTCCTGTGGTTCCTCCTCGTGCAGTTTGCAAAATTGATTGCTGAATGACGTGGCCGACATCTATCTTCAAGCCTTGAATAATGGAATACAAAGATCTGACCCTCTCTCTTGGTGACATGGCTCACATGTGTGCGGTAATGAGCTTGTACGAGATAAAGGCATACCAAGCCTTTCCATATAAACTGAGGTGAGAAAGAGGGAAGGTCATGCTGCCACGTTCATGCAATGTCCATGTGGTGCCCGGTTGACACAGCTCACGGATTATTGTTTCATAGTTTGTCCCTTGACTCACAAGACTAGCATACTCATCGTTGTGTCCCTCTAATGGTAGTTGGTAGCAACCGTTGATGTCTTCTTTTCCAAATTCAATAGTCTTGCCTCTCACATACACCCCATAGTGGAAGTGCTCGAAAACGTTGGCGTAGAACTCTTTGACGACTGCAATTACTGCTGGGTCGGGCTGTGCGGTGAGTGTGAACCAATTCCTCTCAGCAATCATGACTGCCATGTCTCCATCCTTTGATTGATCGGGCCTTAAACCGCGTTCGGGGACTAGTGAGCGAGTAGCCATTCTATTGTAGCGTTCTTGGGCTACGACACTCATGAACCTACGGCTGTCAAATTTTAGAGGTGCCGAAGCGGATCCTGATCCCTCTCCTCATTGACGCTTTGAGGCCATTTAGAAAACTGCAGAGGAAAACTCACATGTGAAAATTTGGTTGAGCTTATATGAGTAACCTTGTACGTATACCTCAACTCCCATACTAGAGATTAGGATTACTGGGTGTAATAGGGATTAGAGGTATGCGCAAGTAGATAACCACAAGTATGACACACAAGGAGACGGATAACGTAGAACATAAATATGCACGGATCACTACACAATCAGTGTAGTGGTATACAGGCCTATGATGTGAAATAACAAAAGAAAATTCATTGAGGAATTTTATCAAACACCTTGCAGACCTATTGTAAATCTCTTGGGACCAAAACATAGGGGACATCATACAAATTCATATGTAGAGTAACAAAAGCATTGCATCCAACATCCAATTTAGATAACAAATGTCTCATAAAAAAAATGTAAGTGGAATAACATGCATGACTCGTATGAAAAATCCAGAACATATGAATAAGAACAAATTGGGTATCACATATTGAAATTGAGGCAATAGATACTTTCCTTCAAGAGTGTGTAGCAAAACAAGCAATGGTATAAGATGAAATTAAGTGCACAACATACCTTTTATCGTCACAGTATAAATTGAAAGAAATTATGGAAGGGAAGTGCTTGAATTAACAATTGATAGTGCCGAGTGCAAGGAGAATAGGTGACGTGAGATAAATGGGCAAGTACCAGAGATCGAAGATTTAAACGTGCATAGGTGGTGTGGGGAAGTTAGAAGTCTAAAAGACATTGGATTTATTATAAAAGAGGAATGCAGGCGTTTAAACCATCTTGTTCATAACTGATCCCAGCGTAGGGGCGCTGGGTAATAAGCTTCGACAGAAGGCGTTTGGCGCCAGACCGCTTTGCGATGTCGGGCAAGGCCCCAGCCACGGGCGTTGAGTTATAAGCGATCTGAGCGTCCGGGCTCTCAAGGTCGATGGTCGATGGGTAGCACAACACGGGCACTATGTTCTTTTCTTTTGTTGTTTGGGTCTTGGGGTATTTGGAGTTCTGATGCACTGTGACGAGGCCTAGCCAGGCGGCGTTAGTGGCTCTGCATGCTTGAGCGTCGGGGCGCTGAGTATGTTTTTTATGATTATGCATTATAGCTTTTGTTTACTGAGTGTGTACTTGTTGGTTGTGACCTGTTTAGCCTTTTCTTGCTACTTTGTTCCATTATTGCTTTGGCTTGACCCTTATGCACAAGTGAGCACTAAAATAGGCATGAGAATTATGAAGAATATTAGTCTAATATAGCATACTATGAAATGCAAGTACTACAATTATTAAAAAGAAGAATAATTAAAATGAATAAAACAAAAGAAATGGGGTTACCTCCCCAGAGCGCTTGGTTTCAAGTCATCAGCTCGACTTCTCTGTGTTTCTCAATTGGCCGCTAGATCGGATAGGTACACGGCTGTAGATTGGCGTTCGATGGGTCCACTCGAATAATGCTTAATTCGTTGGCCGTTCACCTTAACGGTTCACTTCGAGTTAGTTTCCTCGACTTCGACGTTTCCGTGTGGTGCGACAGATATAACCACGAACGACCCGGACTAGCGAGATTTCAACTTTCCGGGGAATAAACGCAATCGTGAGTTGAAAAGCAAGACTCGTTGGCCCGGTTCGAATTTTCGATCAAGGATTTTCTTATCATGCCAGGTTTTGACTTTCTCCTTATAAAGTTTTGCGTTCTCATAGGCATTGAACCGGAATTCGTCCATCTCACTTAATTGAAGTAACCTTTTCTCACCCGCTGCTTGTAGATCGAAATTAAGTTTCCGAATGGCCCAGTGTGCACTATGTTCTAATTCGACTAGGAGATGACACACCTTTCCGTAGACTATTCTGTAAGGTGACATGCCAATAGGATTCTTGTAAGCCGTTCGATATGCCCATAGGGCGTCATCTAGTCGCATGGCCCAATCTTTTCGTGACAGATTGACCACCTTCTCCAGGATTCTCTTAACTTCTCGATTCGAGACTTCTGCTTGACCATTGGTTTGGGGATGATACGCGGCTGCAATTTTATGACGGACCCCATACTTTATAAGCAATTTAGTGAACTGCTTATTACAGAAATGAATTCCCTCATCACTGATTATCACCCTCGGCGTCCCAAATCGTGTGAAGATATTTTTCTTCAAAAACCGTAGGACTACGTTGGCATCATCTGTGGGTAACACTGCGGCTTCTACCCATTTGGAAACGTAATCGACCGCCAACAGTATGTACTGATTATTGAAGGATGATGGGAAAGGTCCCATAAAGTCGATTCCCCACACATCGAATAGTTTAACCTCCAAAATTGTGTTAAGTGGCATTTCATTTCGTTTGGAAATATTACCTACTCGTTGACACCGATCACATTTTAGCACATAGAGATATGCGTCTTTGAATAGAGAAGGCCAGAAGAATCCCGACTGCAGCACTTTGGCCGCTGCCGATCACCTGCGTATTGACCTCTGCAATCTGATGAGTGGCAATGACCTAATATGCTATCCATCTCTTCGTGTGAAACACATCGTCTAATCATTTGTTTCCGCACAAGTCTTAAACAAAAATGGTTCGTCCCAATAATATTGTCTAACATCGTGGAGGAACTTTTTTTGTTGTTGCGAATTCAAATCCAGGGGGGGTAACACCTTACTAACCAAATAATTCACGTAATCTGCATACCATGACAATGTCGTTGTTATCCGAAGAAGTTGTTCATCAGGAAACCTCTCATTAATCATGACGTTGTCTTTTTGCTTTGAACCTCGCATTTTCCAATGAGAAAAAGATGACACACCACTCTTCTCGTACCTTTTCTATATCGGATCTCCAAGTCAAATTCTTGTAGCAACAGTACCCACCGTATTAACCGCGGTTTGGCATCGTTCTTCTTAATCAAATATTTAATAGCAGAATGATCAGTGTAGACAATTACCTTGGTCCCTATGAGATATGCTCTAAACTTGTCAAAGGCAAACACAACCGCAAGTAATTCTTTTTCGATGGTCGTGTAGTTCAACTGAGCATCCGTCAACGTCTTGCTGGAGTATTAGATAGTGTGAAATTATTTTTCGTGACGTTGTCCTAATACTGCTCCAACTGCGTAGTCACTGGCGTCACACATCAATTCAAACGGTAAAGACCAATCGGGCGCCACTATAATTGGGGCTGAAACCAATTTCTTCTTTAATACTTCAAACGCATCGATGCATGACTGATCCATTTTGAAAGGTACATCTTTCTCCAAGAGGGAACATAAGGGTTTCGAAATTTTGGAGAAGTCTTTAATGAAGCGTCTGTAGAAACCCGCATGTCCCAAGAAGCTCCATATTCTCTTCACAGATGATGGAGGAGGTAGTTTCTCAATCGTCTCAATCTTAGCTTTATCCACCTCTAACCCTACTGCAGAAACCTTATGCCCCAAAATTATCCCCTATTGCACCATGAAGTGACATTTTTCCCAGTTAAGAACTAGGTTAGTGTCCACACATCGCTTCAACACTAGGACCAAATTTTTTAAGCATAAATCAAAACTATCACCGAACACGGAGAAGTCATCCATGAATACTTCCAAATTCTGTTCTACCATATCTGAGAAGATCGCCATTATGCACCATTGAAAGGTTGCCGGCACATTACATAAACCAAAGGACATACGACAGAAGGCAAACGTACCGTAAGGGTATGTGAA
This sequence comes from Panax quinquefolius, assembly GCA_020205615.1. NCBI lineage: Eukaryota > Viridiplantae > Streptophyta > Magnoliopsida > Apiales > Araliaceae > Panax > Panax quinquefolius. The sequence continues at coordinate 85,458,021 of CM035157.1, read as the reverse complement.
TGTGGTTTTTTCTTGATCTTTTGAGGCTATGGCAATCTGATTATATTTGGAATATCCATCCAAAAGATAGTATAATTGATGTCTCGCTAACCTATCTAACATCTGATCAATGAACGGCAAGGGGAAGTGATCCTTGCGTGTGGCTTTATTCAGTTTGCGGTAATCCATACATACTCTCCATCCTGTAACGGTTCTAGTGGGGATGAGCTCATTAGCGTCGTTTTTCACCACTGTCATGCCCCCTTTCTTCGGTACGCACTGTACAAGACTTACCCATGAACTGTCCGAGATTGGATAAATAATGCCGACATCCAACCACTTTATTATCTCCTTTTTCACCACATCCTTCATAATGGGGTTTAGCCTTCTTTGCTGCTCAATGGTTGGTTTTGCTCCCTCTTCCAATAAGATCTTATGCATACAAATTGATGGACTAATTCCTCGAATATCCGCTATAGTCCATCCAATTGCTGTTTTAAACTCTTGCAATACCCTTAGCAGTTTCTCTTTTTACATGTCAATTAAGTCTATCAAAACAATGACTGGTAGAGTAGTATCTTTTTCCAAATAGGCATACTGCAGATGAGATGGTAGCGGTTTTAATTCCAACACTGGTGGATCTTCTATCGAGGGTTTGAACTTTTTACCTTCCGTTTTAGGCCTATCAAGAGTGTCGAATGATTGATTACTTTTTCAGGTGGAAGGTAATGCATCTAACCATTTGACATACTCAATGTCATCTTCACTACCATAGTCGTCCATCCCGATCAAAATGGATTCTAGTGGGTCCTCTGAATAATTTCCGCTGAACTTGTGATTAACTAATTCATCCATGATATCCACCCGCAAACACTCACCTTTTTCTTTCGGATAAGTCATCGACTTAAATACATTAAAGGTGACCTGTTGATCTTCAACTCACATCGTTAATTCACCTTTTTGCACGTCAATCAATGTTCTCCCCGTTGCTAAAAATGGTCGCTCGAGAATGATTGGGATTTCTCTATCTACTTCACAATCCAAGGTAAAGAAATCCGCGGGGAAGATGAATTTATCCACTTTTACTAACACGTCTTCAACGATACCTCATGGATATGTAACGGACCGATCCGCCAACTGCAAACTGATATTCATCGATTTTGGTGCTTGAAGTCCAAACTGGTTGTAGACGGATAGTGGCATCAAATTTATACTGGCCCCCAAATCACACAATGCTTATCCCAAAAATTGATTTCCAATTTCACACGGAATAGTGAAACTACCTGGATCCTTGAGCTTCAGAGGTAACTTATTCTGGATAATTGCGCTGCACTCTTCAGTCAACGCCACTGTCTCAAAATCACCCAATTTTCTCTTTTTCGACAAGACCTCCTTCATGAACTTGGCGTAACTCGACATTTGTTCCAAGGCTTCGGCAAAAGGGATGTTGATATGCAGTTTTTTAAAAATATCCAAAAATCTTGAAAACTGCTTATCTAACTTGGTTTTCTGAAATCTCTACGGATACGATATGGGAGGCATTGTGATGGTTTGTTCCGGTGCTTTCTGCTCTAATGTCTCATCTTGACGTTTCCCGGTTTCCTAAACTTCCTCTTTTTCCCATGTTGCATTGTCCCTTTTTTCTGTGTCCTTAAGTGTCTCTTGTAATTCCTTTCCGCTACGTAAAATCACAGCCTTGCAATGCTCATCTCTGCCCGGATTTATCTATGTATCACTAGGGAGTGTTCCATGTGGACGGCTATTCAACGCATGTGCTATTTGCCCTATCTGATTTTCTAGATTTTTGATCGAAACCGCTTGACTTTTCATATTCATATCTACTTGACTCAATAACTTGTCTTGCTCATTTATTCTTTTGTTAGTAGCTACAATGAATTTTTCCAAAGTGTCTTCCAAACTTGTTTTCTTCTCTGGCTGTGGTTGAGTCTGATTTTGAAATCCGAATGTGTTTTGCTGCCTAGGCGCTTGAGCTTGATTGTTACTCCATGAAAATCCCGGGTGATTTCTCCAACCTGGATTATAAGCGTTTTGATTTAGATACGGTTGGACTGATCGATTATAGCTCCCTACGAACTGAGCTGATTCAGAATTGATGGCATACTGATCTGTAGCATAACTCCCAGCACATAACTCACAAACCATTGCTACTTGCTGTGTGGATGGTGGACTCCATGTTTCCATTTTCTTAGCTATTGCGGACACCTGTGCTGCCAACGCTGTCACTGTATCCACTTCAAACTTTCTCGGTGTTTTCGGAGGATTAGACCTAGTCATGGGCCACTGATAGTTATTGTTGGCCATTGTTTCTAGCAGTTGATAAGCCTCATCAAAGTTTTTAGCCATGATCGCTCCACCTGCTGCTGCATCAATACTAGCTCTTGTGGGCGCATGCAATCCATCACAAAATATCCCAACCTGCATCCACTGTGGAATTTCGTCATGTGGGTATTTATGGAGCATATCCTTGAATCTTTCCCACGCCTCATATTAAAGTTTCTGAGTCGAACTGTGCAAAGGTGTGAATATCGTTCTGTAGTTTTGCCGACTTCGCTGGTGGGAAAAACTTAGCTAAAAATTTTTGAGCTAAGTCGTCCCAAGCTATGATTGACCCAGGAGGCAATGAATGTTACCAACTCTGAGCCCTATCCTTCAACGTAAACGGAAACAACCTCAACCTTATAGCTTCTTCCGAAATATTATTGAACTTGAAGGTGTCACAGATTTCCAAGAAACTCAAAATATGCTCGTTCGGATCATCTATTGAACTACCCCCAAACTGGACTGCATTTTGGAGCATCTGAATTGTTCTCGGTTTTGTCTCGAAATTGTTTGCATTAATTGTCGGCCTCTGAATACTCCACTGTATATCTGTGACATTCGGCATGACATAATCCCTAAGTGATTTTTGTTCTTCCCCTGCCATGTTCACTGGTATTTCTTGTTCTGCCAGATCTTCTTCCAAAGATAACACCGCACTAGTCAACTGTAATTTCCGGAACTTCCTTTCGATATCGTCTGTATAAGGAAAAAGTCCCTTTTTAGCCCTTGATCTAGTGTGCATACACTCACAAAGAATTCTTGCAAATACAAGAAGAAAAATAAATAACGTTTAAATTAAGACCAAATTGATTATAACTAATATGGAATTAATATTAATAAAAAATTCCCCGGCAACGACGCCAAAAACTTGTTGGTTGATTTCTCAATCAAATATATGTGCAAGTGTACACAGTCAACAAGTAGTAAAGTGATAAGATAAAGTGTCGATCCCACAGAGAATTCCAATCAATAAATTCCAACTACTAGCACTATATCAATTCAATTTTATTCAAACAACCATAAAATGTGATTTTTTGAATTAAGAAAACTAAATTAAGCAATTAAAAATAGATTATTCTAAAATTGAATCAACTAAATAACAACTAACATTTGACGAATAAATTTAGATAAATAAGGTTAAGACTCCAATATCCCCAATTATGAACTATAAACCAATTATCCAATTATCCCAATTATTATGCCTACCGAATTGTTAACAGGAATTCTAAGTGTCAAAAGCCCTTTTTCAAGTGATCAATTAACTTTTATTTAATTCAATTAATCTTGCGATATTCCTATGCAAAACAATTAAATTAAACTCCTTCAATCCCAATTCCCAATTTGTTACATGCAGTGAACAGATATTCCTATTCAATTCATGACCCTAATTATTCGTCATGCAAATAATTAAGCATACAAGTTATCATGCCCAGTTCTAACCCTAGATCTCCTCTTCCGAATCCTTCTAGTGTAACAAGGTAATTATTGGCCAAATAATTAATCAATAAGCACAAGACATAATAAACAATTCACTTTGACATAAATAATTGGAATAAATTAAATAATTAATTTATAGACATAAAAGGTTCAATTGTAGTCTTAATAAAAGAATTAGTTCATAACAGAATTTAAAACCAACAATCTCTAGAAAAACATCCTTAAGGAATTACACCAATTTAAAATAAGGAGAAGAAGAAACTCTAGAGTAAATCCTTCAATCTTCAAGTAATCCCTTGCTCAGCCTTCAATTATGGTGGATCCTTTAATTTCAGCCAATTAGCCTTTATATACTCTTCTCATCTAACCACACTCCTTTTCTAAATCACCATCTCAACCAAATCCCCAAATCCAAGTCAAACTTCAGTCCACACGTGCAAATAGTCAACTGAGACCGGGCTTTAGCGCCCCGGCACTGCAAACAATACTAGCCATAGCGCCTCGGCGCTACTCTTCAAGTTATTTACCAAAATGCCATTTTCAGCTCAAAAATCCCAAATTGCCCCTACAGCTCCCGAATCTGCAAAATAACCACTATACACGGTAAAAATACTTCTAATAGACTCAAGAGTACAACAATTTAAGCCCATGTATATCCAATTCATGGGTATATTACCCAATCATCAACATTCATCAAGATTCTGCTATTCGCAAAATTCATGAACACATGTTATATTAACTAAGTCTAGATTCGAATATCCTCTCTCGATTCCATACAAATCCACAAAGAATTGTTGATCAGGCAATTCATAAATTCAAGCTCAAATTATTATAGATAAACTGGAAAATAGCATATTGAACTGGAAATCAAAGTTTACAAAATCATCGTATCACTTAAGGATCCACCATAAGCCTAAAAAGTGAATTAGTTCATCATAAATGAAATAACAACTGAATAATTCAAAGATAACATTCTTCTAATTACAAATAAAAGACTAAGAAGAAGAATAGTGAAAAACACCCTTCACGTAGCCTAAATCTGCAATCGTCACGAAAATCTCTTCAAAATCTCCCTCCAAAGCTTACTGTGAAAAACTGGAATTAATCTCTGTATTATGCCTTGTGGGTGTATGTCTAATTTGTTGTTAATTGAGCCATATACATCCAACACACGTATTTTTCAAAATTCTAAGCTCATTAGAGTTCAATTGCAATCCAAATGCCAACAAACCATGTTCTAACAAAGAGTTTTCGACATCAGAGACTCAAGAATGAGAGGCCTGCCCAAAGAGAGGTATAAGCCTAAAACAGGCCCACCCTAGTGGGCATCCTTTCTGTTAGCTGCTATTGAAGACCCCCCAGCCCGGTAATACATAAACAAAAGGGCCATGCTTGACGGGGTCTATTCTGCAAACTGACTTTGCTAACTTCATGTTTACTTCCAGAAATGTTCCAAATGACTTCAATTCTTCGCTAAATGCCACAACAACCACCCTACACATAAAAGAACACAAAACAAATAAAAACGAACATGAAAACAAGAAAATAGCAACGATTAAGCATGAAATGGACAAAGATTCATGGATATGAAATCCACTTATCAAAATCCCCCAAACTTAAATCGTGCTAGTCCTCGAGCACAAAACAAGCTACATATTATGCAATGCAATGCAATGAGATGGAATGTATATGATCTAAATGATTACGAATCCAAAGTATCACAAAATCAAAAATTATCTCACTGGCCTCAAAGAAAACAAGCAAACTCTACAATATTAATCTCCAAAACCAATCCATAACTCCTTATTAATTCTCAAATCTTAAACCATTATCACTGGTATAGTGTGTGTGTGTGTTCAATATCCCTGATAACTGATACGGACTCAAATTCAATACATAACCAATTTCTTAGAAGGAATCATACAGCGCAAACTTAAAAATTTCAAAAATAAGCCAATTCCAACTAAAACTAAGCAATACCATAATCAAGGGTTCATGCAGGGTACTTATACTTTATTTATATTATTTTATTACACGGGGGCTTTTTGCTCTTTTCCTGTTTTATTGTTTCTTTTTTTTAGATATATACATGACTGTGCAATGTCTCATCCCATTAGGCTAACAGTGATACCCCTTAGCGAGCTTTCGACCAACGACTCCCAGACCATAAAAGACCTTAGGGCGCTAGGTGTAAAGACAATCCCCTCGGGCGTACTTGCTCAAGTAACAAAGGCCCCGAAACAAGACTAGTCACGATATATAATCCTTTTTTTTCTTTTCTTTCTTTTCTTTTTTTTAATAAAGCTTATATACCCCACATATAATCCCCCAAACTTAGGTTCTTGCCTAGTTTTTACCTTTACTGCCTATCCTTGTCATTTTCTCATTTACCCTAGCATTATCCTTTAGAAACTATTTATGTATCAATTTGAACTAACCAGTTACATAGATGTTATTAGCGTGCTAACCTTTTTATACCAGTTTCAAACAAGCACATGATTGGATTCATAACAGAAATTATATCAAGTTCTAATAATCGATGTTGTATTGGTTAACTTATTCTCAATCTCATCATTGGCCCAAAATAACATGAACTACAACACTGCTGGACATATGCAAACACAATATTTAACTAATTTTTTTTATATATATCATAACATAACAAAATGCATTAATAACAAAATTAAAAGAAATGCAATAACAAAAATAACCTAAGCTACTATGTATGCATTTAAGCTATCATGCAACTATGTGACTTATATGTATGCAACATCATAATTCCTAACTAATATGCAAAACTAGAATGCAATGACAAATGTAAGCCTAACTAATACCATATGCATGCAAACAAGAATTTAAATCCCCCAAACTTAAGTAATACAATGCCCTCATTGGATGAATAATCGCAATTAAGTATGTGAGGACTTCCCTGCAATCGCCTAAGTCCGGGGAGGTGGTGGTTGATCTTCTTCTTCTGAATCACTTGGCGGAAACCTTGGCATTGACATGGGCTGCTGATATGGAAATTATGCAGCTGGATTGAAGCTCTTAAGTGTCGTGTTGAGTGAAGCGAAAGACGTGTTCATAGCATCAAATATGTGGTCTTTCCTCAATGCGAGTCGCAACATCTCCCGACGTGTTGCCTTGTTGTGCACATCCATTTGACGTTGAAAGTCAAGGAACTGAGGACTGGATAATGCCTCGGACTGCGGTACCTGCTCAGTTCCTTGATCTCCCATAGCCTCATCCTCATCCTCCGAGGTGTCTGCAGCATCAACTTCGTCCTCCGAAGCTGATGGAAAAATAAAACCCAGACCTCGAGGATGAGATTCACCCCCGCCCCATACTGAATACCGCACTATCATTCTGGAGTCTAGCAACTACAGCGGCATCTGTGTGGGTTCATCGTCAGACCATCTCATACCCGCTTGGTGACACAACCCACATATGAGTGACGGGTGTGGCAAGCCGCCTGAAAAGTTTCCTTGTAAGCACCGGCTGATGGAAAAACATATAATGGCCCCGACATCAATGATGAAGTCTTGCACAATCGCCTATAGCAGTAACGCCTTCTCTTTGGTCACGTCTGAGGTGTGTTGATATGGATACAGTTTAGCACATAAGAATGCGTACCAAATTTTTCCATACCGACTAAGATCTTTGCTATGGAAAACTGTGCCTCCCTTCTGACCTTTGATCCATGTTGTTCCCAACTTAGTCATTTCCTTGACTATTGCCTCATAGTCTGGATCAAAATCACGTAGGTGGGCATATTGGCATTGTTGAGGCACACGCAATTGATAAAAGGTGTTGATGGCATCGGCACTGAACGGGACCAAGCGACCCCGCACATAAGCGTTGAAGGGGGCTTTGTCCTTGGCGTTCGCATAAAACTCCTTGACTATGTTGACCATGACGGGTTCCGGTTCTTCGGTGAATTTGTTCCAACCCTTCTGATAGATTTGCTACATCATCTCCCCATCGACGTGATCCGGTGCCAACCCCCACTCCGGTGTAAGGGCTTTTGTCATCATATAATCATACCGGTCGACGACGGAGGCGCTTACAAATTTTCGGCGATCGAAAGTCCGTGGCGGTTGTGCGGGCCTTGAACTCTCTCCCCTTTGGCGTTTTGATGTGGGTTGCGAAGCCATTGACTCTCGAATGCCTTAATCACAGTATTTTCCCCCCCCCAAACTTGGTTCACACACACTGTCGAACACGTGGTGTGCACAATGATTTCTTCCCCCAACCTTGTCAATTTTATGTGGCAATTATGGTGAATGAAGTTGAAGAACTCAAAAATAGGGTACTCACGCTCACATGCACGATGAATTCCCACAGTAAGAACCCTAACTGATGGCTTCCTGAGCTCAGTTTGAAAGTAAGTGATGAAATTGTGTTGTGAGGGTGTGTTTATATAGAGGTGATGTGATGGTGAGAAATAGTAATAAAGGAGTGATGGAGTGAAGTAGTGGATTAGTGGATTGGAGTTGTGGGGAGAAATAATAGAGTAGTGGGTGTAATTGATGGTGGCAAAATCGTAGGTAAGAAGTAGGAGTAGTGGGAGTTTTGTTTGAGGAAGAACTAACGAACAACGCTTCTTCATAACTCTACTTTATTGATTCAACTTCGGACCCCCCCGTGGGGGTATTAGGTATAAATTGACACCTTTGCCCGTGAGCATACGCTCTGCTAATTAGATTGGGGACCCCCCTTGGCCGGTGCAAAACTAAATAGGCCATTCCCAGTGGTATGCCTTCTAACTAATTGACTCTGTTTCTCATCTTTTCTTCATGCTAAACCACTCAATGTACATTTCTCCATCCTGCAAGACATGAAACATAAGAATTAGTGGATTGTTGATCAAATAGAGCATGGTTGAGAGATTAACAAGACTTTCACTATATAATACCTACCTAATAACTTATTATATGCTATAATCTAACAA